>CM022298.1:44935721-45288227 GCA_011799875.1 Thinopyrum elongatum | reverse complement strand
GGTGCGGCCAGCAGTTCAACGCCCTATTGGCGGAAGAGCTACTAGTGCAGGAGGACCGTGCTGCAACCTCCGTCTCCAATGAGCACCACCTCGCGGAAGGAAAAATCGCGCGAGCAAGCGAACGACAATGCCATCGCGGACATGTGGCCCATATGATCCTGGCTTCCTGAATGAGCAGTGGGGTGTTTATCAAACCATCCGTAGGGCCTGCGAGACCCTCTTTGCCATCCTTCCAGTTGTTGCGCTTGCCGTGGCGCCACGTCTTGCGTTGTCAACTTGGTCAATGAAGATGAGGAATCAGGAGATGAATTTAATTGGAGAGGAGACAGTGGGGACCCACCAGGGCCATAACCGCACGTACGCAAGTGCCCTACTTATTAATCAACTATAATTTTTTTGCTTCCTCCTAGTTTCCTGACATCATGGTCCCACACCATGTCAACCTTTATAGTCAATAAACGAGATAATTGCACAAGGAGCGGCCGACAGCTGGGACCCAGCAGCTCGAGCAGTATTTGTGTTTTGAGGTGTGAGCAGAGTTTTTTGAGCGATGTTTTGTTGTTGTTCAGAGGAGATCACTTGGGCGGCTGTGGCCTGTCTAGCCAGGCTATTATTTTATGTTGACCAAATATCCAGCCCAGATATTAATTTTTTTCAAGCTGAAAATGGCTTAGCCCAGTATACTTTTTTTTTTGAGGAATACCCAGCCCAGGTCAACTTGTTATTCTCAACCCCGCTGGGCTGCGAATCTTTCCTAGGAGGGGATGCATTAGGCTTAACAAGAAAAGGGCTTTATGAAATAATAATGGGATGTAATTTAAAAACTGGGCTGTACTTATAAAAAAACTACACCAAACACGTAATTAGTTAAAAAAAATTATTATTGGATTTGAAAATTTTAATTTCATTACTTGTTGCGCGTGCAATATTTCGTTGGATTTTTACGTTATACAAATTTTTTTTGAAATTATATTTAATCTGACTGAAATTTTGGGATAAAAATATTTTGGATCCCATCAAAATGTGGGAGGAAATTTTATTCAATTCTGTTTGAGCATTTGGTTGAAATTATTAATCATTGTCCTAGCAAGAAATAGGTTCTAATTTAACAAACTGTAAATGGGTGTAGTAAATTCCATTAGAATTCCAAAATGGGCTGTACATTCATACAATGGCAAATGGGCTATATGTTCTCTGCCACACACTTGTGGGCCTACTAGGTTGACGTGTACGCAAGGCTTTGTCAACTTATAGTCAACACATCGATTCTAGCAGCAGTGGCGTTGGATGTCCATCCAACGGATGTCATGCTTCTTCAATCTCGGATATTCTTGCTTCAGCCGCCCAAAACCACCGCCGGCGGTACCGCCTGCTACCGCCTCCCATGGGCCGGCTGTGCTGCCGTGCAGGGCTCTCGGCCCACCCTACTCCCATCGCCGTCCAGGCCATTCCTCTACTCACCAACACCTCCTGTTATTCTCCGGCGATGGCGGGCCTCACACCGCAGCCGAACCAGTGAACCCTCGTACTCCCTCGCATGGGCATCAACCTGCCTCGCTTCCTTGGCTCCGTGTCGTTCCCTTCTAGGCCTTGCCGTCGTCCACTGCCTGGGTGCTGTCCGCGCGGCGTGGTCAACGTGGTCAACGAACGACAGCCATCGGAAGAGGACTCTAGGCGGTGAGGCTGACAGATGGACCCACCAGCTACTGATACATCTCCAATGTATATATAAATTTTTTGTTGTTCCGTGCTGTTATATTATCATTCTTGGATGGTTTACAATCATTTTAAGCAATTTATATCATTTTTTGGGACTAACCTATGACATAGTGCTCAGTGCCAGTTGCTGTTTTTTGCTTGTTTTTAATTCGCAAAAAAATCAATACAAACGGGAAGTCCAAACGCAGCGAAATTTTTGGTGATTTTTCTGGACCAGAAGACACCTGTTGGGCAAAGAAGTACCAGAGGAGGGCTGAGGGGAAACACAATCCCAAACCGGGTCCGCGGGTCACATCGCCTGGGGCCCAGGCGCGCCTGGTGGGTTGTGCCCACCTCGGCCGCCTCCTGCACCGCCTCTTTGCTCTTTAAATACCCCAATATTCCAGAAACCCTAGGGGAGGCGACGGAAAACAATTCCAGCCGCGCAAGTTCCAGAAACCACAGATCCAATCTAGACACCATCACGGAGGGGTTCATCCTCCCCATTGGTGCCTCTCCGATGATGCGTGAGTAGTTGTTATAGACCTATGGGTCCGTAGTTAGTAGCTAGATGGCTTCCTCTCTCTCTTTTGATTCTCAATACAATGGTCTCCTGGAGATCTATTTGATGTTACTCTTTTTGCGGTGTGTTTCTTGGGATCCGATGAACTTTGAGTTTATGATCAGATCTATGTTTTATCCATGAAAGTTATTTGAGTCTTTGTTCTCTTATATGCATGATTAATTATAGCCTCGATTTCTTCTTCGAATCTTTGGTTTAGTTAGGCCGACTAGATCGATTTTTCTTGCCATGGGAAGAGGTGCCTTTGTAATGGGTTCGATCTTACGGTGCTCGATCCCAGTGACAGAGGGGAAATGACACGTATGTATTCATTGCTATTGAGGATAACAAGATGGGGTTATTCCATATGAGTAGAATTGTCTACATCTGTCATCTTCTTATTACATTACTTCGTTTCTCCATGAACTTAATAACTAGATGCATTACTGGATAGCGGTCGATGTGTGGAGTAATAGTAGTAGATGCAGGCAGGAGTCGGTCTACTAATATTGGACGTGATGCCTATATATGATCATTGCCAGGATATCGTCATAATTATTTGAAGTTCTATCAATTGCCCAACAGTAATTGTTTACCCACCGTATGCATTTTTCTCGAGAGAAGCCACTAGTGAAATCTACAGCCCCCGGGTCTATTTTCTCATCATATATTTTCAGATCAATTTGCTATTTGCCTTTTGTTTATTTGCAACTTTTATTTCAGATCTATAGTATTAAAAACCCAAAAATACCTCGCTGAATTTTATTGTTTTTTTTGCATCTATCAATCTACTACAATTTATCTCGTCAACTTGACAATTTCTGGCACCGCTACCCGAAAGGATTGACAACCCTTAACACGTCGGGTTGCAAGTATTTGTTCTTTGTGTGGAGGTACCATTTACGTAGTATTGCTTGGTTCTCCTACTGGTCGATAACCTTGGTCTCATACTGAGGGAAATACCTACCGTTGTTGTGCTGTATCATCCCTTCCTCTTTTGGGAAATACCGACGTAGTTCAAGCCAACATCAGCTACATCTTCGCACACAAGGAAGTGCGTCCATATTACGGGCAAAAAAATGATTCTTCCCCTGAAAGCTGGGACCCATCACCTATATCTTCGCACGCAAGGAAGTGTGTCCTTGTTCTCCCTGACAGCTGGGACGCACCCGGTAGAAGAGTACGTAACATTTTCGTCTGGTCACGAATGTGTACATACATACTGGTCGATCGATCTCTCTGCAACGATGTACCATGGCCGAGCAAGCAGCGGCAGGTTGTAGTAGTAGAGCCCCCGACGCAGTCCCTTATAACCGTGTACACGTGCATACAACCACATGCCAAAAAATACGGCCATGTACGTACATACGGGCAGGGTCTCGAACGCCTACTCACGCATACATACGGCCAGGGCTCGTGACATGGAGAGGCACGGAAGGTAGCAACGGCGTCTTGTTCATCGAAAGCCAACCAACTGGGTCAGAATGGAGAAATTGCGTCGTGTTCATCGGGAGGCAACGGAATGCGTCGTGTCATCGGGAGCCAACGGGTTGGACGGAACAGCCAAAATGGGGTCTAGCGTACCACAGAACGGGAAGGAAACGGCCTTCTATTCAAGTGCCTACGGTCGAAACGGGGTGCTGTTGATCGGGAGGGTGTGGCACACCATAAAAACGGAGGAAAAGGACTTGTGTTGGAGCGCTTACGGTCGAAACGGGGTCCTGTTCATCGGGAGGGGTGTGGCGTACCGCAAAAAGGGACTCACGGGCTACTGCTCATCCACCGTCGACTTCCTCCAGCCTCCACCTACTACTGTTCATCACCGTCGACTTCCTCCTGCCTCCACCAGCTACTGTTCATCCAGGGGGTCCTGTTCATCCAGCCCCACCGGCTCCTGTTCATCCAGCTCCCGGTCCTGTTCAACCGCCCTCCACGGGGTCCTGTTCAACCAGCCCTCCACGGGGGTCCCTCCATCGGCTATTGTTCATCCACCCCCCTCCTCGATCGGGGTCCTGTTCATCCAGCGGCAACGGCCTCTACTACACGGGATCCTGTTCATCCAACGCCCACCAGGAACTGTTCATCCAACCCCCGCCGGGGACTGTTCATCAAGAGGTAGCTTCGATCGGCTTCAGTTAGCAGAAGTAGCAAAGGAATCACTTAGGTTCAGTTAACAGCAAGGGATCGATCGGGGGTTCAGTAACGTAGCTAGTGCATCGCTCGGGTTCAGTTAGAGCCCAACGCCTCGCACACACGCGCGTACATGTACTAGAGAAACACGCAATCCCTCCGTGCATCGCTCGGCCCCGACCACCCACCGTAACCGGGAACTCCCCGAAATTTTCCTCGCCCTTGTTTCTACCATGATTTTTTCCGTCATGGACGGCCCAAAGAATGTCATGCTGGTGCGGTCCCCAGCCATCCTAGGACGAAAAGCCCATTTCTGTCAAGATTTTTTGTCATAGAAGTAGGAGCCTGCCACATCTATGATGATACATGCTTTGTCACAATTATCGTCATAGAAGTGTCATAAGCATGACAGGAAAAATATTTCGTTCGGCCCAAAATGTCACGGATGTGTCTTTTTTTGTAGTGGCAAGATGGGCCTGCGACGCCTCATACGGTAGGCCTCATACTGGAAATCGACCCAATTCTCCCCGATACCTTCTGCCAGTGATGAACATCAGTGTACAGCGGTAGTACAAGGAGGGGCCTTGGACATTCCAATCTCTATTTTTGTGCAGATCAACTAAAATTAAGCACCCCACTTTGCAGAAACACTTAAACATTAACAATGGGATAACAAAAGAGAAGCACTTTCTTTATCTACATTGGAAATTAAATGAAGAGAGAGACAGTAGCTGTATTTTAACTATATTATTACTTCATTTTATCAGTGGCACTAGGGTCAAGCAGGTGGCAAGCGAGGTGTATTGTGCGTCGCAAGGATGGATACCGGGGGTGCTTAGACTGGGGATGCTGAAGCTGGCTCTTTCAGTCCCTATCTTCCCCCCTGATGTTTCTGTGGTAGCTTTTGGGTTGTAATCCAAACTTGGTCGAGCTGGGGCTGCATCCCCCTACCTGCCTAGCTTATGTGGCGAACTTGTCTCCTGCTAGTACTCAGTCCGTTCTAGTAGTAGTTGCACAACTGCCCATTTACAACTGAGATGTTGTCAGATAATGGTTCTCTATGGTGGGTTTCTTTAATGAAATCAGAGGAAAGCCCCTCTTTTGATATAAAAAATATGTGGAGATTTGGATATCATTTTGTGCAGTTCAACTAAGATCAAGCATGAAATGTATCTCTGTTTGCACAAAAAGGTGGAAAGGGGTGACTAACAAGTGATGAAACATACATCAAATGAAAAGAAGCATGTTCCTTATCTGAATGGCGATCCTACAAGGATAGTAGCAATTTCTAAAGCAGCAGCATTGCTAGATATTAGTGAGGGCATTAGGATTAACTATGACAACCGTTAAATATGACATTACTTTAATGGTGCCATTGCTTCATTTTACCAGAACATTACATTAACAGCTGCTAAAGTGTTGGTATTTGGGCACGGGAGGGTAGGGGACTAGGACAATTGCATTTCTATGAAAAGAAGCAACTTATGTTAATGGGGAAATTAGCAGGACATGAAAAACAGTGCCATTGATTCATATTAATGGAGGCATTACATGAAAACACATTTGTTTAACGTGTCCTTACTTTAACAGTGGGACTGCTACATTTTACCATAAGAGGGACTCGGGGCAACAAACATCTAAACAGGATATCTGGGTTGGTCCTATTTTTGTTCGTTATAGCCACCTTTTACTGTGTGAGGCCAGCAAAATCTAATGCCGAACATACTCTATTGACTTGTCCCCCAGCCCCACTTTGTTTCCTTTTTCAACCAATAGATCGGTCTATATCGAGTTTGTACTGCGTTTCCCTTATTTCCCTAGACTAACAAACCAGTTGGATAGCCAGTCTCTGCTACTTTTTGCACCCATTATTTCCTCTTTCGACCAACTCCCAGATTCAGGTAACAAATCTCCCCCACCCCCACCCCTTTCTTCCCTATTTGAACCAAGTAGTACTAGATTCGACTGCATGAAGTAGTAATACTAGATTCGACTGCATGAAGTAGTTTTACCTCTTAACAGTACAAATTTAAGTGGCTTTCAAATAGCCGATCGATCCTATCTATGAGGAGGGTGAGAAGTAGTAAAAATACAAATGCAGCGACGTGAGGAGCTAGGGCAGTAGAGTAAGGCCGGTTTCGAAGGACGTTATACCTGAGGGTCGCCCGGATGTCGCTAGGGGGTGGCGGGAGGCCAGATCTGCCTGCACTATGTACGGCAGCGAGGAAGAAGGGGTCGGAGGCCCTCCACAGTCGGTGCGACGTGGGAGAGAACAACAAGGCATGCTGATCGGGAGCGCCGCAGTGGGTCAGAACCGTCACTGAGGATGACAGCGTGAACGTTGCACCTTCTCACCTTCCCGACGGAGGGGATCCAGCCGGATCTGTGACCAGCGGTGAGCAGAGAGAGTGTGTGGCCACCGCTGTCGTGTTTAGATCTGGAGAGGATGAGAGAGTGTGAAGAGAGTAACACTAGCAAGCAAGCGCGGAGGCTCCTGCCTATATAGTGGAGTAGTTTCTTTTTTTCTACCGGAGCCGGCTTGACCTCGTCAATGACTGTCGAGAAGTCTTCATGCACTGATGCACGTGCCCCGGAGGCGCAGTTGTCATCATTTTATGGAAGCACCGGATTAAACATTACACAAAAAAAATGCCACATGACAAGAAACCATAACCTCATTGCCCCAAGGAGACAAAATGAATCCCGACGGGCAAAACTAGACGAGGATCAAAGCTCAATTAAAAGACAAAACTCATAGAAAAGCGGCCAATCATAGATGTCCTAATTAACATAGCTGGCTTTAACTAGATGGCAGCCGAGTAGTAGTCTTCGTGCATGTGCCCTCAATGACCATCGCCTTGGAGGAACGCAGTTGTCACTGTTTAACCCTCGCAGTGATCCGAAGCACATGTACACCAAATATTGCGAGATGACAAAAATCCTTTTTTTTAGATTTCTCATCAGAACTACAGCCCTGTACAACACAGCCTGCATGATATGTAGACTATAGCCAATCCAGCCGTCTGCTGGAGTCTGGTCACATGCATGGACGAACTGATCTCCCGTGTCGTGCAGGTATCATCCAGGCACCGACGTGTGTACAGCACTGCTCCAGTACTATCGCTCGTCTCTCTCTTCTCTAACTCAGCCGACTTGCGGGACGGTGGAGTGTGCCTATGGTCGGTTCTCAATTGCGGTCCCACATGTGTGTGAAACGCAATATGACACGCGTTCCATTCGGTGAGCGGCGTGCCAGACCGACCGGCCGTCTGGGGGCATCGCGAATGCCACGGGCGTGATGTATACATGTGTACCGTCGTTTTCTTCTGGCTTTGCTCATGGCACAATCCATGGATACAAAATTATATTTCAAAGTCGAGGCCGGGGCTTTTCCCGCGTGCTAGGCAGGGCAGTTCCGCCTAGTCGGTTCGACAGAGAGGCGAGAAGATGAGGGAGTAGGCTGCTGCAAACGTAGGGATGTGTGATTTGACGGCTTGTTAGTGCTGGATAGGTGGAGCCCTGTGATTTGACTTGTCATTATCATTATTACTGCGGCGCTACGACCGACATGAGTCTCCCGATTCCTGACCACGTCCATGGTATACAGGTGCCAAGTACTTCCTAGCTACTTACTCCTTGGCAAATGCAATAAATACTAGAAGAAAGAGATAGAGAGAAGTAAAAAAATACACTTATAGCCAACCTTACAGCTAACTTGTTGTATGAGTCACTAAAGTGATGACTATGTATGACATGCCACATCAGATAGCCTAACGCACCTGGACGGAGGAAGTAGTTTCATGCATGTGAAGTAGGCAAAAAAATGCTCATTTATAGCCGTCTGATATCTCCAAGGGTGCGACCCGCGCGAGCGAGGCGACGGTCATGGTAGGCGCGACCATGGTACGGGCTGCTGACAGCCCTTGGATCTGAGATCGAACGGTCGCATGCTAAGTGCTAAAAATTTGCAGAATAACCCTCCAGGATAGGATATTCACCCATAGGTCTAGAATCACGCCATGCAACCGTTCGATCTCAGATCCAAGGGCTCTCGGAAGACCGTATCATGGCAGCATGGAAAGCTGTGTATCACCTGTAATTTTCCCAATGCTTGACGTGTGAACACGCAGATGCATGAAGCCATTTAATTGGGCATCTAGTAGACATGACATCTAATTGGGCCCCCATAGTACTGTGCGTGAAGCCATTTATCCACCAGGCAAGCCACTACCCTGCCGTTCGCACGCCCCACTCAACATTTTTACAATCGGAAAACCGCTAGCAGTTCGCTCCTACTCGTCCCCGGCCGTCCTTAACATTACGGCAGTTCGCTCCTAGTCGTCCCGTCCTTTCACATTACAGTAGTTCCACTAATCCTAACCGTCCTCCCAAATCCATGGCGTCCCAAATCTCCATGATCGGAGGTGAGTACAAGGTTAGAAACCATCACCGGCGATGAGTGTCGACATCATCACACCCGTTCTTCCGCGACGGTGAAAGGATCCTTGCTCGCTTCAGACACATGTTCGAAAAGTCACAATGATGATGAGTGGGTCGCTGGGCTAGATGTTGAGTACACCATAGTCCTCGACAAAGAGGAATCTAAAGGAGGAAGAGAAGAAGAAGCCCGCCGTGATCCAGGTTTCCGTGCATAACTTGTGCTTGGTCTACCACATATGCCATGCCGATGTTGAGTGCGAGGAATTTAAAATTTTCCTCGCGGGCGGCAAAGTCAAATTTGTTACTATAGACTTATGAACGAAGGAAGAGTCCAGGGTCGGATAGGCCTCATTGTAGGCCAGCCCTTCGACCTCCAGAAGAATGGGCTGGTGTCTCCATCAGCCTTCAATGCTGACCCTGGCAGGAGCCATGGTTCATCCTTCGTACGGTAAACTGAAGAAACCTCCGCCCAAGTTTCATCATGCATGGCAGTGGAATGTACTAGAATAGACCACAATCCACTAAGCTGCAATGGATGCCTACCTTTGTTTCACTATCTACAAAGGTTGGATGAAGAGCGAGAGCCAAGTGTGGTGTCAAGCAAAGAAGTATCGGCCAAGAGGAAGAGGGACAAGGATAAAGTGCGAGCACGTGGACGAGGAGTCCGAGTAAGGTGGCAGTGTCGTTGCTATGGTGGTTCTAATGCAATGTCTACCGGATTAGTTGCTTAGTTTAATTTAGGGTACTTAGTTTTATTTGAGGGGTGTGTGTGTGCTGAGCCCCCAGCAAGAACTATGTTATGTTCCTTCTCTTACTTTCTTCAGTACACTACTAGGAAAAGGCTAATTAGTGGCGCACCTGTTTTGGCCATTAATGGGCGCACTACAGGTGCGCCACTATCATCACGCCACTAGTAACAAATACTAATGGCGCACCCCTGGTGCGCCATTAGTATACAAGACAATAGTGGCGCACCTGGCAGTGCGCCATTAATATGTCAAACGGTACGCCATTACTATCGACTTAGTAATGGCGCACCACATAGAAGTGCGCCATTACTAACAAATTTTTTTCACAATTTTTTTTTCAAAATTTTTTTCAAATTTTTTTCTGACTTAGTAATGGCGCACACATAGAAGTGCGCCATTACTAACAATTTTTTTAAAAAAAATTCAAAATTTTTTTTTCAATTTTTTTTTGTTTTTAATCTCGGGTCACTATGGCTTAATTCTCGGGTCAATATGCTTAATCTCAAGTCAAATCGCACTAGGTGGTCAAACTTTCCGGAAGGTCACCCATCCTCACACTACTCCAGCCCGAGCACGCTTAACTTCGCAGTTCTATCCAACCCCAGCACCACCTCACTTAACAAGCACTTGTTGATAATCTATCATATCAATCCTATTAAACCTTGTTGATGTCTAGGACTTTGTTCATGTTCATGAGTGTGATGAAATTTTGAAAAAATATTTCAAATCCCGGTCATATTACGTATCATATTTTGAAAAAAAAATCCAAAAAAAAATTCGAAACCAATTTTTTTCTGTTACTAGTGGCGCACCTAGCAAATGGTGCGCCACTAGTAAGTTTGAATTTTTTTCCATTTTCCCCCCTCTAGATCTTAAAAGCCCCGTATCTTTCGTTTTGTTAGGTTTGTGGGGATTCTGAAAATGTTCAACGGGGTTCCCCCCCCCCCCAGTTGAATTCGGATGTAACTTTTCGAGTAGATAATTTTTCATATAAAAAACTTTTTCATCGGAGTTCGTACGCAAAAGTTATGCCCATTTTACAAATTCTCGAGAGATTTTGCAAAAAAGTCGAAAATTCATGTTTGTAAATTTGCTAACAACTAGACCACACTATCACATGGGAATCTTATTTTCTTTTATTTTTTGACATTTTTATCATTTTTTTTTTTTTTGAAACTGAAAAGGCGG
Organism: Thinopyrum elongatum; assembly: GCA_011799875.1. Taxonomy (NCBI): domain Eukaryota; kingdom Viridiplantae; phylum Streptophyta; class Magnoliopsida; order Poales; family Poaceae; genus Thinopyrum; species Thinopyrum elongatum. The sequence goes on along the minus strand of CM022298.1, from coordinate 45,277,460 downwards.
TCCACAGGGGGGGTGCATTTGGTGAATTTTTTGTAAGACTCAGAAAGTTGGTAATGGCGCACCACTTTTCCAATGCGCCATTAGTAACCCTGGTTACTAATGGCGCACCTGTTACGTGGTGCGCCATTACTAGTTTTGCAAAAAAAAAAATTGTTAGTAGTGGCGCACCGTGGTTGTGGTGCGCCATTACTAGTTTGAACTAGTAATGGTGCACTGTACCCAGGTGCGCCATTACTAGTTTTGAAAAAATAAGTAAAAAAAAAATTTGTTAGTAGTGGTGCACGGAGCGTGTGATGCGCCATTAATAGTTAAAAATAGTAGTGGCGCACTGTGCCCTGGTGCGCCATTAATAGTTTTGGAAAAAAAATTGCTAGTAATGGCGCACCGTGTGTCTGGTGCGCCATTAGTAATGAGGACACTAATGGCGCACCTGTATCTGGTGCGTCACTGCTATATAGCAGTGGCGCACCACATACATGGTGTGCCATTAATGTCCATATCAGCTATAGCCCTTTTCCTAGTAGTGGTACGTACATACTAGTATTTCTTATAGTTCATCTTATTGTTGGTAGTACTACCACTCGTTCTTCACATTATATACGTACTATATATGATATGGCCAACATCATATTGCCAGCAGTTCGCTATACTATTAGCCACGCTCTAAGCATGGCACATACGCAAAACACTTAAATGAGATAAGTAATTTTAAAAAAAACTAAAATGAGAGAAGTTTACCCAACGCATGAAGGAGTTTAGTTGTCAAAGAATTAAATACGTATGTTAATTTCTTTAATAGACTTTAGCGCCCCATCTAAGCACGTACTATCTTTTTTAATAGTACTATATGCATAATTTGGCGACGAGCGCTCTCTATATGTGCCACATTTTTTCTTTAATTTCATCTTGTTAGTTTTGCCCCATGGCGCAATCCATCGATACTACTACTGTACAAAAGTAGTACATTTAAAAGGCTAGAGGGCGGGGCAGTCTCGCCTAGTCGGTTTCACGAGAGGCAAGGGCCTTTGTGATTTGACGGCTCATTACTGCTGGAAGGTGGGGCCTTGTGATTTGACTGCTCGTATAAATGTTTCCGATGACCTGAGGAGGAGCAAAGAACCGTGCGGTATACTCAAGTTTTCCACTGGAGTACTAGTACGACGGTGGAGCGCAAAACACGGCAGCCTAGTGCGATATGGCGATAAAAAATGATCTAATTTGCTAGTCATCGATCCCACGGCGCCGCTCATCATTAGCATTGTTCTATTCATGCCTCGCAGAGAATGTGACACATGCGGCGAAACACCCGAGGCAAAAGAAGAAACACAGGAGCAAAAGAAGAAGGAAGATTGCCTCCCAAAAAAAGAAGGATGAAGCAGACACAAGTCTGGGGCGCTGCTCTCTACTTCATGAAGAGTTGACCGCAGAGTCCTAACTGCTTCTTCATCGCCTCCACGACCTTCATCTCCTCGCTCGTCTCCTCCGCCATCTTCTTCATTCTGTCCATGAAGCGGTATTTCTTGACACGAGCCTTCATCATCTCTTCCACGGTCGCATTACGTACCTTGACAGTAGCCGTGTGCTCGATGCGGAGCTTCGCCAACTCCTCCTTCTGTTCCATGACGAGGGCGTGCAGCATCTTCACTGAGGAACTACTCTTCTCATGCAGCTTCTTCCAGCCGGCGTTCTCCTCCTTCAGCAGGTCGAGCTCGTGGCGGAGCTTCGCCTTGTCCTCCTGAAGTTGCAGGATTTCGCCGGTTGCCTTCTTACCCAAGGCAATGCTCTCCTTCAGCAGCATCACCAAGCCGGTGGTCAACTCCCCCTGCGCATTGAGCTCAATGGGCATGTCATCGAGGCTCTCCTTCAGCAGCTCCACCAAGCCGTCGATGAACTACTTCTGCTTATTGAGCTGCTCGGGCATGTCGTCGAGGGATAACGACTCCAGCACCGCCAGCTCGGCATGTTCGCCTACGCGGCTAGGGCGCTCCTGGGAGCCCTCGCCTGCCCGTGAGTGATCTTTCGAGGTCTCTGCGAGGCGGCGAGCCCTCTCTTTTTTTTTCACGGCCATGGTCGTCGCTCCCTTGCTACGAGTAGTTCTCGACCTAGAGCTCTGCACACCGGCCATGGCAAGGACGGACGAACAAGAAAGACTTATGAGGAGGAAGGTAGAGTGATTTTCGGCTAGGTAGTTCCCCTTTTTATAACCTAGTACTAGCACTAGTACTAAAACCTGCATAGTGGGAACACATTCAGGTTTGATACTTTGGAATGTGATGGGAACAAGCTAAAGATTAATTGATGGTTTTGGTTTCGAGGCCCGAAACGGCTCCCGATGAGTTTCCTGGAGCACAAATTTCAAGTACTACTGCTCAAATGCGGTCGCACAAGTCAGTGATGTAACTAGTCATACATGTCAGACCAAGCCGATGCGTGTCCCTTCGGTGAGACGTGGGTGCGACCGACCGTCTGTTCGTGCGACCGACCATAAGTATTACGCGATGGAGACTTGTGGTTGTGGCTTCGGGTGATTGTCATGACCAAGCATTCAAAAACTAGTGATAAATCAATTACCATCTTTTTCCAAATGACCAAGTATTTTCACAGGAATACAATACATATAGATGGAGTGATTGTCACGGTTGCAAACTGCCATGGCGCCACAAGTTCACTGCAGCAACAACCGAGTAGGTCACTGCATCGCTGGCGGGGAAGGAGGGCAGCTCACCTCGCCTACGATGCATGCCCAGCGCCGCTGCCGCAGCTGGCTCCGCGATTTGGCTTCTCCTACCGCCCATTTGAACAGTTTCACCGGCTCCTCATCCCATCCCACAGGCATGCGCGTTCTTTCCTCCGCAGCCGACTCCGTGAATATGATCTCTGCCATTAGCCCCAGCTCGAAATCAATGCAACGCTGCCAGATGCTGACATCCCTCAGCATCTCTCCCCTGAGATCGACTTGCGCATCCGCCTTGTGCTTCGCCAGGCGCAGCTCCTTCGAACTTGTCTCCAATCGATGCGACGCTTCCTCGATCTGATTTGCCCTTGCTGCCCACCACCTAAAACGCAGCCCTGGCATGTCCTCTGGCGCCACCGATCTGTGATTCCAGAGCAATGGACCCCCTCTAAAACACATGTGGGTTCCACTCAAAGGTGGCAGTGCTGCGGGCCGCAGCGAGAGGGAAGGCCGCGGGATCCTAGGACCTAAGGAATTATCCATGGCGGGATCCTCCATGGCGGGATCCGGTGGGCGAGGCGGGGAGGCGAGCCTAGGCGCTGGGAGAGCCCTACGAGGCTAAGATAAAGATAGTACTACTCCACTCCGTCCATATTTAAATACAAAGGCCACCAATAGTAGCCCAGGCAAAAATTGATCATGCTGCCCGCGTCCTGGTTTATTGGCCCCCTTTTTTTGTGTGCCAATTTTTGACCACATGAGTATGTTCAAATGCGTTCGATGATATTACTTTTTATGACATGCATAAATATTATGTTACTTAAAAATATGGTCAAAAATTGGCACAAAATATGAAGGAGATCAATGGAAGTAGCAACCCATGATTTAACTACTCGCACGAACGCAGTGGAGTAGTAATGTCATTCTCAACTACTTCCTCCCTCACGTCCACTCAATTTGCATGCACTGTATTAATTGACCATCAATTAAGTGAACGACTTTACACGCGTCAAATTATCACATGAGGTGGATCTTCGTACAAAAAAGCACCCCACCGTGTACCCGCGTGTGCGTGCTAGGGAATGAATGCGTGCGTGCACATCTTCGCTTCCTGCACATACTGCCAGTGTGCGTGAGAGAGGACGAGTACATTCTTCTGGAACCAGCAGCACGTCACTATGATCAATCCACACAAGAAGGTCGCGACAATGCCTCCATATGTGCCATGTGGCTTCATGGATGCCCCCACATCATTTTAATCACAATATATTAACTCAAAAAGGGAGAGACACTGTGTAGCGTGCCATTGGAATTCTAATTTTACGTGTTTTGCACATATTGGAAGTACTAGTAAGGTACACATGCATTGCACGCATGAGATTTGGCAACCAAATTATGAATAAACACCACACTATAGCATGTAAGCTTTGAGTCATATATTTATGATGTAGATGTTCGTTTAATTCTTATAGTTCATCCCATTCAAAACCAAATAGTTTTTATAAAAAGTTAACCTATTTTAAGATTCATCGAATTGTGCGTTGTAAAGTGATACGTCTCCAACATATCTATAATTTTTTATTGTTCCACGCTATTATATTATCTGTTTTAGATGTTTTATATGCATTAATATGCTATTTTATATTATTTTTGGGACTAACCTATTAAAATAGAGCCCAGTGCCGGTTTCTATTTTTTCCTTGTTTTTGAGTTTCGCAGAAAAGGAATATCAAACGGAGTCCAAACGGAATAAAACTTTCGCGATGATTTTCCTAGGACTAGAAGACACACGTGGGACTTGGAGTCCAAGTCAGAAGACCCTCGAGGAGGCGGCAAGCTAGGGGGCGCGCCCCGCGGGGCGCCCCTAGGGCTTGTGGCCCCCTTGAAGACCTCCTGACCTCCTTCCTTAGCCTATAAATTCCCATATATTCCCAAACCCTCAGAAAAAGCCACGAAAATACTTTTCCACCGCCGCAACCTTCTATTCCCGTGAGATCCCATCTTGGGGCCTTTTTCGGCAATCTGCCGGAGGGGGATTCGATCATGGAGGGCATCTACATCAACCCTATTGCTCTTCCAATGAAGCGTGAGTAGTTTACCACAGACCTATGGGTCCATAGCAAGTAGCTAGATGGCTTCTTCTCTCTCTTTGATTCTCAAATACCATGTTCTCCTCGATGTTCTTGGAGATCTATCCGATGTAATCTTCTTTTGCGGTGTGTTTGTCGAGATCCGATGAATTGTGGATTTATGATAAGATTATTTATGAATATTATTTGAATCTCCTCTGAATTCTTATATGCATGATTTGATATCTTTGTATTTCTCTTCGAATTATCGGTTTGGTTTGGCCAATTAGATTGCTATTTCTTGCAATGGGAGAGGTGCTTAGTTTTGGATTCAATCTTGCGGTGTCCTCACCCAGTGACATAGTAGGGGTAGCAAGGCACGTATTGTATTGTTGCCATCAAGGATAAAAAGATGGGGTTTTCATCATATTGCTTGAGTTTATCCCTCTACATCATGTCATCTTACTTAAGGCGTTACTCCGTTCTTTATGAACTTAATACTCTAGATGCATGCTGGATAGCGGTCGATGTGTGGAGTAATAGTAGTAGATGCAGGCAGGAGTCGGTCTACTTGACACAGACGTGATGCCTATATGCATAATCATTGCCTTGGATATCGTCATAACTTTGCGCTTTTCTATCAATTGCTCGACAGTAATCTGTTCACCCACCGTATTGTTTGTCTTCAAGACAGAAGCCTCTAGTGAAACCTATGGCCCCCAGGTCTATTTTCCATCATATGTTTAAAGATCTATAAACCAAAAATATCTTTCTGCAATTTATTTACTTTTATTTTCTTTTACATTCTAGCAATCTTTTATACCTATCTCTATCAGATCTCACCTTTGCAATTGACCGTGAAGGGATTGACAACCCCTTTATCGCGTTGGGTGCAAGTGTTTGATTGTTTGTGCAGGTGCATAGATTGGGGACTTGCCTATACCTCCTAATAGATTGATACCTTGGTTCTCTAACTGAGGGAAATACTTATCTCTACTTTGCTCTCATCACCCTTTCCTCTTCAAGGGAAAAACCAACGCAAGCTCAAGAAGTAGCAGGAAGAATTTCTGGCGCTGTTGCCGGGGAGGTCTACATCAAGCCTATCAAGTACCCATCATAAACTCTCATCTCTTGCATTACATTATTTGCCATTTGCCTCTCATTTTCCTCTCCCCAACTTCTAAAATGATTTTCAGAGAAATACAAAAAGATTTGCCTTTTTATTCGCCCTTCTTCCGTTCGTATTTTTTTTGCTTTTGGTTGCTTGTGTGCTAGATTGCTTGCTTTGTCACGATGACTCAAGAGAATACCAAGTTGTGTGACTTTTCCAACACTAATAATAATGATTTTATTAGTACTCCGATTGCTCCCGCTGCTAGTGCGGAATCTTATGAAATTAATGCCGCTTTGTTGAATCTTGTTATGAAAGAACAATTTTCCGGCCTTCCTAGTGAAGATGCCGCATCCCATCTAAACACTTTCGTTGAATTGTGTGATACGCAAAAGAAGAAAGATGTGGATAATGATATTGTTAAATTGAAGCTAGTTCCGTTCTCACTACGAGATCGTGCTAAAACTTGGTTTTCATCTTTGCCTAAAAATAGTATTGATTCATGGAATAAGTGTAAAGATGCTTTTATTTCCAAGTACTTTCCGCCTGCTAAGATCATCTCCCATAGGAACGATATAATAAATTTTAAGCAACTTGATCATGAGCATGTTGCATAATCATGGGAGAGGATGAAATTGATGATAAGAAATTGTCCTACGCATGGTTTGAGTTTATGGATGATTATACAAAAAAATTATGCGGGATTGAATTTTGCATCTAGAAATCTTTTGGATTCCGTCGCGGGTGGAACTTTTATGGAAATAACATTAGGAGAAGCTACTAAACTACTAGATAATATTATGGCTAATTATTCTCAATGGCATACCGAAAGATCCTCTACTAGTAAAAAAGTGCATGCGATTGAAGAAATTAATGTTTTGAGTGGAAAGATGGATGAATTAATGAAATTATTTGCTAGTAAGAGTGCTCCTATTGATCCTAATGATATGCCTTTGTCTACTTTGATTGAGAATAATAATGAATCTATGGATGTGAATTTTGTTGGTAGGAACAATTTTGGTAATAACGTGTATAGAGGTAATTTCAACCCTAGGCCGTTTCCTAGTAATTCCTCTAACAATTATGGTAATTCCTACAACAATTCTTATGGAAATTATAATAAGATGCCCTCTAATCTTGAGAACAATATTAAATAATTTATTAGTTCTCAAAAGAATTTCAATGCTATGGTTGAAGAAAAATTGCTTAAGATTGATGATTTGGCTAGGAACGTGGATAGAATTTCTCTTGATATTGATTCTTTGAAATTTAGATCTATTCCACCCAAGCATGATATTAATGAGTCTCTAAAAGCTATGAGAATTTCTATTGATGAATGTAAAGAAAGAACCGCTAGGATGCGTGCTAAGCGAGATTTGTTTGGGAAAGCGTGTTCTTCTATTTCTCATGAAAGTAATGATGAAGATCTTAAAGTGATTGATGTGACTCCTATTGAATCTTTGTTTTCTAATATAAATCTTGATAAATATGGGACTAGAGATGAGTCAACTTTAGCTAGAACGCGTCCCATTGATTTGGACTTTATAGATCTTGATGCAAAAATTGATAAAAGTGGGATTGGAGTGGTCAAAACTTTAAGTAGCAATGAACCCACTCTTTTGGATTTCAAGGAATTTAATTATGATAATTGTTCTTTGATAGATTGTATTTCCTTGTTGCAATCCATGTTGAATTCTCCTCATGCTTATAATCAAAATAAAGCATTTACTAAACATATTGTTGATGCTATGATGAAATCTTTTGAAGAAAAACTTGAGTTGGAAGTTTCTATTCCTAGAAAGCTTTATGATGAGTGGGAACCTACCATTAATATTAAAATTAAATATTATGAGTGCCATGCTTTGTTTGATTTGGGTGCGAGCTTTTCCACGATTCCGAAAATTTTATGTGATGTGCTAGGTTTCCGCGAATTTGATGATTGTTCTTTAAATTTGCATCTTGTGGATTCCACTATAAAGAAACCTATGGGAAGGATTAATGATGTTATTATTGTTTCAAATAGGAATTATGTGCCCATAGATTCCATTGTTCTTGATATAGATTGCAATCCTACATGTCCTATTATTCTTGGTAGACCTTTCCTTAGAACGATTGGTGCAATTATTGATATGAAAGAAGGAAACATTAGATTTCAATTTCCGTTAAGGAAGGGCATGGAACACTTTCCTAGAAAGAAAATTAAGTTGCCATATGAATCTATTATGATAGATACTTATGGATTGCATACCAAAGATGACAATATCTAGATCTATTGCAATATGCCTAGCTAGGGGCGTTAAACAATAGCGCTTGTTGGGAGGCAACCCAATTTTATTTTTGTGTTTTTTGTTTTGTGACTGTTCTTGAATAAAATACACATTATTACCTCTATAGTAATTGTGTTTTGGTGTTTTAATTAGTGTTTGTGCCAAGTAAGACCTTTGGGATGGCTTACGATGATAGTTGATTTGATCTTGCTGAAAAACAGAGACTTTTGCGCCCAATCACAGAATTGTTAAAAATCGCAGAAGCACGATAAAATACTGATTATTTTTGAACAAGATTGATATACAAATTGCCTCTGTTTTCCTAAATTTTCAGAATTTTTGGATTTACAGAAGTATTCGAAGTTTACAGATTGCCACAGACTGTTCTGTTTTTGACAGATTCTATTTTCTATGTGTTGTTTGCTTATTTTGATGAATCTATGGGTAGTATCGGGGGGTATGAAACATGGATAAGTTGGAATAAAGTAGATATTACACCAATATAAATAAATAATGAGTTCACAACAGTACCAAAAGTGGTGATTTTATTTTCTTATACTAACGGATCTCATGAGTTTTCTGTTGAGTTTTGTGTTGTGAAGTTTTCAAGTTTTGGGTAAAGATTTGATGGACTATGGAATAAGGAGTGGAAAAAGCCTAAGCTTGGGGATGCCCAAGGCACCCCAAGGTAATATTCAAGGACAACCAAGAGCCTAAGCTTGGGGATGCCCCGGAAGGCATCCCCTCTTTCGTCTTCGTCTATCGGTAAATTTGCTTTTTAGTCTGCCACAATCATCCTTGCTGCACACACCTTTTGAGAGGGACATGCATGAATCGTGATTTATTAGAATACTCTATGTGCTTCACTTATATCTTTTGAGCTAGGCAATTTTGCTCTAGTGCTTCACTTATATCTTTTAAGAGCACGGCGGTGGCTTTATTTTATAGAAATTGTTGAACTCTCTTGCTTCACTTATATTATTTTGAGAGTCTTCAAACAGGATGTTAATTTTCTTAGGTTATGAATTTAGTCCTAATATGATGGGCATCCAAGAGGGATACAATAAAAACTTTCATATAAAGTGCATTGAATACTATGTGAAGTTTGATTCTTTATGATTGTTTTGAGATATAAAGATGGTGATATTAAAGTCATGCTAGTGAGTACTTATGGATTGATAGAAATACTTGTGTTAAAGTTTGTGATTCCCGTAGCATGCACGTATGGTGAACCGTTATGTGATGAAGTCGGAGCATGATTTATTTATTGATTGTCTTCCTTATGAGTGGCGGTCGGGGACGAGCGATGGTATTTTCCTACCAATCTATCCCCCTAGGAGCATGTGTGTAGTACTTTGTTTCGATAGCTAATAGACTTTTGCAATAAGTATGTGAGTTCTTTATGACTAATGTTGAGTCCATGGATTATACGCACTCTCACCCTTCCACCATTGCTAGCCTCTCTAGTACCACGCAACTTTCGCCGGTGCATTACACCCACCATATACCTTCCTCAAAACAGCCACCATACCTACCTATTATAGCATTTCCATAGCCATTCCGAGATATATTTCCATGCAACTTCCACCGTTCCGTTTATTATGACATGCTTCATCATTGTCATATTGCTTTGCATGATCATGTAGTTGACATCGTATTTGTGGCAAAGCCACCTTTCATATTTTTTATACATGTCACTCTTGAGTCATTGCACATCCCGGTACACCGCCGGAGGCATTCATATAGAGTCATATTTTGTTCTAAGTATCGAGTTGTAATTCTTGAGTTGTAAGTAAATAAAAGTGTGATGATCATCATTATTAGAGCATTGTCCCATGTGAGGAAAGGATGATGGAGACTATGATTCCCCCACAAGTCGGGATGAGACTCCGGACGAAAAATAAAAAAAAGAAAAAAGGAAAAAAGGAAAAAAAAAGGCCAAAGAGCCCAAAATAAAAAAATGAGAGAAAAGAGAGAAGGGACAATGTTACTATCCTTTTTCCACACTTGTGCTTCAAAGCAGCACCATGATCTTCATGATAGAGAGTCTTATATTTTGTCACTTTCATATACTAGTGGGAATTTTTCATTATAGAACTTGGCTTGTATATTCCAATGATAGGCTTCCTCAAATTGCCCGAGGTCTTCGTGAGCAAGCGAGTTGGATGCACACCCACTTAGTTTCTTTTTGAGCTTTCATACACTTATAGCTCTAGTGCATCCGTTGAATGGCAATCCCTACTCACTCACATTGATATCTATTGATGGGCATCTCCATAGCCCGTTGATACGCCTAGTTGATGTGAGACTATCTCCTTTTTGTCTTGTCCACAACCACCATATTCTATTCCACCTATACTGTTATATCCATGGCTCACGCTCATATATTGCGTGAAAGTTGAAAAGTTCGAGAACATCAAAAGTATGAAACAATTGCTTGGCTTGTCATCAGGGTTGTGCATGATTTAATACTTTGTGTGATGAAGATGGAGCATAGCCAGACTATATGATTTTGTAGGGATAACTTTCTTTGGTCATGTTATTTTGAGAAGACATGATTGCTTTATTAGTATGCTTGAAGTATTATTGTTTTTATGTCAATATTAAACTTTTGTTTTGAATCTTATGGATATGAATATTCATGCCACAATAAATAAAATTACATGGATAAATATGTTAGGTAGCATTCCACATCAAAAATTCTGTTTTCATCATTTACCTACTCGAGGACGAGCAGGAATTAAGCTAGGGGATGCTTGATACGTCTCCAACGTATCTATAATTTTTTATTGTTCCATGCTATTATATTATCTATTTTGGATGTTTTATATGCATTAATATGGTATTTTATATTATTTTTGGGACTAACCTATTAACCTAGAGCCCAGTGCCAGTTTTCTGTTTTTCCTTGTTTTTGAGTTTCGCAGAAAAGGAATATCAAATGGGGTCCAAACGAAATAAAACTTTCACGATGATTTTTCTTGGACCAGAAGACACACGTGGGACTTGGAGTCTAAGTCAGAAGACCCAAGAGGAGGCGGCAAGCCAGGGGGCGCGCCCCAGGGGGGGCACGCCCCTAGGGCTTGTGGCCCCCTCAAAGACCTCCTGACCTCCTTCCTTGGCCTATAAATTCACAGATATTCCCAAACCCTCAGAACAAGCCACGAAAATACTTTTCCACCGCCGCAACCTTCTGTTCCCGTGAGATCCCATCTTGGGGCCTTTTCTGGCGATCTGCCGGAGGGGGATTCGATCACGGAGGGCATCTACATCAAACCTATTGCCCTTCCGACGAAGCTTGAGTAGTTTACCACGGACCTATGGGTCCATAGCTAGTAGCTAGATGGCTTCTTCTCTCTCTTTGATTCTCAACACCATGTTCTCCTCGATGTTCTTGGAGATCTATCCGATGTAATCTTCTTTTGCGGTGTGTTTGTCAAGATCCAATGAATTATGGATTTATGATCAGATTATTTATGAATATTATTTGAATCTCCTCTGAATTCTTATATGCATGATTTGATATCTTTGTATTTCTCTTCGAATTATCGGTTTGGTTTGGCCAACTAGATTGGTATTTCTTGCAATGGGAGAGGTGCTTAGTTTTGGGTTCAATCTTGCGGTGTCCTCACCCAGTGACATAGTAGGGGTAGCGAGGCACGTATTGTATTGTTGCCATCAAGGATAAAAAGATGGGGTTTTCATCATATTGCTTAAGTTTATCCCTCTACATCATGTCATCTTACTTAAGGCGTTACTCCGTTCTTTATGAACTTAATACTCTAGATGCATGCTGGATAGCGGTCGATGTGTGGAGTAATAGTAGTAGATGCAGACAGGAGTCGGTCTACTTGACACGGACGTGATGCCTATCTGCATAATCATTGCCTTGGATATCGTCATAACTTTGCGCTTTTCTATCAATTTCTCGACAGTAATTTGTTCACCCACCGTATTATTTACCTTCAAGAGAGAAGTCTCTAGTGAAACCTATGGCCCCGGGGTCTATTTTCCATCATATATTTTCAGATCTATAAACCAAAAATATCTTGCTGCAATTTATTTACTTTTATTTTGTTTTACGTTCTAGCAATCTTTTATACCTATCTCTACCAGATCTCACCTTTGCAATTGACTATGAAGGGATTGACAACCCCTTTATCGCGTTGGGTGCAAGTGTTTGATTGTTTGTGCAGGTGCATAGATTGGGGACTTGCTTGTACCTCCTACTGGATTGATACCTTGGTTCTCTAACTGAGGGAAATACTTATCTCTACTTTGCTGCATCACCCTTTCCTCTTCAAGGGAAAAACCAACGCAAGCTCAAGAAGTAGCATAAAGCATAAAGTAAAAAACAAATAATGGCAATTCATCTATAAAAAAATTTGGGCAATTATGACACGGAATATTCTAGAACAAAGGAGAAGTGCTTGTGTTTTGAGGTTGTGCATTATGCTTAAGTTCAACCATGGAGTATTCTAGATTGTACATGTGGCAGAATCTGGTGGAATGTAGATGATATCCAACGGCCGGTGGTGCTCGGATTTGCCATCTCTGCACCATCGGGTTGGCTTCATCCAACGACCATCTTTCAAAGTTATTCGCACACTATATAGGGGTATAGATATAGATATGTAGATTAGTGGCACATCGTCTAAAGCCTTTCTACACGCTCATTTTTTGTACAAATGTGCTCCACCGTGCACCCGCGCATTTGTATGTGGGAACGAGTGCGTGTGTGCACCTCTTCTATTTTGTACATGTAGTTCGTGTATGTGAGAGATACTGAGATATGGTGAGGGGATACGTGTCAATGCAATTTGTGTGAAGGAGAGGCCTATATACATACATGTATGTGCATGGGCCGAGGTGATATACGAGAAGGGAGGGGAGGGGTCGACCGCGCGAGATATCGATAGAGATAGATAGAGGGAAGAGCTCTACGAGCGTACAAGCACTGGGATATGGGGGGTGCTGGAAGATGGTGCGAGGGGCCAACTGGAGGGAGACTGGGAAGGAGTGCACAAGTGCGAGATCGATATTTAAAGAGAGGGGCGAGAACGTGCGCGGTTGCGCGCAGTGGCCGAGCCATGAAAATTAAATGAGCTAGGGGGGCAAGCATTGCGAATCCTTTATGGGGAGGGCCAATTCATCAACTTAAACCATTTTTCCAGCTATTGATATACTGACCACATTCATATTAGCCTCAATACAGTGATGTTAGGGGGGCCAGGGCCCTTGTTGCCCCCTGTCTTCGCCACTGTGCGCGCGTATGAGAGATGAAGCGGAATGCATGGATGATGAGAGGGAGATGATGGATAGATAATGTGTATGTATTAGCTGTGTAGTCCTATATAGAGAGGTAGATTTGATCGATGTGTACGTGGGAAAGAGCAAGGTGAGACCTGACTAGAGATATAGATCGATCGGTTTGTGTGGAAAACTAGGAAAGACCTAACTATATATATACACACATAGAGGAACATCGATCATTGTGCATGCATGTGAGAGATAAAGAATGGCCGAAGTGATGAAGAGGGGGAGGTGTGTGTGTATGCATGCATGGGAGACCGACCTGAAGAAAAAGATTGCGTGTGTGCGATGGATAATGCCGAGTGGTAGTGTGTGTGCATGCATGCACGACAGAAAGTAAGGGTCTCTTTGATTCAAAGGATTTTCATAGGATCTTCGAAGGATTAGAATCCTTAGGAATTTTTCCTATGTTGATCATTTGATTCATAGGATTGAATCATGTAGTATTTTTTCCTAAGGATTCATTTGTACTACATTTTACAGGAATTCTAACATCCACTCCAACCTCTTGGAAGAAATCCTTTGTTTTTCCCGTGACACAATCAAACAAACTCAAATCCTATAGGGATCCAATGGACATGCCATTCCAATCCTACGTTTTCCCTATTCCTATGTTTTTGCAATCATATGAATCAAAGAGGCCCTAAGTGGTACAACTATAAAGAGAAGACAACTGTGTGGGTGTAAAATACGTGGTGAGGTCATAATCAATGTAAAGTTGAATTCAAATATTTGAATAAGAGATCATGACGTTTGAAACCCATGCATGCATGAATATAATTGAGATATGCGTGGTGTGGTTTTGAATTTGAACATGGTCAAACTGATTTGAATTTGAGATACCGATGGCAGGCATCGTTTGGCGACATTGCATCCATGCATGGACACACTATTCAAATTGGAGATGATGGGTGGCTTTTGCATCACATATCTAAATAGGGGGGGGGGTGTGTTAAACACATTGTCATAGTATCATACATGGTTTAGATTCCGAACATCTAGCTTGAGCATACATGTACTATGATTTGAATTCAACATAAAATGGATACATATATTTGAATTTGAGATCGTATGTACATGTAGTTCATATTTATATGGGAATTTACGACTCTCATATTCATGACATGTGTTGTGAAGATAATATTTAGATGGTTGTATAATTAACCCGAGTACAATCCCATTCAAACAGGAAAAATGTACTCAAATTTAGTCCATATGCTAGACAGTACGTAGGAAATGTTTTTTTCTTGTTGAGGGAAGTGCAAATTGATTTGGTATTGTACACGTTAAGCTTGTTATCCTGATTTTTTTTAGTTTTTTGTTGTGGTTTTTTAATGGTATTTCTAGTAATAATATAGCAAAACGAGACATGGCTCTCTCTAGCTAGTGGGGTGCGAATTGTCTTTTTTGTTTTTGTTTTTCTTGTACATGTTAAGCTTGATCTCCCCAAATTTCAAGTCGCGCCTTCTTATGCCGAAATTTCAAGCTAGCATCTCTATCTATCATACTGCGAAACTCCCGCCTCTTCAACCCGCGCCTTGTTATCCCGAAATTTTAAGATATCTCATTGTCTCATTGTGCTCCGAAAACTCCCTCCATCTCAACCCGCGCCTTGCTATCCCAAAATTACAACGCGCGCGAAAACTCCCACCTCCTGCGAAATCCCGACACGTGAAATTCCCGTGATACCCTTGAACCGAAAGAACCGCCTAGTTCAAATCGGTGGGGGTACTTTCGTAACTTACTCCACATTTCGGATAAGCGCGTCTCTAAGCCATGGTTCCCCCTCCCAACCCCTCTGCCCCCCATTCATACACCGAGGCCGTGAAAACCCGCGAAGCCCCACACCCTCCTCCATCCACCACCCAGCCGGAGCCTCTTCCCTGACGACATCATCCACCGCAACAGCTCGACGTCCCTCATCCACTGCATCGGATGAGGATCCATCGTCGATCTCATCGTCCCGCCGGTTCAGCCACCCCGTCCTCCACCTCCAAGGAGCTGCCCCAACATTCGCCTCGTCTATCGCGCCACCTCCATTCCCACACCGTCGTCCTCACATGCACCACCGAAAGAGCAGCACCATCACCGATTCCTCGGATGAAGCTGAGGCCTAATCAGCGCCACCAAAGTGGTTCTACACTAATTGCTGCATTTTCTTCTTGATTCGATCTCATGGTGTTGCGGCGCTCGGTCCCGAGCCGCCATGGCGCGGCTCCATCTACGGCGGCGTCGCCGGCCACTTCCTCCATGGCGTCTCTCCCTCGGCGGCGACATCCACATCAGTAGAAGTTGCTGCTGCTGCTTCGGCTCTCGCTGGCACTGCTGTTGCTGCTCTGGCTCTCGCTCACGCTGCTGCTCTGCTCTTGCTCTCGGTCCCCTGCCTGGTCTGCTCTTGCTCTTGCTCGCGCTGTTGCTCTTGCTCTTGCTCTTGATTGCGCTGCTGCTCTACTCTTGCTCGTACTGCTGCTACATGAGCAGCAGCTCCGGCTGTTGCTCGAGCTCCTGCTACTGCTACCCGAGATGCTGCTACACGACTAGCTGCCCCGGCTCTCGCACGCGCAGCTGCTCTGGGCGCTGCTGCTGCAGCACGACCAGTTGCCCCGGCTGTTCTCTGCTACTATGTTCCCTGCCGGAGCGGCTATCGATTTAGATCACTGCTACTCTGCCACTAGTGCTCGAGGGGGCAAAACTATTAGTGCACTGCTTTTCTGCTACTAGTGCGTTCAGTTTCGACAGTAAAATTCAGTTTCGACCGTAAAATTCAGTTTCGACAATTAAATTCAGTCTCGACAGTTAAGTTCAGAGATGAGCGCCTGATGTATTTTACATCTAGCACTTTGTGGTTATGTATTTTACATCATCTATTGGAGATGGTATTAGAATTCCACTCAGGTTTACATTGTCTCTCTTGTCCTACTTCAGTCTCGGCGTCGTACAACTCACCGGAGCTGCTCCAATGAAGAAACCCTCCATCACAGTGGAGCAGTACCCTCGGCTCCATCTCCAGACGCCTAAGATCTTCTTCCCCTCCTCCGACAGCCACATCAGTCGCAGCATCCTCAGCAACCAACCCAATAAAGCTGAGATCTACATGGCTTCGCCAAAAAGGTTGTACACTTGTTGCATAGCTTTTTTTACTCTACATGTCATATATATTGTCCACTGAGCTCGTGTAGTAACATGAAATACGATTAGTTTCTCCTACTATATGACAAGCAATGAGGTACCAGACAACTTAGCTATCTGTGATGGACTCTCTCGAAAGCCATCATTATTTATTTCTGCGCGTTTGAGCTGTGCATTTGTAGATGGGCCTGGGAGTTCAGCTAGTAGGGCAGTGACCTGGGTCCAAAGTAGTAGAAGTAGCACAAAAACATTTATGGAGTGTAGGCTTAGAAGGAAAAACATAGGATTTGGAAAGTTTCCTATGGTACTACTATTCATGCATTTGGTTCAAAGGAATGGAGCAAAGGAAAACTGTATGATTTGTTCCTTTAGTGTCTCCTTCAAAGAAAAACCGTAGGAATTTTAATATCCACTTGGCCTTCTTTTCAAATTCCTATTCATGAAGCACAAGACTAAGAGATAGTAGCATAATAACATTATAACTGTACATTTTCTTGTGGTTTGACTCAATTTCACCATGCTTTGCATTCCTGTGATCTTCCAATTCTTGTGAACCAAACACCCAGATTGATAGAAATCCTGTGTTTTTAAATTCTCTGTTTTGCACATGCATTCCTATCCTATTCCTGTGTATTTCCTATCCCTGCATTGTTAGAATCCTCCAATTCAAACAAGCCCTTACAAAATTACTTCTGTTACAGATATGTGTCAAAGAAAACCTTGTGTGGTTTGTGCCGCTCCTGCTGCACTGTCGTCCACCACAGCTCAGCTGCTCCAATGAAAGAAGGGTTCACCACAGTAGGGATTCACCCTCCAAACTGTCTTTCGCCGCCTCAGATCTTCTTCCCTGCCACCAGCAGCCACGACAACTGCATTACCATCATCAACTAAGCAGATGACCTTGAGGACTACACGGATCCGCAAGAGAAGTCGCACTTTTTCGTGTCTGCTTACGTTATGCATTGCTTAATATGGCATGCTACTTTATTGTCCTGTTCACCGATTAGACTCTGAGTCAGGTCCAAACTAATGCTCAAACTTGAGTTTTTAAATGGTTGTGGGGTACATATTGGGGCAGCAATCAATAGTATCTGTCTACTATCTGCTTAATCTCGGGTGTCTACTATGAATTTCATATTGGGTGGGAAACAAACATTAAAGGAGCCATTATCTGTATTTTTTAACTGAAGCTATTATCTGCCTGCTATCATTGGTTTTGGGTCTATCCATAGGTTGCTACCATCACTCTGGATTTGTGCATGCACTCCATACATAATCTCACTATGTTTTATTCCTATGCATGTCAGTTATTGTACACAATGGTACTGAAGATGTACAGCAAAAGAGACGAGCCTTGGGTGGCAATAAAATTTCATGCAGATGTCGCTCCATGGTGGGCGCAAAGGGGGATTCAGAGGGAGCAGACCACTCCTATTTACCCCCTGAGGTCTTTGCTCTAACTTGCCATGATGATGTTGGTCATATCATGCATATGGTGCCTTGCATTGCTTACTTTATACATTAAAAATGTCATCTGCTTAGTTGAGACATACTTTGTGTGAATGCCATCTGTTTACTTTCTATATCATATATGTGAATTATGCAATACCGTCTTGTTTAGCCCGGCATCATATATGTGAATTTTACAATGCCATCCTGCTTAGCCAGTCATCTTATACGTGAATTATATCAGGCCATCCTCTTTTTCTTTACATAGTACATTTGTCAACAATGTAAGTACATTCAACTACTCTTCCTATGCACCAGCCATTTGACACGGTGATGGAAAAAATCTGGAGTGAAAACAAGGTCTTTAGAGCAGACAATGCTATCTCATGAAGCGCATATCTTGCTGGTTATGGATAGCTCCTCAGAGGAGGATTCAGAGACAGATGACCAGTCCTATCCCCCCCCCCCCCCGAGGTGTATGCTCTTAACTTGGCATGGTTATCTTGCTCATATCGTGCATATGGTGTCTTGCCGTGCTATGTAATTTGCTTAGTTTAGACATTCTTTGTGTGAATGCCACCTGTTTAGTGTCTAATTACCATATATATGTGAATTATGCAATGTCATCTTGTTGCAAGGCATTATATATGTAAATTATGCAATGCTATCTTGTTGGAAGGCATTATGTATGTCAATTATGCAATGCCATGCTGTTTAGCCAAGCATCATATATGTGAATTATATCATGCCATCCTTTTTTTTGTATCAAATATTCCATTTGTCGACAATGTTCTCATATTCAACTACTCTTCCTGTGCATCAGGCATTTGAATTGTTGATGGGAAAACCCGGAGTGAAAACAAGGTCTTCAGAGCAGACAATACTACCTGCTGAAGCAGATATCTTGCGGGTTACAGATAGCTCCTCAGAGGAGGATTCAGAGACAGATGACCAGTCCTATTTTCCCCCTGAGGTGTATGCTCAAACTTGGCAGGGTTATATTATTCATATCATGCGTATGTTGTCTTGCATTGCTTAGTTTTGACATCATATACAAAATATTGAATGCCATCTGCTTAGTTTAGACATCATATATGCGATTGCCATCTACTTACTTGCTTAGTATATAAATCATATATTTGAATTATATCATGCCATCATGTTTACATACACAGCATGTATCTGAATTATGTCATGCCATCCCATTTAATAAAGACATCATATTAGTTATATCATCTCATCTTGTTTACATAGTCATCATATTTTGAATTATGTCATTCTATCCATGAATTATATCATGCTATCTGGTTTCCATAGATGGCATGTATGTGAATTATAGCATGCCAACCACTTTAATAGACACATCATATAGTTATATCATGTCATCCTGTTTACATAGTCATCATATTTTGAATTATGTCATTCTGTCCTATTTAGTTAGCCATCATATATGTGAAATTGTGTCATGCTATCCTGTTTAGTTAGCCATCATATATTTGAAATTGTGTCATGCTATGCTATTTGATTAGACAACATAAATGTGAATTATGTCATGCCCTCTTTTATTCCCCACTATCCGTTGCACCTGTCTGTCATACAATGTCTGTAAATTCAATTACTTTTCTTGTTTATCAGCCATTTGAATTGGAGGGGGTGATGGCAGTATCTAAGGGAGTAAAAACACGGTCTGCAGAAAAGATAGTGCTACCCGTCGATGCAGATAGAACAATGGTTGTACTTGCCCAAGAACCAGCCCCACCACACATAACCTAGACTCTTGCAGATTGTAACCCTATCCAGTTCAACAAATAACCAGCTACACCTCTTCTAACCCCAACACCAGCAGATAGTAACCTAGTTCCAGTTGACACACCACCGTCTCCACCACAGAGCACCCAAACACGAGCAGTTAGTAAGGCAACTGCAGTGCCCAAAGCACGAGGACCACCACTCCGAACCCCAACTCAACCCTTAAAGCAGAAGAAGAATTATTCTCAGGTCAGGTTCCATAGCTATGTTCACACTCCTTTTCTCTTGCATCACTGTATTTACTCATACCAACTAATTTCAAATTTGAAGGATGCAATTGAAACTCCAATGGCACAACAGGTATGTTTTAAACTTGTTTCTTTAACTGTTTGCTGTTGTAACTTGCTCTATGTTTGATTTCAGTTTCAATTGAATAAATAGTTATGTTCTCATGTCATGCTGTGTAGTTTCCCGCACTTATATTCTGTCTTTGCTGCTTTGTCTTAAACAGATATGATTTTAACTGTCTCTATCTTGATTTGGCAACATACACTAGAATGATATAGACCATACAGTGACCATAGTACATAGATATATGTTTGTTTCATGCTGTTATCCTATCCACCTTACTGCTGAACTGGTTTACCAAAATGAGTTTAATATACAACATGGTAAACCTGTGATGTGTCTGCTTGTTTCTCTTTTAGAATGCGGACAAAATATTCGAGAAGAGTACCCCGTTATGCAGTGGTAAAGGAAGTAACACAGATATGGTTCAAGATAGTGAGACATCCCTCTTGATCTCCAAGAAAGCTGATAAAAACTATCTTGAAGACAATGAGACAACCCCAAAGTCCTGTCTTAATGTAGTGTTCGAGTTACTGGCCACTACTGCTGGCACAAGCCCTTCGAACTCTCTGCCTGAATCAGTTCGGCTTCTTGAGTCTTAACTTCAAGTTGAAAGACATTGATCAGATGTGCTGCGACACGAAGCCGAAGGACTGAGAAAGTCCCTGCAGAATTCAGATGCATACTTTCTGGTACAATAGCAAGCGCTGGAGGATTTAAGCGCCAAACAAGAGAAAGCTAATAAACTTGCCAAGCTTCTTGTCAGCATGGTGGGTGATACGTCTCCGTCGTATCTACTTTTCCTAACGCTTTTCCTCATGTTTTGGACTCTAATTTGCATGATTTGAATGAAACTAACCCGGACTGACACTGTTTTTAACAGAACTACCATGGTGTTGTTTTTGTGCAGAAATAAAAGTTCTTGGATTGGAACCAAACTTTTCGAGGATTTTTTATACAATAAAAGAGAATTACTGGAGCCAAGAGCCACCGGAGGGGGGCACCTGGGTGGGCACAACCCACCAGGGTGCCCCCCTCCTGGCGCGCCCAGGTGGGTTGTCCCCACCTGGTGGCCCCGCAGACCTTGAATCCAACTCCATAAATACCTATTTTTCCAGAAAAAATGGGGGAGAAAAAACTATCACGTTTTGTGAGACGGAGCCGCCGCCACCTCCTGTTCTTCATCGGGAGGCCAGATCTGGAGTCCGTTTGGGGCTCCAGAGAGGGGGATTTTTGATCTTCATCATCACCAACCCTTCTCCATTGCCAATTCCATTATGCTCCCCACCGGGAGTGAGTAATTCCTTCGTAGGCTCGCTGGTCGGTGAGGAGTTGGATGAGATTTATCATGTAATCGAGTTAGTTTTGTTAGGGCTTGATCCCTAGTATCCACTATGTTCTGAGATTGATGTTGATATAACTTTCCCATGCTTAATGCTTGTCACTTTGGACCCGGGTGCCATGATTTCAGATCTGAACCATTTATGTTATCACCATTATATCTATGTTCTAGATCCGATCTTGCAAGTTATATTCACCTACTACGTGTTATCATCCGTAAACCCCGGAGTGACAGTAGTCGGGATACTTTCCGGTGATGACCGTAGTTTGAGGAGTTCATGTATTCACTAAGTGTTAATGCTTTGTTCCGGTTCTCTATTAAAAGGAGGCCTTAATATCCATTAGTTTCCAATAGGACCCCGCTGCCACGGGAGGGTAGGACAAAAGATGTCATGCAAGTTCTTTCCATAAGCACGTATGACTATTTACGGAATACATGCCTACATTATATTTATGAACTGGAGCTAGTGCCGTATCGCCCTAGGTTATGACTGTTATATGATGAATATCATCCAACGAATTCACCGATCCAATGCCTACGAATTTCCCTTATATTGTTCCTGCTAAGTTACTACTGCTATTGTTACTGTTACACTTGCTACAAAATCATTGCTATCACTGTTACTGTTACTATTGCTATTGCTACTGCTATCAAAACTATCATACTACTTTCCTACTGATCACTTTGCTGCTGATAATTAATCGCTAGGTGTGGTTGAATTGACAACTCAGCTGCTAATACTTGCAAATATTCTTCGGCTCCCCTTGTGTCGAATCAATAAATTTGGGTTGAATACTCCACCCTTGAAAACTGTTGCGATCCCCTATACTTGTGGGTTATCAAGAGCTTTTTCTGGCGCCGTTGCCGGGGAGCATAGCTATATTTGTTGAGTCACTTGCGATTATTATCAATTATCACTATAAAGAATCTGAAGGATACTAAAACCAAGATTTTTTTCCTCTAAGATGAGGAGAGGTAAGGAACTGCCATCTAGCTCTTCACTTGATTCACCCTCTGTTATGAGTAGACTTGCAACACCACCACATGTTATTAATCCTATTATGTCGCAAGTCATTGATGATGCTACTTCTGCTATGAATGATACTAATGATGATGCTAGTACCTTGCTTGATGATAATGTGCCACTAGGTGAATTTCTTGATGAACAACTTGCTAGAACCAAAGCTTTTGAGAATGCTGAAACTGATGAAATTACTGAAAGTGATGAAGAGCTTGAAACTGAAAATCTTAAAACACCTATCAGATCTAGTTCTCCTAGATATGAATTGCCTAATATACCAGAAGGTTATGTTATGGATGAGGAGACAACTAGAGACTTTCTTGCTTGCAATGATAGGGAGGATCTTAAGAAATTATTATGCAAACTGAAAGAAAAATCTTTGATTGCTAGAACAAAATGTGATCCTAAGTTTGCTACTTCACCTATTTTTGTTGATGATAAGGATTATGAATTCTCTGTCGACCCAGAGTTAATTACTTTGGTTGAATCTGATCCTTTTCATGGTTATGAAACTGAAACTGTTGTGGCACACCTTACTAAGTTGAATGACATAGCCACCCTTTTTGCTGAGAAAATTTGCTATTATTATATTCTCAAATTATTTCCGTTCTCATAAAAGGGTGATGCTAAGACTTGGTATAATACTCTTGCTCCTGGTTGTGTGCGTAGTCCCCAGGATATGATTTACTACTTCTCTGAAAAACATTTTCCTGCTCATAAGAAACGAGCTGCCTTACAGGAAATATTTAACTTTATGCAAATTGAAGAAGAGAGTCTCCCACAAGCTTGGGGGAGGCTTCTCCAATTTCTTAATGCTTTGCCTGATAATCCTCTTAAGAAAAATGAAATACTTGATATCTTCTATAATGGACTAACCGATACTTCTAGGGATTTCCTAGATAGTTGTGCTGGTTGTGTTTTCAGGGAACGAACTGTTGAACAAGCTAAAGAACTATTGAATAACATATTGAAAAATTATGATGATTGGACTCTTCCTGAACCACTGCCTAAACCCACTCCAAAGAAGAGGGGTATCTTATATCTCAGTCCCGAAGATATGCAAGAGGCAAAGAAATCTATGAAGGAAAAAGGTATTAAAGCTGAGGATGTCAAAAATTTACCTCCTATTGAAGAAATACATGGGCTTGAAACACCACCACCACCTAAGGTGGTAGAGGTAAATTCTTTAATGAAATTCAATGACAATGACAATCCTTACAATATGCATCCTAGTCAATGCCTTTATGAGTTTGACAACTACATTAGAAAACAAGATCACTTCAATGTAAATGTTATGAAACAATTGAAATACAATTCTGATATGATTGCTCGCTTGAGTGACTTGTTATTTAGAATTACCAATGATGTTAGAGGTGTAGGAAAACATGCCTCTATGGTTCAAACTCAACTAGAACAAGTTGCTAAATCTCAAAGAGAATTGCTTGATGAAATGAACAATAATATCAATGATCATGCTGTTAGAGTAATGACTAGAGGGGGTAGAATGACTCAGGAACCTCTTTACCCTGAGGGACATCCTAAAAGAATTGAACAAGACTCTCAAAGAGTTAACACTGATGCACCTAGTCCTTCTAAAAAGAAAAAGAAGAAGAAAAATGATAGGACTTTGCATGCCTCTAGTGAACCTGAAATAGAAAAACCTCCTGATAATGATAATGATGTTTCTATCTCTGATGCTGAAACTCAATCTGCTAATGAACACTCACCTTCTGATAACGAAAAAGATAATGATGAGGTTCATGAAGCCACTCAAACAAATAATAAAGAACCAGACAATGGTGTTGAAATAGAACCAGCTGTTGATCTTGATAACCCAAAACCCAAGAATAAAAGATATGATAAAAGAGACTTTGTTGCTAGAAAACATGGTAAGGAAAGAGAACCATGGGTTCAAAAACCCATGCCCTTTCCACCTAAATCAACTAAGAAGAAGGATGATGAAAAATTTGAACGCTTTGCTGAAATGATTAGGCCAGTCTTTTTGCGTACCCGCTTGACTGATATCTTAAAAATGGCCCCTTATGCAAAGTACATGAAAGACATCATCACCAACAAGAGAAAAATACCGGAAGCTGAAATCTCCACCATGCTTGCTAATTATTCTTTTAAGGATGGAGTACCTAAAAAACTTGGAGATCCGAGAATACCAACTATACCTTGCTCCATCAAAAGAAATTATGTGAAAACTGCTTTATGTGATTTAGGAGCTGGTGTTAGTGTTATGACTTTCTCTTTATATAAAAGACTTGATTTGAATAAACTCACACCTACTGAAATATCTTTGGAAATGGCTGACAAATCAACTGCCATACCTATCGGTATTTGTGACGATGTGCCCGTTGTTGTTGCTAACGTTACTATCTTAACTGACTTTGTTATACTTGAGATGCCCAAGGACGACAACATGTCGATTATCCTTGGTAGACCCTTTTTGAATACTGCAGGGGCTGTTATTGATTGCAATAAAAGCAAGGTCACTTTTCATATCAATTGGTAATGAGCATACGGTGCACTTTCCGAAGAAACAATTCCAAGTGAATGGTATTAATGTTATTGAAAAATCTCCGACAATCACTATTGGAAGTTTTCAACTACCTCTTCCTACTGCCAAAAAGAAATACGAAATGCTTATTGTTGGGGACGTGCATATCCCCGTTGAGGTAACTTAGTGCTTTACGAAAATTCTTCGGTTTCATGCTAATCGAAGTTGGTTGTTAATAAGACTTGATCAACCTTATTAATGGATCACTTTTGGGAGGTATGAAGTTGATGAATCTAGTAGCCACTACTTTCTGTCCCTACCTTTTATTTTCTGTTTTTCTTAGTTAAATAAAATAAAATGCCATGTTTTATCTATTTTTTGAATTTCCCGTGCAATAAAAAATGACCCAAAAATAAAAGTTCTCAGAATGCTCTGAAAATTTGATATGATTTTTTTCTGAATATTTCTGAATTTTTGATGCAAATAACATCAGAGGGGGGTGCACCAGGTGGGCACAACCCACCTGGGAGCGCCAGCAGCCCCAGGCACGCCCTGCTGGGTTGTGGTCCCCACGTGGGCTCCCTCACTTATCTCTTTAGCCCATGTCACCACCTACCTCTAGAAAAAAAAAATCACCATTGCTCTCTCTCTCATGTTCTTACTCTCAAACCCGTGGATTTCGATCTCTTTGCTCGTAGCTCCGTTTCTGAAACTGTTTTGGGGGATTGCTACTTGGTATGTGACTCCTCCATTAGTCCAATTAGTTTTTGCTTTAGTGGTTTATATTTTGAATAATTGGCTACTCTTGGTGCTGCTGTAGATGATCTTGCATGTTGAATTCTTAGAGTTCTAAGTAGTTTGAATCATTGATATGGCCTTTATGCATCCCTATGAGTAGTTGCTATCAATCTTGTGAAGTTTTGTTGAGAAAAATTTTGTGAACTAAAAATTTCAGAATTTTGTTCATAGGAAAAAAGATGAGTTTCTTTAGGAAGTTTGCTTCCAAGAAGAACTCCAAGGGAGTTATTGGGGAGTCTTCGGATAATGACCTCCGCACCCGGAAAATGGCGGAGGTACGGCCGTGCGAATGGCCACACAACCCATTCATGGATGGAGCCAGAATCCATCAAGAGTTTGCACAATTCGCTGCTAATGCCAGCCTCACCGACTTCATAGTAGCTGAGTGTGAATAGTATCATCTCCTCACAAATTCCTTTGTGCAAAGTTTTCATTTCTTGAGTAGGAATAATCCTCCTGAGGTGCAGTTTAATTTATATGCTGAAACCCATCAGATACCCCTCACTGAATTTTATGACATATGCTTGATCCCTTCTGACGGGGATTTAGTAGAGCCTAGGCCCGCAGAGTTTGATGGTTTTTACCGCACTTTGACAGTGGGGGATGAGAGAAGGGTGTCGAGTGTTACCGCCACTATCTTGCAGTTTCCTTCTGTGCATTATTTTTGCTCTATTCATTGCAAAGTGTTTACTTGCTAGAGAGAAGGTAGGTGCACTCAGTGCCCCAGATTTCGCTGTCTTACGCCGTGCACTTTACGGCAACAACACTTATAGCTTGGGAGCTATTGTGGCACGTCGCCTCCACATTAACAGGTCCAAGGGTAAAATTCATGGTGGTATTTATGCTACTCGCTTAGCGAGTCACTTTAACGTTCAGATACGCCAGCATGATTATCCCTTAACCAAGGTTTACTTAGATCGTCAGGCTATGGCACATCATCAATTTATTGATAGTGAGAACACTGACATTCCTGTTCCCTACAACCTGGTTTTCAGTGAGAACACTCGTGATATTATTCCATTGCCTGCACCTGCTTTGTTTGATCATATTGCCAGGGGCGGATACAGGATCATGCCTGAGGACATCATTGCCTACCGGAACGCCCAGGTAGCAGCAGAGGAGGAACCTCAGGAGTGGGACCCTTAGGTGCCCGCTCCCCAGCACTTCAACGTGGGACCTGATGGCTTCTTCGAGTGGTGATTACCAAGTTAGGCCAAAAGCCTAAGCTTGGGGGAGTACGTATTTCCACCGACATTACATTCATGTTCACACATTTCATTCCAGTTGTCAATGCCCACACTTTTTCATTGTATCAACCATGTTAGATTTATTTTCTCGCTTTCTTCTTGTGTGTTTGAAAAACTTTGAGAAAATCCAAAACAAATTGTTTCTTGTTTCTTTTTTATTTTTCTTTCTAGCTTAGTGAAAACCCAAAAAGATTTCCTTGTTCTTCTTTTGCTTGTTGGGAGCTCTCCCGTGTAAATAATTTTTCTCGTCTTTGTTTTCCCTTTTTATTTGCTTTCTTCCAGAAAAATCAAAAACTCAAAAAATATTTCAGTGTGTTTCTCTGAATTTCTTTTCTGTTTATTGAGTCATACCAAGGAGAAGACCACGATGAAATTGCTGAGTGGCTCTCATATGCATTATTGTTGATCTAATAAAGAGCCCAAATTACCTTGTCTTCTCCTTTGAATAAAATGTTTGCAGATTCCAGCTTAGTCCACGGCACTCTTGCACTATTATTATTTTCATATCATTCGGTCGTGCAAGTGCAAGGCAATAATGACGATATTTGATGAACTGGCTATGGCAGGGAGAAACGGGTATGAACTCAACTTGTTCTGTTTTTGTAAATATGTTTAACCTAGTATCCATGATTCAGCCTATTATGATCAAACATGTTTGCAATGACAATTAGAGATTATAGTTTCTCATGCCATGCTTAAGTAGCTATGAGTGGATAATGATTTATCTTGGATGTCAACATTGCGTTAAAATGATTGTGATGTAGTATGGTGATATGGTATCCTCCTCTGAAAGTTTGAGTGGCTTGACTTGGCACATGTTCATGCATGTAGTTGAATCAAAACCAACATAGCCTCTATGATATTTATGTTCATAGTGTTCATATCCTACTCATGCTAGTATCCAATGTTACTTATGCATAATGCATGTTCATGACCGTTTTCGCTCTCTAGCTGGCCGCTTCTCAACCTAGTTCCTAGCCTTCGCCTGTACTAAGCGGAATTACTGCTTGTGCATCAAAATCCTGAAAAACCAAGTTATTCCAGATGAGTCCACCATGCCTACCTATATGCGGTATTACCCTGCCGTCCTGAGTAAATTTGCATGTGCCACCTCTAAACACTTCAAATAAATATCTTTTTTTGTGTGCCTGGATTGTTCATAGAGCGACAGGAGGTAGTCAGTATCTTCCATGCTAAGCGGGTTATTCTCATGATGAATGTTTATTCACTCGTCCTTGCACGAGAGGGGCGGTAATAGGGATTCCCAGTCCCGAATTCAAATTGTAAATAATTAAACAAAACTCCCCCAGGACTGTTGTTGGTATGGACGGTACCCGTGGATTTGGATCAGCCGTGGAGTGTGTTTGTTGGTGGAGGGGGAGTAAACCTTTACTTTTATCGCTTGGGAACCGCCACTAATGTGTTTAGCATGGAAGATACCGATAACTAATGGTCGCGAAGTAAACAAGAAGGGCGCATTTCTCAGAATTTCATTTACCTCTGTTTTAAAAACTTGAGCTCTGGCACCGCTGCAAATCACTACTTCCCTCTGCGAAGGGACTGTCTATTTACTTCTATGATTGTGTCATCACCTTCTCAAATAAGCGCCAGATCCTGAGAGAACTATTGTCATCCTCATGCATTGTGTGTAGCTAACGTTGGGTGCATCATGACTAGATCTTTTCTACCATGAATTACAATGTTTAGTCACTGCTTGAACTTTGGAGGTGCTCTACATTTATGTTTTGCGGTCTCAGAAAGGGCTAGCAAGATACCACTATTGTCATATTATATCATGGTTGTTTTGACAAAGTGTTGTTATTTGAGATATCTTATTATTGCTCGCTAGTTGATTATGCCATTGATATGAGTTAATATAATTTTTAAGAGTTAATGTCGACATGGTTAGTTATAATCTTTGCTAAAAACCTGGATGCGACTTAAGCTTATTTATGTAAACAAGAGCAAAAGAGTTCGTAAAAGTTTTTCTTTTCCACTTTTAGTTTATTAACTGAATTGCTTGGGGACAAGCAAAGGTTTAAGCTTGGGGGAGTTGATACGTCTCCGTCGTATATACTTTTCCTAATGCTTTTCCTCGTGTTTTGGACTCTAATTTGCAAGATTTGAATGAAACTAACCCGGACTGACTCTGTTTTCAGCAGAACTACCATGGTGTTGTTTTTGTGCAGAAATAAAAGTTCTCGGATTGGAACGAAACTTTGCGAGGATTTTTTATACAATAAAAGAGAATTACTGGAGCCAAGAACCATCGGAGGGGGGCACCTGGGTGGGCACAACCCACCAGGTCACCCCCCCTAGCGCGCCCAGGTGGGTTGTCCCCACCTGGTGGCCCCGCAGACCCTGAATCCAACTCCATAAATACCTATTTTTCCAGAAAAAATGGGGGAGAAAGAATTATCGCATTTCGCGAGACGGAGTCGCCGCCACCTCCTGTTCTTCATCGGGAGGCTAGATCTGGAGTTCGTTTGGGGTTCCGGAGAGGGGGATCTTTGATCTTCATCATCACCAACCCTTCTCCAATGCCAATTCCATGATGCTCCCCATCGGGAGTGAGTAATTCCCTCGTAGGCTCGCTGGTCAGTGAGGAGTTGGATGAGATTCATCATGTAATCGCGTTAGTTTTATTAGGGCTTGATCCCTAGTATCCACTATGTTCTGAGATTGATGTTGATATAACTTTGCCATGCTTCATGCTTGTCACTTTGGGCCCGGGTGCCATGATTCCAGATCTGAACCGTTTATGTTATCACCATTATATCTATGTTCTAGATCCGATCTTGCAAGTTATATTCACCTATTATGTGTTATGATCCGTAAATCCCGGAGTGACAGTAGTCAGGATACTTTCCGGTGATGACCGTAGTTTGAGGAGTTCATGTATTCACTATGTGTTAATGCTTTGTTCCGGTTCTCTATTAAAAGGAGGGCTTAATATATCTTAGTTTCCAATAGGACCCCGCTACCACGGGAGGGTAGGACAAAAGATGTCATGCAAGTTCTTTCCATAAGCACGTATGACTATTTACGGAATACATGCCTACATTATATCTATGAACTCCAGCTAGTGTCGTATCGTCCTAGGTTATGACTGTTATATGATGAATAACATCCAACGAATTCACCGATCCAATGCCTACAAATTTCTCTTATATTGTTCCTGCTAAGTTACTACTGCTATTGTTACTGTTACACTTGCTACAAAATCATTGCTATCACTGTTACTGTTACTATTGTTGTTGCTACTGCTATCAAAACTATCATACTACTTTGATACTGATCACTTTGCTGCAGATAATTAATCTCCATGTGTGGTTGAATTGACAACTCAGCTGCTAATACTTGCAAATATTCTTTGGCTCCTCTTGTGTCGAATCAATAAATCTGGGTTGAATACTCCACCCTCGAAAACTGTTGCGATCCCCTATACTTGTGGGTTATCAGTGGGTATCCAGGAAATCGTTTCTTGAGCTCTTCTGAAGTGGTTTCAATTCTGGACTTGTTTTGCTGCCGCGTTTATTTGCACTGGTGGCCAATTTAGACGCCCAGTGTATGTAATATGCTGCTTTGTTCCCCATATTCGCACTGGTGGCGAACTTTGATGCCCAGTGGATGTAATATGTGTAATAGCCGTAATAGCCTAGCGTAAGTTGTTTGCTTATTTTTTTTCCTTATTTTCTTGGTTATTTGTTTGGTTGTAGTCACTGCAGTTATTTTTTCGTGGTTTTGCTAGTGGCCACAATAAAATATTTTTTAAAACTAGGCCACCATAACCATGGGCAACATATGGACCGTTGTAACCATGGTCCTGCTACTGCGGTAGTGACCATGGGCCTCGTACGGGCCGTAGGAATCATTGGCCTTCTACGGGCCGTAAAATCAATGGGCCTTCTACGGGCCTCATGATCGATTGGCCGAACATGGGCCGTACTATTCATGGACCAATAAAAGGACCGCAATATCGGCCATAAACACGCTAGAGTGGAAATCGTCAGTTTATGGCCCGAGCATAACGGGCCCTTAATAGGCCGATATGTATAACGTGCTTAATTCTATCGACAAGCATAACGGGTCGTTATTGGGCCGTATTTGATGACGCTATGGAAACAGCTCAACGGATTAACGGGCCACAAACGGGCCGACTGTAACCACGGGCTGGATTTGGCCTACAAACGGAACAGGCCAGTAATGGACCGTAAGTAATCGAAGGCTGGAAATGATCTCAAGAACAAATGGGCCCTTAGAAGGCCGAAAGATAATATGGGCTGGAAACGGCCCAATGGAATAATGGGCCATCAATGGGTGTAAAGCGATACACTGTTCATTATGGGCCAGTTTCACCACGGGCCTTTAATGGGCCGAGAGTTCAAAGGGCCTCATATGGGCCTCAAGAAATCATGGGCCATACATGGGCCAGAAGTTACAACAGGCTGGAATCATATTGGATGGCCCAGATGATGCTACTGGGCCAGATTCAGGTAGGCCATAACGGGCCGTGAGTTCACGGGCTATAAATGGGCTATATGCGAACAGGTCGTTAACAGGCTTTCCATGGCCCGGCCCGCCACCTTTTGACCATGTCAAATGGGCCAGCCTTTTGACCTGAATGGGCCACTGTTGGGCAGATCCACGTGTCAACGTATCATAGGCACGTCCCATCCAATCGCTGGATGACATCTGTCCCAACGAGGAGTTGACACGTTTTTCTTTCGGCCAATAAGAATTTTACACGTGGAAAATCGCCATTGATCGTTGCTGTTAACGGGTCATCGGATCCAAAACCGGACCCGATAGCTTAACGGTGACCCGTTACGGTGGATGCTACGTGTCGGTTACCCTTGACGAAAACACTTCCATGACGCGCCATTTATCGTTATGGAAGTGAACACTTCCGTGATGATAATTTTGGTATTGTCATGGAACACTTCTACGACAGCACAGGTATGACTATCTTGATTCTATCATAAAATCGTCATGGATGTACATGCATGACAGAAAACGTGACCTACTGTGACAAACACGTATCATCACGGAAGTGTATTTTTTTTGTAGTGTAGGGTTTAAGCTTCTGTCACTCTAGCAACCCATCATCTACTTATTACTTCCCAATGCCTTCCCCTAGGCCGAAATCATGGTGAAGTGTCATGTAGTCGACGTTCACGTAACACCACTAGAGGAAAGACAACATACATCTCATCAAAATATTGAACGAATACCAAATTCACATGATTACTTATAACAAGACTTCTTCCATGTCCTCAGGAACAAAAGTAACTACTCACAAAGCATGTTCATGTTCAAGATCAAAGGGGTATTGAATATCATTAAGGATCTGAACATTTGATCTTCCACCAAATAAACCAACTAGCATCAACTACGGAGAGTAATCAACACTACTCGCAACCTACAGGTACCAATCTGAGGTTTTGAGGCAAAGATCGAATACAAGAGATGAACTAGGGTTTGAGAGGAGATGGTGCTGGTGAAGATGTTGATGGAGATTAACCCCCTCTCGATGAGAGGATCATTAGTGATGACGATGGCTTCGAGTTCCCACTCCGGGAGGGAAGTTTCCCTGGCAGAATCGCTCTACCGGAGCTCTAGATTGCTCCTGCCCAGGTTCCGCCTCGAGACGGCGGTGCTTCGTCCCAAAAGCTATCTTCTGATTTTGCTTTCTAGGTCAAAACCCTCCATATAGCCAAAGATGGGCACCGGAGACCTGCCGGGGGGCCCACAAGCCCTGGAGGCGCACCCTGGGGGGTAGGGTGCGGCCCCCATGCTTGTGGCCACCTGGAGGGTCCCCTCTGGTATTTTCTTCGCCCAATATTTTTTATTTATTCCAAAATAATTCTCCGTAAATTTTCAGGACTTTTAGAGTTGTGCAGAATAGGTCTCTCAGATTTGCTCCTTTCCGGTCCACAATTCCAGCTGCCGGCATTCTCCCTCTTCATGTAAATCTTGTAAAATAATAGAGAAAAGGCATAAGTATTGTACCATAAAGTGAAATAACAGTCCATAATGCAATAAATATTGATATAAAAACATGATGCAAAATGGATGTATCAACTCCCCCAAGCTTAGACCTCGCTTGTCCTCAAGCAAAAGCCGAGATCGATAATCATGTCCACATGTTTAGAGATAGAGGTATCGATAGAATAAAATACGGACATGAAGGCATCATGATCATCTTTAGAACAACAATATATTGTCATATAACTTCTCATGCTAAAGTAACAATTCATTCACAAAGTAAAGTACGAATCCAAAACTTTATTGTAAACCAACAAACTATGGTCTCAGTCATTGAAGCAATTGCAATTTATCATAACATCGGAAAGAGTCAATATAAGAGCTTGTCTAGCAAATCCACATACTCAATCATCTTTTAGTCTTTCATAATTGCTAACACTCACGTGGTACTTATGAGATCAAAGCTTCCATTGGACACAGAGAAAGATAGGGGCTTATAGTTTCGCCTCCCAACTATTTACCTCAAGGGTAGTGTTAACAATAATAACCCATGATCACCTACATCCGAGTGGATATATGTATCTAGATCTTTCCCCAACACATGACGCTTGCCAAAAGAAAAAGGCAAAATATAGGAAGTGGTGAAGATCACCATGACTCTTGCATAAAGGTAAGTACTAAAACGTAAAAGATAGGCCCTTCGCAGAGGGAAGCAGAGGTTTTCATGCTCTTTTTGGTTGTATGCATGAAATCTTAATGCAAAAGAACGTCACTTTATATTGCCTCTTGTGATAAAGAACTTTATTATGCAGTCCGTCGCTTTTATTTCTTCCATATGATAAGTTCATATAAAGCTTATTTTCCTCACACTAATAGATAATACATATTTAGAGAGCCGATGACAACTTACTTGAAGGATCTTACTCAATCCATAGGTAGGTATAGTGGACTCTAATGGCAAAACTGGGTTAATGGTGTTTGGATGCACAAGAAGTATCTCTACCTGGTGCAGGATTTTTGGCTAGTATGAGGTGGAAGCAAGCATCACATGTTAGAGGATCCATGACAATATAACTTCTATTCAGAAATAAGTAAACATAACTCATTATGTTGTCTTCCTTGTCCAACATCAACTTCTTAGCATATAATATTTTAATGAGTGCTCACAATCATAAAAGATGTCCAAGATAATATATTTATATGTGAACCTCTCTTTCTTTATTGCTTCCTTTTAATTGCAACAATGACCAAAACTATGTTCGTCAACCCGCAACAAATTTCAAACCTCATACTTCTTATATGTGAAGTCATCACTCTCCATAAGATCATTATATACTCTTTTTATTTCTATTATTCTTTATTTTCTTATTTTCTTCAAGATCATAGCAAGAAAGCAAAGCCCTCAACTCAAAACTAATCTTTATTATATAACACACAGACTCGATTA
This sequence comes from Thinopyrum elongatum, assembly GCA_011799875.1. Lineage (NCBI taxonomy): Eukaryota > Viridiplantae > Streptophyta > Magnoliopsida > Poales > Poaceae > Thinopyrum > Thinopyrum elongatum. The sequence goes on along the minus strand of CM022298.1, from coordinate 45,243,005 downwards.
CATAGATAGATCACAAAGCAAAACTCAAAGACTAGATCATACTAAAAACTTTATTCTACTAAACCAAGATATAACCAAAATGATCGAACTAATAAAAATGATAAAGATAAAGATGTGATGGTGATACAATACCGGGGCACCTCCCCCAAGCTTGGCACAAGCCAAGGGGAGTGCCCATACCCGTTTACTCAATTTTCCTTCTTGGGAGGTGGTGGTGTGATATTCTTTGCGATGATGCCTCTCAGAATGCGATTCTCTTCCTCGAGCCTATTGATTTGCTGCTTGAGATCCATTATCTCCTTATGGATTTTGCCTGTGACGGTTAGAGCTTCGTTCACCCATGGATGCTTCTTGGCTGCGGGGGAGAAAGCTACACTCTTTTTAATGTTATTATAAGAGAGAAATTTAGCATTGGGAGGTATGACCGAATCCGGTATTGCTGAGCTCTGGAGTGCCTCAAGCATGGCTCTAGGTTGAAGGCGGGAGGTGACTTCTTGATCCTCCTTTCATGGCATCCACTCATTTCAGATCGGCCTCCATCTCTTCCTCCGTTTACCACCCAAAGTGATCAGCTTCGCTGTATGCTCTTGGGTCCGGTATCGGGTGAGAGACCCGACTCTCCCCGACCAATTCTTGCAAAGACATCTTGCTCTAAATCTGTTGCAGAAATAGCTAGAAACAAGAACATAGGATATTGTCGTGTTACGGTGGTCAAAACCTTCGGGAGATTATATAATGAATTTTTACTGACCAAAAGGAGTATCCTACAAGAAAACGGAGTCCGGGGGGCACACGAGGTGGCCACAATCCAGGGAGGCGCGCCCAGGGGGTAGGGCGCGCTCCCAGGGCTTGTCGCCTCCTCGTGCACTTTTTGGACTACTTTTTATTTTCCTAATTTTTTAAATATTCCAAAATGAAGTAAAATTGTTTTTGGAAAAGTTTTGGAGTCGGTTTACTTACCGTATCACATACCTATTCCTTTTTGGAGGTCTGGGGCGTTCTGGAAAGTTTCCCTTATGTACTCCTCCAGTGTTATGGTATTAATAATATTGGTTTCAACATTTATGGGAGTACCTGAGATATAATGTTTGATTCTCTGCCCGTTTACCACCTTCGGGGTAGTGCCTTCGGCGTTGTTGATTTTGATGGCACCGGAACGATAAACCTCCTCGATAATGTAAGGCCCTTCCCATTTAGAGAGAAGTTTTCCTGCAAAAAATCTTAAACGAGAATTGTATAGCAAGACATGGTCACCTATATTGAATTCATGCTTTTGTATCCTTTTATCATGCCATCTTTTAACTTTTTCTTTAAATAACTTGGCATTTTCATAGGCTTGGGTTCTCCATTCATCAAGTGAATTAATGTCAAATAACCTCTTTTCACCGGCAAGTTTGAAATCATATTTGAGCTCTTTGATTGCCCAATAAGCTTTATGTTCTAGTTCAAGAGGTAAGTGACATGCTTTTCCATAGACATTTTATACGGAGACATACCCATAGGGTATTTATAAGCAGTTCTATAAGCCCATAATGCATCATCAAGTTTTTTAGACCAATTCTTTCTAGTTCTATTAACAGTCTTTTGTAAGATCAATTTTATTTCTCTATTACTCAATTCTACTTGACCACTAGACTGAGGGTGATAAGGAGATGCAATTATATGGTTAACATCATATTTAGCAAGCAATTTACGGAAAGCACCATGAATAAAATGTGAGCCACCATCAGTCATCAAATATCTAGGGACTTTAAACCTCAGGAAAATAACTTCTTTAAGCATTTTAATAGAAGTGTTATGACCAACACTACTATAGTTGGAATAGCTTCTACCCACTTAGTAACATAATCAATAGCAACTAGAATATGTGTATACCCATTAGAGGAAGGAATAGGTCCCATATAATCAAATCCCCAAACATCAAATGGTTCAATAACAACTGAATAATTCATTGGCATTTCCTGACGTCTACTAATATTACCAATTCTTTGATATTCATCACAAGACAAGACAAACTTACGAGCATCCTTAAAGAGAGTAGGCCAATAAAAACCAGATTGTAATACCTTGTGTGCAGTTCTATCACCAGCATGGTGTCCTCTGTAGGTTTCGGAGTGACACTTGCGTAGGATCTGTTCCTATTCATGCTCAGGTACACAATGTCTAATAACACCATCTACTCCTTCTTTATAAAGGTGTGGGTCATCCCATAAGTAATGTCTTAAATCATAGAAAAACTTTTTCTTTTGTTGGTATGTGAAACTAGGTGGTATAAATTTAGCAACAATATAATTAGCATAATCAGCATACCAAGGAGTACTATGAGAAGCATTTATGATCGCTAATTGTTCGTCAAGAAAACTATCATCAATAGGTAGTGGGTCATCAAGAACATTTTCTAACCTAGACAAGTTGTCTGCTACGGGATTCTCAGCTCCCTTTCTATCAACAATATATAAATCAAATTCTTGTAGCAAGAGAACCCACCTAATGAGTCTAGGTTTAGCATCTTTCTTTTTTGTAAGATATTTAATAGCAGCATGATCAGTGTGAACAGTAACTTTGGAATCAACAATATAAGATCTGAACTTATCACAAGCAAACACAACTGCTAAAAATTCGTTTTCAGTAGTGGCATAATTCCTTTGAGCACTGTCTAGAGTCTTACTAGCATAACGGATAACATTTAATTTTTTATCAACTCTTTGTCCTAGAACAGCACCAATAGCATAATCACTAGCATCACACATGATTTCAAAGGGTAGTTCCAAGCTGGCGGTTGAACAATAGGTGCAGAGATTAAGGCTTTCTTAAGTATTTCAAATGCTTCTACACAATCATCATCAAAAACAAAAGGAACATCTTTTTGCAAAAGATTAGTGAGAGGCCTAGAAATTTTAGAGAAGTATTTGATAAATCTCCTATAAAAACCAGCATGACCAAGGAAACTTCTTATACCTTTGATATCTTTAGGACACGACATTTTTTCAATAGCATCAACTTTAGCTTTATCAACTTCAATACCTCTTTCGAAGATTTTATGCCCAAGACAATACCTTCATTAACCATAAAGTGGCACTTCTCCCAATTCAAGACAAGATTAGTTTCTTCATATCTCTGCAAAACTCGATCAAGGTTGCTTAAGCAATCATCAAAAGAAGTTCTGTAAACAGAGAAATCATCCATGAAAACCTCAACAATCTTTTCACAATAGTCAGAGAATATAGTAGTCATACATCTTTGAAAGGTAGCAGGTGCATTGCATAAACCAAAAGGCATACGTCTATAAGCAAAAGTACCAAAAGGGCAAGTAAAAGTAGTTTTTTCTTGATCCTCTTGTGACACGGGTATTTGAGAGAAACCAGAGTAACCATCTAGAAAGCAAAAGTGTGTATGTTTTGATAATCTTTCTAGCATTTGATCAATAAAAGGCAGTGGATAGTGATCAATAAAAGGCAATAGGATAAATTATACCTACTTCCAAAAGCTTTAATATTTCATTTCTTACCACTTCTTTCATCTTCGGATTCAACCATCACTGATGATCAACAACCGGTTTAGCATCAGGTTCCATATTAATTTTGTGCTGGCATAGAGTGGGACTAGTGCCCTTAAGATCATCCAGAGTATATCCAATAGCTGCACTGTGCTTCTTCAGAGTTTTCAATAATTTCTTTTCTTCATGCTCTGAAAGGTTAGCACTAATAATAATAGGATATATCTTCTTTTCATCAAGATAAGCATATTTCAAAGTATCAGGTAATTGTTTAAACTCGAACACGGGATCACTCTTGGGTGGTAGAGGATCTCCGAGAGTCTCAACACGCAAGTTGTGTTTCAAGACAGGCATTTGTTTAAAGAATATTTCATCTATTTCCTTTCTTTCATTCATGAACATATCATTCTCATGGTCTAGCAAATATTGTTCTAAAGGATCAGTAGGAGGCATGGCAATAGAAGCAAGACCAATAATTTCATCTTTATTAGGTAATTCTTTATCATGGGGTTGTCTACGAAATTTAGAGAAATTAAACTCATGAGACACATCCCCAAAACTCAAACTAACAGTTTCTTTCTCACAATCTATTTTATCTTTAACAGTGTTCAAGAACGGTCTACCAAATATAATGGGACAAAAATCATCTTGTGGGGAACCAAGAACTAGAAAATCAGTAGGATATTTTATTTTCCCACACAAGACTTAAACATCTCTAACGATCGCAATTGGTGAAATAGTATCTCTATTAGCAAGCTTAATGGTAACATCAATATCTTCTATTTTAGCAGGTGCAATCTCATTCATAATTTCTTGATATAAGGTAAATAGAATTGCACTCACACTAGCACCCAAATCACATAAGCCATGGTAACAATGATCCCCTATTTTAACAGAGACAACAGGCATGCCAACAACGGGTCTATGCTTATCTTTATCATCGGTTTAGCAATTCTAGCAGCTTCATCACAGAAATAAATAACATGCCCATCAATATTATCGACCAAGAGATCTTTAACCATAACAATACTAGGTTCAACTTTAATTTGTTCAGGGGTTGTAGGTGTTCTAGTATAACTCTTACAAACCACAGCTGAAGTTTTAGCATGTTCCTTTATCCTAACAGGAAATGATGGTTTCTCAATATAAGCAGTAGGAATAATAGGATCAACATTATAAGTAATAGTTTCTTCTTTAACTTCAATGGGTTCTACTATTTTTACTTCAATGGGAGGATGATATTTAAACCACTTCTCCTTAGGAAGGTCAACATGAGCAGCAAATGGTTCACAGAAAGAAGCTACTATCTCAGAGTCAAGTCCATACTTAGTGCTAAATTCATGAAAAGCATCGGTATCCATAAAAGATTTAACACAATCAAACTTAAGGTTTATACTTGATTCCTTACCTTCGTCGAGCTCCCAATCTTCAGAGTTGCATTTAATTCTTTCTAAGAGATCCCATTTGAATTCAATAGTGCTATTCATAAAAGAGTCAGTACAAGAGGTATCGAGTATGGATTGATCATTACGAGAAAACCGAGCATAAAAATTCTGAATAATAATTTCTCTTGAGAGCTCATGATTGGGGCATGAATATAACATTGACTTAAGTCTGCCCCAAGCTTGAGCGATATTTTCTCCTTCACGAGGCCAAAAATTATATATCTTATATTTACTAATTGGAAGCACCATACGAGGCGCCACGTTAATCCTAGAGAAACAACAATAATAACCGTAGGATAGTTTATTATACGACTAGGATTAAAAGAAATCTAGATGTCTCATATAACAGTCCTATGATGTTACGCTACAGAAACATGTCCATGCGCCAGTCAAAAAACTTGTCCTAAACATGTTACGGCCAGCCGCGAAGCAAAGGCAATAAAAAAAGACACCCGTATCAACACGTTTCCATGGATGGATCGGATAAGCCTTATGTACTACTTTTTAAAAGTGTGCCTGGTGTACTACATAGAAAGGAGATTTACTAGCGATCAATACATGGATAATCTGCATGCATCTGTGTACAGGATTCCCCCATCATACAAGATGCATGTGTACAAGTGTGATACGTGATACATAATAGTTTTTTTCCCAAACAATAGAATTAATTGGGACTACCCCGCAAAAGAAATATGGACCATAAAAAAGGAGGGATACCCCGCAAGAGTTTTTGGATACAACCGCAAGAAAAAAGTTAATATTTACTCTCTTTACGATATATTACAGTGCATGGTTTTGTCAATGATTTTCTGTTGTCTTCCTCGGTTGCTAACATTTTTCTCACCTGGATGCGGTCAGGTTCTGTAGAAGTCTGTAATTGTAGCCAAAAAGCAAAAAGATAAACATTGTACTTATGCATAGTTCTTTAACCTATTCAATGCTTCTATTTTTATGGGTATTATCTTCATGATACAACCCACAAAAAGCTTCGGGGAATATATTTCCCCAATTCATTAATATAAACTATAAGACTCATGATTTAAGGCAGAACACAATTTGAAACAAGCGATAGAAAATATGTAAAATAATTATTTTAACTTTGCAATTTATAGACTAAATATTTTTATAACTTTTATTATGACCTATATAATGCAAAAAATATTTTCTAGCTTCGATAATGACTTAAAGAAACCCTTTTCTATTGGTTTTTTCAAATGGCATATATAAACCACATTGTAGTTTAACCCGTACTACATTAGAATAATTTAAATTGTTATTTCTAAGGGACTGGACAAATGTTATTTCTAAGTCGACAAAGTTGCAGCATAAAAAAAGAGTAAGTGATAAGGAGCAAGTGTAAGTATCCAAATGTGTGACATCCATTTGCACGTCTCGGAGACTAAAATCCACATAATTTTAAACTTTTGTGACCATCTAATTCTTTGTCATAATCAACACTTCTCATCATTTACTCAAGGATAAGAATTTCTATATTGACTAAAGAATGTACACTCGCAACCATTTATAATACTTCATGACCATAGATAAGAGTAGTGACTTATACTATTCTGAAAGGGCTTAAGTATATTTTTTAATTACCGCTCAACAGAAACCTATCCCAATTATCTCAAATTGATAAAGTTAACTGAGATAAAATTTATGGTTTGAAAAAATGTGTCGTTTTACTAAAATAATAATCATTTGTATTTTTTTATTTTTCAATCATGTATCATTTTCGCCAATAATTTTTCCAACTTAGATCGTCTTTTATTTTGTTCAAATTACTACCATGAATTATACGTCAAATTTATACATTGCCACTAATTATGGTTGTACATTGATTGAAAGGCTAAACAATATGACCGTGATATCGAAAAGTACACTTATAATCAGAAATTATGAATGCTATTCGACGTTTATTCTTTTTCCAAAGTATTTCAAACACCAAATTTTTGGACTCAAGTCGCTAGCCTGTGCAGCTGCACGGGTTGATGACTAGTATTTACTAATCGGAGGCACCATACGAGGCTTCACGTTAATCCTTGAAAACTAAGAAAATTAGCCGTCTGATCTTTGAATTAATTATCTACCACCGTTGGATGCATGCCTCAAGGAGTCCTCATCTCCTGTCCCACGTTCTATAAAAAAACTACTGTCCCACGTTAACATGCCTCAAGGAGTCCTCAACTCCTGCCCCACGTTCTATTCAAAGAAAAAAAAACTACTGTCCCATGTTAACGCATCTTCATCAGCAAAAAACAAAGAACCCACTCCTGCAGTGTCCTTCCTCCCTCGATCTTCCTCCCTCAATCCAACCTCTCCCATGCACCACCTAAAAAACCCCACAAATGCACAAACCCTAGCACTGCTCCTCCTCATCCGTTCCTCCTATCCTCACAAAGCAGGCAAGAAATGCATTATCATCTATGATCTGTTGTTCTACAGCCTGTTCAATCAGCAGCACAGTTCGTGACTAGATCATGCACTCCAGGAAACGAGGGCCACCAGCAGCGGCGGTTTGCATCTTCTCCAGTGGAAGTACGCAATCTTTGAGTACCTTTTCATCCTTTGAATCTCACTGCCTTCACAATTCTGAAGAGGCATCAGTCCAACGTCTTCAGTTCATGATTTATTCCAGGATGGTTGATGTAGTGGACGAGGTGTAGCAACAGCTATTTGAAGTAGATCAGGTCAATGCCACTGTTGGTCAGTGGTGATGCTGCTAAGTGAAAAACTGCAGCCAGTCAACTAGCGACAAAGTTGTTCACCTCCTCGACACCATTAATCATAGATGAGAATTACAGAGATCCATAAGATGTTACTAACCAAGAAATAGAATTCACAAGATTGCAGATTAGTTATACAGAGTCCTGAACGATCGATCCATGTACGTAATGTGGCAACTCTTCTTCCTTTCCCAAGACCGTCCCAACTTCTGCTCTCCTTGCATTGTCCCCCGGCTGCAGTCCTCTTTTTCTGTCAAATTTTGCCACATGTCTATGATCTGTATGTTGTGGTACTAGAAATATTCTATGCGTTGCATGTAGGATGATTAAGAAGATGTCCTGATAGATCAGTTATGGCGGCAACCCTACTATGATCTCCCTGCTCCATGGTCTAGGTTTGCCATTTCCTACTCCACGTAAATAGCTCTCTCAATAACCAATGAAGATAGCTTGGTGCCGGTTAGTTATTAGTTAGTCTACGTTGACATGGACTTAATAGCCAGATTCACGCAGGATGTGAAAACAAGGGGCTGATGAAAGGAGGCTGGGTGTCGATGGCACGTGTTGTTCATTCTGCAGAATTCTCACGCATCTTCTCAAGTTTTACTAAATTCATTCTTTCAATGCAATTGGCAAATCATTGTGCTGTGAATAGTTGATCTCATCTATGATGATGCAAACCGTAGAATTAACTTTTTTTTTCCTAAATGTCACCAACCACAGTGAAGATCTGGATTGACTAATAAAGTAAATAACAAGAGGTTTGTCTTCTGTTGTTTATTTATGTTTGCTAGCGACAGTGGTTCTAACTATGCTGGTCCTCTAACATACATTTTGAGTCCATTTTATTAAAGGTGTAGGTGTACTGGAAGAATAACACGGATTACTCTTCTTTCAAGGGAGTATGCCACATGTATATTAGCTTAAGTAAATTAATATTCATTGCCTATTCCTGTTCCATATTCGCCATTTTTTATGTGATCGACCCGGAGGATAAATTCCAGCAGACACATGTCTGCTTTCTACTTACGTAAACACATATCTTTATTTGTGTAGCACAAACACTTAACAATAAGTGAGATGCATGTTCTAAAACTGAGATGTCATGATATGTTATCAAGTTATTGGTGTAATTTTTGTAACAGATTAAATGTTCCAGTGAACTTTTATTATGATTCAACTGCTACAAATAAAGTATATTAGCTGTGTTTTGCATCTTGCATATTGATTCTTTTCACTCCATTGTAAGATGCTCTAACTGTACATTGTGTGAGAAGTTTGTCGGTTTTTTGCATGACTAATGGGGTTAAGTAACTAACGACTAAATTTGAGGCTCTTGCAGCACACTACGGTGCAAGATTTAACATAATAACTGAGATAGTATAATTTTTCATTGATTTATTTATGCTATTTTCTGATCTTCATAGATAGAAAGTCATTTTCTATAATCTTACAGTTGGATATTTTTTCCTTATGAATTTGGGTATATAACTTAGTTATCTTCTTTGTGAAGGACCAGAAATGTACATCACATGCTCTATTATAATGGTTCCATGCTGTGCATTCAATCAGTAGATTTGCCATGTAGTATCCTGATGACAACAAAATATGCCATCCATCGGTACTAATATTCATTAGGTGACTATCTACTTCTTCTATATTTTGAACCAGTGACTATTCGTGGATATAATAAATAGTATTAGTCAGGGATGCTTCCTTTTTGAAAAAATATCAATACTTTTGTATTTACGTGTTCCAAAATGACTAGCCCGTGCATATGCACGGGTTGATGACTAGTGTATATAATTCCGATCACGATGAACCAGATGCATAGGATAAAACTTCTAATGAAATTTCAATTTCAATCGGTTGTAATTCCAAGATTCAATATCATCACATAGCCTATACCATGTCAATGCCTTTCCCTTCAAAGATAAAGGGAAGACCTTCCTCTTGACTTCATCTCCGGGCAAATCTGCAAGCTTAAATAATCCACAAACTTCATCCACAAAGATTAGATGCATATCAGGATGTAGTGTTCCATCTCCTGCATAAGGAATAGCTAGCAGTTTCCCTATCACACCCAAAGGAATTTCATAAGAAATATTTTCAGTAGGTTCAGTAGGTTGAGGAGTAACTCTTTGTTCTTCCGGTCGGGGTGAAGATACCCCGAACAAGCCCCTCAAAGGATGATTTTCCATAGTGACAAGTGACAGTAAATTTCAGCACACAATATAAATTTTTCCTTATCAAATTCCACTCACCAAAGGCGCTTCACTCCCCGGCAACGGTGCCAGAAAAGAGTCTTGATGACCCACAAGTATAGGGGATCTATCGTAGTCCTTTCGATAAGTAAGAGTGTCGAAATCAACGAGGAGCAGAAGGAAATAACAAGCGGTTTTTAGCAAGATATTTTCTGCAAGCACTGAAATTGTCGGTAACAGATAGTTTTGTGATAAGATAATTTGTAACGGGTAACAAGTAACAAGTGTAACTAAGGTGCAGCAAGGTGGCCCAATCCTTTTTATAGCAAAGGACAAGCCTGGACAAATTCTTATATAAAGCAAAGCGCTCCCGAGGACACATGGGAATTATTGTCAAGTTAGGTTTCATCATGCTCATATGATTCGCGTTCGTTGCTTTGGTAATTTGATATGTGGGTGGACCGGTGCTTGGGTGCTGTCCTTACTTGGACAAGCCTCCCACTTATGATTAACACCTCTCACAAGCATCCGCAACTACGAAAGAAGAATTAAGATAAATCTAACCATAGCATGAAACATGTGGATCCAAATCAGCCCCTTACGAAGCAACGCATAAACTAGGGTTTAAGCTTCTGTCACTCTATCAACCCATCATCTACTTATTACTTCCCAATGCCTTCCCCTAGGCCCAAATCATGGTGAAGTGTCATGTAGTCGATGTTCACATAACACCACTAGAGGAAAGACAACATACATCTCATCAAAATATCGAACGAATACCAAATTCACATGATTACTTATAACAAGACTTCTCCCATGTCCTCAGGAACAAAAGTAGCTACTCACAAAGCATGTTCATGTTCAAGATCAGAGGGGTATTGAATATCATTAAGGATCTGAACATTTGATCTTCCAACAAATAAACCAACTAGCATCAACTACGGAGAGTAATCAACACTACTAGCAACCTACAGGTACCAATCTGAGGTTTTGAGGCAAGGATCGAATACAATAGATGAACTAGGGTTTGAGAGGGGATGGTGCTGGTGAAGATGTTCATGGAGATTGACCCCCTCTCGATGAGAGGATCGTTGGTGATGACGATGGCTTTGATTTCTCGGCAGAATCGCTCTGCCGGAGCTCTAGATTGCTCCTGCCCAGGTTCCGCCTCCAGACGGCGGCGCTTCATCCCGAAAGCTATCTTCTGATTTTTTTTTTCTAGGTCAAAACCGTCCATATAGCCAAAGATGCGCACCGGATACCTGCCAGGGGGTCCACAAGCCCTGGAGGCGCGCCCTGGGGGGTAGGGCGCGCCCCCAGGCTTGTGGCCACCCGGTGGGTCCCCTCTGGTATTTTCTTCGCCCAATATTTTTTATTTAATCCAAAATAATTCTTTGTAAATTTTTAGGACTTTTGGAGTTGTGCAGAATAGGTCTCTCATATTTTCTCCTTTCCGGTCCAGAATTCTAGATGCCGGCATTCTCCCTCTTCATGTAAATCTTGTAAAATAAGAGAAAAAAGGCATAAGTATTGAACCATAAAGTGAAATAACAGTCCATAATGCAATAAATATTGATATAAAGACATGATGTAAAATGGATGTATCACCCGGGCCACTACCCCCGGGTGCCCGGCCTTCCCCCGCCTGGGCGCTGGAGATGCCCACCCCGGGTGCTCCGGCCGCCACCCTCGGGTGCCCAGCCCCGTCAGCCGCTAGGGCGCTGGCCCTCTGACCCATCCGGGTGCCCGGCCCCTTCCTTGGCACCTGCCTCTAACGGGTCTGGGTGCCCGGACCCCTTTACCCTGGGTGCCCGAAGCCCTCCAGGTGTGCCTGCATGCACTATGGGCATTTGACCCTTGTACCCCCGTTGTTCCCCAATTTCGTCCCTAGCCTATAAGTACTCTTCACCTAGCTTATTTTTAGGGTTAGCAAAGTATTGGATAGACATTGAGAGAGCTTTGCTCATCTTTCCCCTCCTCTTGGACATCAAGACCTCCAAGGAGTAGATCCCCTTGTGAATATCAAGACCTCCTCTTGGAGAAGACTATCATCAAGACCTCACCTCCTTTGGAGTGGGAAGAACTTTACCCTGGTGCTATTTTCCTTGAATTGTTCTTGTATGCATGTGGATCTCATGTGTGCTACTCTAGTGGATGTGTAATTGGGTTTGTTTGACTGATTTTCCCCTTGTGTTCTTGTGAGCTCATCCCTTTTCCCCCCTACAAGTGTGAAAAGATCTCCCTTAGGGTTTCACCCTACAACATCTTGGTATCATGAGCAAGGTTGATTCACATCTTGGAGTCCCTACCCCCCATTTGCTAGCTTGATTTTGTTGTTTTTCGTCCTAATTTGAAAATCCCCACAAAAATAGCCCCAAAAAAATTTCTTGCAATTTGTTGGATCTTGTGAGATTTGGTTGTTTTGGTCCATGGATTTGTTGTTTGGCAAGTGGATCTAGCCCCTACACCATCATCCCCACCCTTCCCACCACGAAATCCACCGAATTTGGCCACTTCTCAAAAATTCCCGCCCAAATCCGAGACCCCCGGGCACCCGCACCCCGAACCCTCGGGTGCCCACACCCCCGGGCAGTTTGTCCCTGACCACCCTGGGCACCCGCACCCCGAACCCCCGGGTACCCGCACCCCCCGGAACCAGCCCACCAACAACACCATTTCGGCCATAACTTTCACCTCCAAGGTCTGGTTTTCGTGTTCTTTGGCTTGTTTTGTAGCTCTTGACATCCGTCATCCACTTAGATCATTACCACCACCATTTGCCTCTACCAAATTTTTCATCATAAATGCACCCACCTTCCGCATTTCACTGATTTTGAGTTGCGGTTTCTGTTTCCTAAGGTGTTTCGGCTACTTAGGAACGGTTTGACATCGACGACACCGCTCTTCATCAGCACTTCAACCTCGACATCGACAACGAGCACTTCATCCTCAAACCAACCGTAAGCAAGGACGGTAACCTCGACGACACCTAGTACATTTCCTTGCCATTACATTGATAACCCGAGCCATTTTGCGTCACTTACCTATCGAGACTAGCGAGTTGAGAATTGCCGGGCCACTCTCTTTGTGCACCTTAGTGATACGCTTGCTCCACATAGCTACATTTAGCATGCAAATCATATTGCTATCATCATTGTGCCATAAGTCTCTCCCGTGCATATCTTACATACTTGTCTCATATCATACTTGGCTCGAGCATCAAGCATAGCGAAAAAAAAACTTTTAAGCAGAAGAGGAGAAACAAAGAGCTTGTAAGCATTAGCATCGTGCCATTTGCATAGTAGCATCATATTGGACACCACATACATAGCATATTTGGGATTGAAGACGACACGGTTACTGTTATAGGTTGGTGCACTAGAGCGTATCTAGCCCATTTGAGCAATTGAGCTAGCGTCTCTCGTGTATCCGTACAACAAGAGCATTTCCCGAGTTACACATTTTGAGCTCACTCCTTGTTTGTGCGGATCCCATCTATCTTCCGTGTGTGTGTTCCTAGTGATCTTCTTGGGCTTGATCTATTTGCTTTACTTGCAATTTTATGAACCTTCTCAACCATATCGATATCTTGACTAACATTTGCTTGAAATTTTGTGCCACCGTCCTAACCAAGCTCCTCCATAAACTTTACTTGTGTAGGTGTGAGAAACAAACCCGATACCAATTCTCCTATTGTAGCATTACATTGAGCGATACTTGATACATCCACAATCCTCGGAAAAGGTAACTTCGATATTGTTCTCTCATTTTCCTACTCACCTCTACTTGGTTATGATGGATAGGCCAACTTCTTTGGCGAACCCACTCTTCGAGGGTCAAGATGAGCGTGACTACGTCACCAAAACTTACTTTTTCGCCGCCCAACCAGCTCTCCACCAAGAAAGTGAAGCTTTGGGCGATCGCATCAAGCAACTCGCCACCGACCTACGTCAATCGGAAGCAAGGAACTGGGACTACCTCGACGCCAAGCTCTCCAAGCAAATGGATGAATTCCGCAATATGATCGTGAGCCGCGCGTCTTCCTCAACTTCGTCACCAAGACGGCGCCACTCAAGTCGCCACTCGTCAGCATACTCTTCTTCCGATGCGAGTCCTCCTCGAGCTCGTTCTCATCACCACGAAGACACTCAAGATCGCCTAGCTTAAGACAATCCTTTCCATGGCAATGGCTTACAAGACCGAGTTCGAGCACGTTAAAGGGCGAGACGCCAAGAACAAGAAGCTATGGAGCAAGAGCAATTACCTCCACAACGTCCACGTCAAGAATCTCAAGACGGTGCAACATTTTGGCAAGAGCAACAAAGTCGTGAAGCTCAAGCTCAAGCGGCTCAAGACGCACTCTGCGAGTCCACTAGAGCTGTTACCGCTCACAGCCGCCTCATCCGTGAGCAAGAAGAAGAGCTTCGCCAAGCACGACAAGAAGAAGCCGCCCGACATGAAGAGCAACAAGAAAGATGAAACCAAGCTCATATGCCTCGTCCGCCTCCACGCCAAGAGCGCTATCACGAAGAACGTGAAGTCGAAGACCCTCCTCCACATCAAGAGCGAAATCAAGTGGAACAAGTACTCGAAGACCCCCTCCACGCCAAGAGCGACATCAAAACTGTCACTATGATGAAGAACTCTGCTACGACAAGCTCAGGTTCACCATGCCCAAGTTCTCCGGAAGCAATGATCCCGAAGAATATCTCTCATGGGCATTGAAAGTCGACAAGATATTCCGTCTTCAGGACTACGACGAGGAAAATAAGATCGCCATGGCCTCCCTCGAGTTTCAGGACTCCCTCCTCATTTGGTGGGAACAAGTGATTGAGCGCCGCCAAGAGCGAGTAGAACCACCCATCACAACTTGGACACAAATGAAGGATGTCATGAGAGCTTGCTTCGTGCCTACACACTACACCCGTGATCTATTCAAGAAGTTACAACTTCTCAAGCAAGGCGCAAAGATGGTGGAAGAATACTATCAAGAGATGGAGATTGCCATGATACGAGCCAATGTCAAGGAAGATGATGAGCAAACTATGGCACGCTTCTTGAACGGCCTCAATCACCCAATAAGGAAGATTGCCGATTTCCAACCCTACTCCAACCTTTTCGAGCTAGTTCATCAAGCGACCAACATGGAGTGACAAGTGCAAGAAGACTTCAAATACGCCAAGCACTCTTCCAAGACCTATGGCTCATACACTCAAGCTTCCTCAACTACGACACCTCCTACCTCGACTAGAGCACCAATAAGCATCGGTGACAAGTCAAGTTCCAAGCAAGCGACACCTTCCTTGACTCGTTCTCCGGCAAGCAACTACAATTCCAAGACTCCCTCATCATCGGCGCCACCGGATGACACCGTCAAGACAAGTTCTATCAAGTGTTTCACATGTGGCGGCCGAGGACACAAGTCTTTCCAATGCACCAACCGGCGAACCATGATTCTCAATGATGATGGCACTTACTGAAGGAAATATGCCCTAGAGGCAATAATAAAGTTGTTATTTTATATTTCCTTATTCATGATAAAGGTTTATTATTCATGCTAGAATTGTATTGATCAGAAACTTAAATACATGTGTGAATACATAAACAAATACCGTGTCCTTAGTGAGCCTCTACAAGACTAGCTCGTTGATCAAAGATGGTTAAGGTTTCCTAACCATGGACATGTGTTGTCATTTGATAACGGGATCACATCATTAGGAGAATGATGTGATGGACAAGACCCATCCGTTAGCTTAGCATATTGATCGTTCAGTTTATTGCTATTGCTTTCTTCATGTCAAATACATATTCCTTCGACTATGAGATTATGCAACTCCCGGATACCAGAGGAATACCTGTGTGCTATCAAATGTCACAACATAACTGGGTGATCATAAAGATGCTCTACAGGTATCTCCGAAGGTGTTTTTTGAGTTGGCATAGATCGAGATTAGGATTTGTCACTCCGAGTATCGAAGAGGTATCTCTGGGCCCTCTCGGTAATACACATCATAAGCTTGCAAGGAAATGACTAAGGAGTTAGTTACGAGGTGATGTATTACGGAACAAGTAAAGAGACTTGCCGGTAACAAGATTGAACTAGGTATAGAGATACCGAGAATTAAATCTCGGGCAAGTAACATACCGATGGACAAAGGGAATTACATATGTTGTCATAACATTCGACCGATAAAGATCTTCGTAGAGTATGTAGGAGCCAATATGGGCATCTAGGTTCCACTATTGGTTATTTACCGGAGAGGTGTCTCGGTCATGTCTACATAGTTCTTGAACTCGTAGGGTCCGCACGCTTAACGTTCGTTGACGATATAGTGTTATAGGAGTTATATGATTTGGTGACCGAATGTTGTTCGGAGTCCCGGATGAGATCATGGACATGACGAGGAGTCTCAAAATGATCGAGAGGTAAAGATTGATATATAGGATGATGGTATTCGAATACCGGAATAGTTTCAGAGTGCACCGGGTAGTCATCGGGTCACCGGAAGGGGTTCCGGACACCCCCGGCAAGTGTATCGGCCTTATGGGAGAGTGGGGGGATAGACCAGCCCACTAGGGGGCTGGCGCGCCCCTCTCCTTGGCTGGCCGGCCCTAGGGGAAGGAAAGGGGAGGGGTGGCCCCTCCTGCCTTTCCCTCCTCGGGAGAGAAAGGAAAGGGGGGGCGCCACCTCCTCCTTCCTTCCCCCCGCACTTAAACAAGGAAGGGGGCGCCACTTGGGGAGGACCCCAAGTAGGATTCGGCCTTCTTGGAGTGCCCTCCTAGCTTCTCCCTCCTCCCCCCACCTATATATATGTGGGAGGGGGCGCCTAGCACAACCACAACAATTGCTTAGTCGTGTGTGATGCCCCCCTCCACCGTTTACACCCTCGGTCATATTTTCGTAGTGCTTAGGCGAAGCCCTGCGGAGATAACTTCACCATCACCGTCACCATGCCATCGTGCTTCCGGAACTCATCCAGTGCTTTGTCGTCTTGCTGGATCAAGAAGGCGACGACATCATCGAGCTGAACGTGTGCTGAACGCGGAGGTGTCGTACGTTCGGTACTCGATCATTGGATCACGAAGAAGTTTGACTACATCAATCGTGTTGTCAAACGCTTCCGCTTATGGTCTATGAGGGTACGTAGACAC
Source organism: Thinopyrum elongatum (assembly GCA_011799875.1). Taxonomy (NCBI): domain Eukaryota; kingdom Viridiplantae; phylum Streptophyta; class Magnoliopsida; order Poales; family Poaceae; genus Thinopyrum; species Thinopyrum elongatum. The sequence goes on along the minus strand of CM022298.1, from coordinate 45,225,982 downwards.
ACTCTCCCCTCTTGTTGCTATGCATCTCCTTGACAGATCTTGCGTGTGCGTAGAAATTTTTTTGTTTTCCATGCAACGTTCCCCAACAGTGGCATCCAAGCTAGGTCTATGCGTAGATGATATGCACGAGTAGAACACAAAGAGTTGTGGGCGGTGATAGTCATATTGCTTACCACCAATGTCTTATTTTGATTCGGCGGTATTGTAAGATGAAGTGGCCCGGACCAACCTTACATGTCCACGTACATGAGACCGGTTCCACTGACAGACATGCAACTAGTTTTGCATAAAGGTGGCTGGCGGGTGTCTGTTTCTCCTACTTTAGTTGAATCGAATTTGACAGCAGCCGGTCCTTGAAGAAGGTTAAAATAGCAAACTTGATAAATCACCATTGTGGTTTTTGCCGTAGGTAAGAACGGTTCTTGCTAGAAGCCTGTAGCAGCCACGTAAAACTTGCAACAACAAAGTAGAGGACGTCTAACTTGTTTTTGCAGGGCATGTTGTGATGTGATATGGTCAAGACATGATGTGATATACGTTATTGTATGAGATGATCATGTTTTGTAATTTATCAGCAACCGGCCGGAGCCTTATGGTTGTCTCTTTATTGTATGAAATGCAAACGCCATGAAATTGCTTTACTTTATCACTATGCGTTAGCGATAGTTGTAGAAGCAATAGTTGGCGAGACGACCCCGACGCAACGATGGAGATCAAGGTGTCGAGCCGGTGACGATGGAGATCATGACGATGCTTTGGAGATGGAGATCAAAAGCACAAGATGATGATGGCCATATCATGTCACATGTTTTGATTGCATGTGATGTTTATCCTTTATGCATCTTATTTTGCTTAGAACGACGGTAGCATTATAAGATGATCCCTTCACTAAATTTCAAGATAAAAGTGTTCTCCCCGAGTATGCACCGTTGCTAAAGTTCATCGTTTCGAACCACCTCATGATGATCGGGTGTGATAGACTCTACGTTCACATACAACGGGTATAAGACATTTTTGCACATGCAGAATACTTGGGTTAAACTTGACGAGCCTAGCATGTACAGACATGGTCTCAGAACACTGGAGACCGAAAGGTCAAATGTGAGTCATATAGTAGATATGATCAACATAGAGATGTTCACCATTGATGACTACCCCATCTCACGTGATGATCGGACATGGGTTAGTTGATTTGGATCACGTATCACTTAGATAACTTGAGGGATGTTTATTTAAGTGGGAGTTCATTAGTAATTTTATTAATTGAACTCAATTTATCATGAACTTAGTCTTAATAGTTTTGCATATCTATGTTGTAGATCAATGGCCCGTGCAACCGTTCCCCTGAATTTTAATGCGTTCCTAGAGAAAGCTAAGTTGAAAGATGATGGTAGCAACTACACGGACTGGGTCCATAACTTGAGGATTATCCTCATTGCTGCACAGAAGAATTATGTCCTTGATGCACCGCTAGGTGACAGACCTGCTGCAGGAGCTGATGCAGGTGTTATGAACGTCTGGCAGGCTCGATCTGATGACTACTCTATAGTTCAGTGTGCCATGCTTTACGGCTTAGAACCGGGACTTCAAAGACGTTTTGAACATCATGGAGCATATGAGATAGTCCAAGAGTTGAAGTTAATATTTCAAGCAAATGCCCGGGTTGAGAGATATGAAGTCTCCAACAAGTTCTATAGCTGCAAGATGGAGGAGAACAGTTCTGTCAGTGAACACATACTCAAAATGTCTGGGTATCATAACCACTTGACTCAGCTGGGAGTTGATCTTCCAGTTGATAGTGTTATTGACAGCGTTCTTCAATCACTGCCACCAAGCTATAAAGGCTTCGTGATGAACTATAATATATAAGGGATGGACAAAACAATTCCCGAGCTCTTCGCAATGCTTAAGGCTGCAGAGGTATGAAATGATCGATATGGTTGACTAGAGGGGGGTGAATAGGCAACTAACAATTTTTTTAGCTTTTCTTTTACAAATTAGGTTTAGCAACAAATAGGTTGACTAGATGTGCAACTAGGTGAGCAACCTATATGATGCTAACAACAACAATAACGAGTGCAAGCAAATGATACAACACAACAATAGCTTGCACAAAGTAAAGAAGGAGATAACCATAAGTGGAGCCGGTGGAGACAAGGATGTGTTACCGAAGTTCCTTCCCTTTCGGGAAGTACGTCTCCGTTGGAGCGGTGTGGAGGCACAATGCTCCCCAAGAAGCCACTAGGGCCACCGTATTCACCTCATGCCCTCACACAATGCGAGATGTCATGATTCCACTAGTGGTGCCCTTGAAGGCGGCGACCGAACCTTTACAAACAAGGTTGGGGAAATCTCCACAACTTGATTGGATGCTCCCAACGATACCACGGAGCTTCACCACAATGGAATGTGGCTCCGAGGTGACCTCAACCATCTAGGGTGCTCAAAGACCCAAGAGTAACAAGATCCACAAGGGATTAGTGGGGGGAATCAAATTTCTCTTGGTGGAAGTGTAGATCCGGGCCTTCTCAACCAATCCCTAGAAAATCAACAAGTTTGATTGGCTAGGGAGAGAGATCAGGCGAAAATGAGCATTAGAGCAACAATGGAGCTAGGGGGAAAAGAGGTGGGTCTTCTTGGGGAAGAAAACCCCCTTTTATAGTGGGGGAATCAATCCAACCGCTATCCCCTCTTCAGCCCGCAGCGAGCAGTACTACCGCTCAGGGGAGCGATACTACTGCTGGCCGCAGCGGTACTACCGCGAGCCCCAGTGGTGCTACCACAGTGATAGCGAGCAGAGGCCCCAGAGGGAGAAGGGACACGGGAGCGAGAGCCCGGGCGGCACTAGCAGCGGTGGTAGGTGCGGTACTACCGCTCCTACTGCCGCTGAACCCGACACAAGACTAGCACGTCTCGAGTCAAGGCGGTACTAGCGCGGTACTGCCGCCTGTGGCTCTGGGCGATACTACCACTGGTGCAGCGGTACTACCGCCTGTAGCTCTCGGCGGTACTACTGCGCCAGGCCGCGGTACTACCGCTGGCACTACTCCTATGCCACTTCCATGTCAACGAAGGATCCTCCAAGATGAGGAAAGGAGCTGGGGGTGCAAAAGATGTGTGTACGTGTTGATTCCACCCTAGCCTTTCCGAAACAGACCCCCTCTTGATAGTACGGTAACTCCTACGACTCAAGTCCACCAAAACCAGAACGAAGGAGAACTACACCGTCTTCACTTAGAGCTCCGAGGGGAATAAATCATCTCGTGCCAATGAATGAATATCTGAAATGCTCAATGCATATGATTAGTCCGCAAACATATTGTCATCAATCACCAAAACCACTTAGAGAGAAAGATGTCCCAACAATCTATCCCTTTTTGGTGAATTGATGACAACACGGGATTTGCATAGAGATATAACAAGAATATAAGCAAACCCCAAGGTCAACAAAATATAGACGGGCTCCACCTAGATGTGTGCACCTAATAAGGAATGCTTTTGGAATGCAAAGCACACACACTAGGATCAACAATCCCCCTATATTTTATAGACCGACAACACTTGCATCTATAATAAGGGAAATAAAAGCTAGGATGCAAGGAGTAGTAAGTGAGCATAAGAGGACATAAGCTAAGCATGCAACTCACATACTACCAAAGTACTCGACAAGCATAAGATAATAATAAGATAGGATAGCATATGTCTCACACCATATGACAGGGTAACCAGGTCTCACAAGCACAAACCAAACCAAAGCAAACGACCGATAAAATAGTTTGCGAGAGATAAAGACAAGGCAAATAAGACGCACTCGCAACTCGGGCAAATCCCTAAACTCTCTCCCCCTTTGGCATCGAGACACCAAAAGGGCAAAGAGTGCTACTACGGTCACATGTGATAGCAAGGCCGAAGATCCCCATCATCACAGCCCCGCTAGTCCGCTCGCGCCTCCGTCATCGGCAGTAGGCTACTCGATCTCTGAATCCGTCCAGTGATAGTGCTGAGCAATCCACTCCTCCTCGTCTGTGACCTTGTCCTCGGACCCACTGTTAACTTCAGCTCCAAGCTTACGCATAAGAACCTTGTGACGGCTCCACGACTTCTTCTCAGACACATGTGCCATATACTGCCTGTGGGACTCCATGCAGAACAGCTTCTTCATCTTGTGCTTGAGCTTCTTAGCCCATGAGGGCTCCACTCCAGAGGGCTCATACTCCTCATCATCGTCGACCTCAGCCTCATCAGCTCCCAAAGGAATCTCAGTCTCCGGAACAGGAGTGCCCCAGTTCTCCTTCTGTCTCAGACGCTTAATCTCATGAGAGATCAAGTCACCAGTCTCCAACCTGACACCAGGATAAGTGTGTGCCCATGCCTTCTCAATAAGCAACATCAGGTAGGGGACATAGATAGGGCACTTGCGCTGAGTGATGGCAGAGAGGAGCTCTGACCACATGACATGAGAAATATCCAAAGACTCTCATGTGTTGTTTTTCTTCTCATGCTAGCAAAACAGCAACATATCCACTAGGTAAGAATGAACCTGATCCAAGTTCCCAATACGAGGAAAAAGGGTGTTCCTGAATATGCGATGAAGAATATCCAGGAAAGGAAATAGCTCATAGGTCTTCTTCTGCATGTCGGGGTGAATCTTCACTGTGCTGTATGGCCAAAGAGCTGACTTGTGAGTAGAAGTAACATTCTTATGAGGACGAAAGCGAACCGGGATGTCAAGCCCCTGATCTTCAACACCCAAAAGTTCCATGAACGCCTTCCATTTGACTGAGAGAAGTCTGCCATTGGTCATCCAAGTCAAGGTCCTTTCCTCATCAGTGCCAAGATGAACAGTGGCATAGAATTGAGCCACCATGTCAGCATCAAAATCCTTGTTGAAATCCATGAGCTTGAGAATGTTCAGCTGACCACACATATCAAGTGCCTCACCAAAATAGGCACGATCCTTCTCCAAATAAGGAATGTCGATGGAGCAGACATCCACAAAAAGGTTCTTCTTTGCTTTGAGCACATCAAAGAAGATAGACCACTGCTGCCGGTTCCAGAAAGGGCCATTGACAAGAGCTGGATCTTGATCTTGGGAATACGGGTTGCGGCGACAAGCCACACAGAACTCCTTAGCAAACATCTCTGACACGGACTTGAACTTTGGCTTTGGCTTGCTTGCAATTTGCTTGGAAGGAGGCTTGGGCTGCGAAGGTTGAGCACTTGATGATGTAGCAGCCCCCTCAAAAGTGCGGTAATGCTTTGACCCTCCAGGACGCTCCGGGTTGATACGACGAACAGGGTGCTCCGAAGTGCCATCACCTGGAACCACACACACCGGCAAAGAAAGCAAAAGAAGACAAAGCATAAGCCAGCAGAAAAAGCAACAAGAATTAAGGATTGGTACAAGAACAATGGAGGCCAGCATCCTGAGCGATAGTACCACCTCGAGGCAGCGGTAGTACCGCTCAGAGGGAGCGGTAGTACCGCCCGAGGCGGAGGACGGCAGTTTGACCACTGCCGCTGCGAGATCCGGTACTACCGGGGGTGCCAAGTTCAAAAATACTCCTACCAATCATCAATCCACCTAGTCTAGCAGCCTTCTACGCCCTACTCAAGCCTTGATTTAGCCAAAAATCGACGAATGCCAAGAATATTGCCCAAAAGCCTAGATCTGAAAATTAGAAGCAACGAGGAAAAGATCGAGGGCAATACCGTCATCCATGGCAAGAGGAAAGGGTGGGGATCGATCCCACCGGTCGGAAACGTAGAGGAAGGCCCGGAGAAGGCGGCCCGACGGCGGCCTCCCCGCTGCTTGAACGTCGCTGGAGAGAGAGGAAGAGACGAGTGAGAGAGATGAATGGGTATGGGGGAGTAAAACTCCCCCTGCCCGAGTCATAACCCCCACGCCCCGCCCCGCAGCGGTAGTACCGCTCGGATGGGCGGTAGTACCGCTTGATGCTCATGAGCGGTAGTACCACCGTCCCAGCGGTAATGCCGCCCAGCGACAACATGAGACAAGAAACAAGGCTCAGCTAAGGGCAAAGAAACACCGGTAAATCAAGGGAGCAACTCCACGGGCAAAAGACAACCAAACCACGAGAAACACGCAAGGAGAGACACAAAGCACAAACACAAAACAACACAACTAGAAACAATCAAAGGAAGCCAAACACCTCTCAAGGAGAGGGTGGTGGCTGAAGCCACCTATGTTTGAGTCAATTGGTATGGCACCGCGAAGATTTTAACCTTGGGCCCATGACCAAAACTCATCTTTGAAGCACAAGTACCATCAAAAATGGCTAATGTGAAAGATTTGATCCATCTATGCATAATGGGAAGAGGGAGAGTTCATTGAGAGAACAACACTCCCCCTATGTCCATGCCTACATCTAGAACAAGACATGGTGATGAGTGTGGTGGGGTGTGCCTAGATTCAAGCCACATTGCTCAAATCAATGATATTTAGCTCATGCCTTAACTTGCGAAATCTTGCTTCATCTAGAGGCTTGGTGAAGACATCCGCTAGTTGCTCTTGAGTGTTGATGTAGATGATATCAATATCTCCCTGCTTGATGTGATCCCGAAAATGATGACGAATCTCAATATGCTTCGTCTTGCTATGTTGCACCGGGTTGTGAGTAATATTGATAGAACTTTCATTGTCACATAGAAGAGGCACTTTGTCACATGTGACACCGTAATCCTTTAAAGTTTGCCTCATCCATAGCAATTGTGCATAACAACTTGTGGCGGCTACATATTCGGCCTCGATAGACGAGAGAGACACACAATTTTGCTTCTTTGAAGACCAACTTACCAAAGAGCAACCAAGGAATTGGCACCCTCCAGAAGTTGACTTCCTCTCCACACAATCTCTCGCCCAATCCGAGTCTGAGTAACCCATGAGATCGAAGCTTGCTCCTTTGGGGTACCATAAGCCAATGTTTGGGGTATGAGCCAAATATCGAAAGATTTGTTTGACCGCCACATAGGGGCTTTCCTTAGGTGCGGCTTGAAACCGTGCACAAATTCCCACACTCAACATGATATCCGGTCTAGATGCACAAAGGTAAAGCAAGGATCCAATCATGGAATGATATACCTTTTGATCCACCGCTTTACCATTGGGATCACTCTCAAGCTTGCATTTGGTGGGCATGGGAAACTTGACCGGCTTGACATCATCTAGCTTGAATCTCTTGAGCATGTCATGGGTATACTTGGCTTGGTTGATGAACGTTCCTTCTCTTCTTTGCTTGACTTTGAACCCAAGAAAGAACTTCAACTCTCCCATCATAGACATCTCAAACTTCTCGGTCATTAATGCGGTAAACTCATCATTAAAAGATTTGTTAGGAGAACCAAAAATAATATCATCAACATATAGTTGGCATATGAACAAATCTCCTTTGACCCTCTTAGTAAAAAGAGTGGGATCGATTTTCCCAATTTCAAACTCACGATCTTGCAACAACTCGGTAAGGTGCTCATACCAAGCACGTGGGGCTTGTTTAAGGCCATAGAGCACCTTTTTGATTTTGTATACATGAGTGGGGAGCTTGGGATCCTCAAATCCCGGAGGTTGTTTGACATACACCAACTCATTCAAAGGACCATTAAGAAATGCACTTTTCACATCGATTTGTTGCTATTTAAAATCATGATGAGATGCATATGCAAGCAACATGTGAATAGATTCAAGACGTGCAATGGGGGCAAAGGTTTCATCGTAGTCGATACCCTCGACTTGGGAGTAGCCTTGTGCCACCAATCTCGCCTTGTTTTGAACAACCACACTGTTCGCATCCTTCTTGTTCTTGAAGATCCATTTGGTCCCAATGACATTGTGTTCCTCCATTGGCCTTGGCACTAATTCCCAAACTTGATTGCACTTGAAGTTGTTGAGTTCATCATGCATAGCTTCAAGCCAATCCTCATCATCGAGCGCCTCATGTACCTTTCGGGGTTCAACACACGAAACAAACGCGTGATGCTCACAAAAGTTTGACAATTGTCTACGAGTAGTTACCCCTTTTCTCAAGCTTCCAAGAACATTCTCCATGACATGTTGTTGATGCTCGAGCTTGGAAGCCACCTTAGTGGCACGGCGCTCCAAAAGTTCCTCGATGGGCATTTGAGGATCATCTTGCTCATCTTGAGCACCGTCTTGAGTTTGCTCTTGATCTTGAGCTTGCTCTTGATCTTGAGCACCATCTTGATCTTGCTCCTGATCTTGAGCTTGCTCTTGATCGTGAGCAAGCTCGAAGGCATGAACTTGATCTTGAGCATCATTTGGTGCATCACCATCTTCAGGGGGTTGATCTTGCCCTTGATCTTGTTCATTGGCTAGAGGGCCTTCACTTTGTTCTTCGGAAGCGTGTGGGTCTAGCGTCGGTGATGGATCCACTTGAGTGGAGCATTGTCCTTCTCCTTCGGCCACAAGGGATTCCTCAATGGGGAGTATTTGACCAATCCCCATTCTTCTTATGGCTTGGGGAGGAATTTCATCACCTACATCACAAAGACCACTTTGCTCCACTTGGGAGTCATTATTTTCATCAAACTCCATGTTACATGTCTCCTCAATGAGTCCGGTGGACTTGTTGAGGACACGGTAAGCATGAGAGTTTGTAGCATAACCAACAAATATGCCCTCTTGAGCTCTAGGTTCAAATTTAGACAAACGAACACCTTTCTTGAGAATGAAACACTTACAACCGAACACCCAGAAGTACTTGAGGTTGGGCTTGTTGCCGGTAAGTATCTCATATGGAGTCTTGTTCAAGCCTTTGCGGAGGTAGAGCCTATTGGATGCATGACATGCGGTGTTGATAGCTTCGGCCCAAAAGTTGTACGGAGATTTGAACTCCGCCATCATGGTCCTTGCCGCGTCCATCAATGTCCAGTTCTTCCTTTCCGCCACACCATTTTGTTGAGGGGTATAGGGTGCGGCATATTGGTGCTTGATCCCCTCATCACCAAGAAACTCATCCAAGGTGTAGTTCTTGAACTCGGTGCCGTTGTCACTTCTAATCATCAATATCTTTGCTTCATGTTGACGTTGAGCTTCATTTGCAAAGTTGATGACGGTTTGTTGAGTCTCACTCTTCCTCCTGAAGAAGTATACCCATGTATATCTTGAGTAGTCATCCACAATTACCAAGCCATACTTTCTTCCACCAAGACTATCAAAGGATGGAGGACCAAAAAGATCCATGTGAAGGAGCTCCAAGGGCCTCTTCGAGTAGATGATAGTCGAGGGTCGGTGAGCCGTTTTGTGAAGCTTTCCTTCGATACAAGCACTGCAAGCACGGTCTTTGGCAAAACTCACATTTGTTAGTCCACGGACGTGGTCCCCTTTGAGGAGACTTTGCAAAGATCCCATATTGACATGGGCTAGTCGGCGATGCCAAAGAAAACCCACATCAACTTTAGCCATTAGGCAAGTCATGGTCTTAGTGGGTCGCTCCGAAAAGTTCATCACATAGAGACCGTTCTCGACATGCCCAACAAAGGCTACTTTAAGAGTCTTGCTCCACAAAAGGGCCATGGTATCAAGATCAAAGAATGTTGCAAAGCCCATAAGTGCAAGTTGATGAACGGAAAGTAAATTGTATGCAAGGGACTCAACAAGCATGACCTTCTCAATAGATAAATCCTGAGAGATGACCACCTTGCCAAGTCCTAATACCTTAGAAGTTGAAGCATCACCGAATTGGACATGGGTGGGCATAGATGGAATTGGATGCACATCCATCACCAAGTCCTTGCTCCCAGTCATATGATTTGTTGCACCACTATCAAGCAACCATGACACTCCACCGGAAGCAAACTCCTACAAGAGATCAATGCTTGGATTTAGGTACCCATTCTTGAATGGGTCCTTTGAGGTTAATAACCAGGGTCTTAGGAACCCAAATAGACCATTCAATGTACTCATAGTCAGAACCAACAAATTTAGCATAAACATGCCCATCACTAGCACGGCATAAAACATAAGAAGGGTTAAAGTCACCAGCTTTGTTGTTAGGGGCAGTTTTGCCCTTCTTGGCATTACCACCCACTTCCTTGTTATTCTTCTTCTCATGAGTACCCTCACCTGCCTTGACAAAGGTTTCCTTGAGTGGAAGAGGTTGCTTAGTCTTGTTCTTCTTCTTCTTCTTTGACTTGGGTGCAAACCCAAGTCCCTCCTTTCCTACAACTTCCTTTTGGTTCGTCAAAAGGTCATTGAGGTTCTTTTCACCTTGTATGCACGTCACAAGGCCCTTCTCAAGTTGCTATTTCAACTTGGCATTTTCCTCCACAAGATGCACATGCTCACAACAAGGGTTAGTAGCATGGGCATTATCAATTAGAACGAAAGGAGGGCAAGTGGAAATCTCCTTGGTTAGCTTCACTAGGAGTTGATCATGAGACTCTTTGAGAGAAGCATGAGCACCCTTCAAGATGTTGTGAGCCTTGTGATACGTCTCCATCGTATCTACTTTTCCAAACTCTTTTACCCTTGTTTTGGACTCTAATTTGCATGATTTGAATGAAACTAACCCGGACTGACGCTATTTTCAGCAGAATTGCCATGGTGTTATTTTTGTGCAGAAATAAAAGTTCTCGGATTGACCTGAAAATTTACGGAGAATATTTTCATAATTAATAAAAAATACTGACGCAAGAATTATCCAGAGGGGGACACCCAGAGGCCACAAGCCCTGGGGGCGCGCCCACCCCCCTGGGGCGCGCCCTGCAGGCTTGTGGGCCCCCTGGAGCCCCTCCGACCTCAACTCCAACTCCATATAACCCTATTCGGGGAGAAAAAAATCAAGGAGAAGAGTTTGTCGCGTTTTACGATACGGAGCCGCCGCCACCTCCTATTCTTCCTTGGGAGGACAGATCTGGAGTCTGTTTTGGGCTCTGAAGAGGGGAAATCGATGCCATCATCATCATCAACCTTCCTCCATCACCAATTTCATGATGCTCACTGCCAGGAGTGAGTAATTCCATCGTAGGCTTGCTGGACGGTGATGGGTTGGATGAGATTTATCATGTAATCGAGTTAGTTTTGTTAGGGTTTGATCCCTAGTATCCACTATGTTCTGAGATTGATGTTGCTATGACTTTGCTATGCTTAATGCTTGTCACTAGGGCCCGAGTGCCATGATTTCAGATCTGAACCTATTATGTTTTCATGAATATATGTGAGTTTTTTATCCGATCTTGCAAGTTGTAGACACCTATTACGATCTATGAACCGCATACCCCAAGGTGACAATAATTGGGATTCTTTCCGGTGATTACCGTAGTTTGAGGAGTTCATGTATTCACTAAGTGCTAATGCTTTGTTCCAGTTCTCTATTAAAAGGAGGCCTTAATATCCCTTAGTTTCCATTAGGACCCCGCTGCCATGGGAGGGTAGGACAAAAGATGTCATGCAAGTTCTTTTCCATAAGCACGTATGACTATATACGGAATACATGCCTACATTATATTGATGAATTGGAGCTAGTTATGTGTCACCCTAGGTTATAACTGTTGCATGATGAATGTGCACATCTTACTAAACTGAATGATATAGCCACCCTATTTGCTCATGAGGAAACAATTCACTATTACTATATTCTTAAGTTGTTTCCTTTCTCATTAAAGGGTGATGCTAAGATATGGTTTAATTATCTTACTCCTGGTCGTGTGCGTAGTCCCCAGGATATGATATATTACTTCTCTGAAAAATATTTTCCTGCTCATAAGAAACAAGCTGCTTTATAGGAAATATTTAACTTTGTGCAAATTAAAGAAGAGAGTCTCCCACAAGCTTGGGGGAGGCTTCTCCAATTACTTAATGCTTTGCCTAACCATCCTCTCAAGAAAAATTAAATACTTGATATCTTTTATAATGGACTAACCGATGCTTCTAGGGACCACCTAGATAGTTGTGTTGGTTGTGTTTTCAGGGAACGAACTGTTGAACAAGCTGAAGTACTATTGAATAATATATTGAGCAATTATAATGATTGGACTTTTCCCGAACCACCGCTGAAGCCAACTCCGAAGAAGAGAGGTATTCTATTTCTCAGTCCTGAAGATATGCAAGAGGCAAAGAAATCTATGAAAGAAAAAGGTATTAAAGCTGAAGATGTTAAGAATTTACCACCTATTGAAGAAATACTTGGCCTTAATGCTCCGACACAGGTAGTGGAGGTAAATTCTCTTTATAGATTTGATGAAGGTGATATTCCTCATAATAAGTCTGCTAGTTAATGCTTGGATGAATTTGATAACTTTATTGTTAAACAAGAAAACTTCAATGCTTATGTTAGTAGACAATTGAAATGTAATGCTTATATGCTTGAGCGCTTGGGTGATTATATGTGTAGAACTGTTAATGATCTTAAGCTTATTAGTAAACATGCTTCCATGGTTAAAACTCAAGTAGAACAAGTGCTCATGGCACAAAATGATTTGCTTAATGAGATGAATAATAAGAACAATGATAATGCTGTTAGAGTTATGACTAGAGGTGGTAGAATGACTCAGGAACCTTTGTATCCTGAAGGCCACCCTAAGAGAATTGAGCAAGATTCTCAGAGAATTAATACTGAAGCACCTAGTTCATCTAAGAAGAAACAGAAAAATGATAGGACTGTGCATGCTTCTAGTGAACCTGTTATAGATACACCTGAGAATCCAAACGATATTTCTATTTTTGATGCTAAAACACAATCTGGTGATGAACATGAACCTAGTGATAATGTTAATGATGATGTTCATATTGATGCTCAACCTAGCAATGATAATGATGTGGAGATAGAACCTGTTGTTGATCTTGATAACCCACAACCTAAGAATAAAAGATATGATAAGAATGATTTCATTGCTAGGAAACATGGTAAAGAAAGGGAGCCATGGGTTCAGAAACCTATGCCCTTTCCTCCTAAACCATCCAAGAAAAAGAGAAAAAGGATGACAAGGATTTTGAGCGCTTTGTTGAAATGCTTAGGCCTGTCTTTTTGCATATGCGTTTGACTGATATCTTGAAAATGTCTCCTTATGCCAAGTATATGAAAGATATTGTTACTAATAAAAGAAAGATACCAGAAGCTGAAATTTCCACCATGCTTGCTAATTACACATTTAAGGTTGGAATACCTAAGAAACTAGGAGATCCTGGAATACCAACTATACCTTGCTCCATTAAAAGAAACTATGTTAGAACTGCTTTATGTGATCTTGGAGCCAGTGTTAGTGTTATGCCCTTCTCTTTATATCGCAGACTTGATTTGAATAAGTTGACACCAACTAAAATCTCTTTGCAAATGGCCGATAAATCAACTGCCATACCCATCGGTGTTTGTGAGGATGTACCTGTCGTAGTTGCAAATGTTACTATTCTAACGGACTTTGTTATCCTTGATATACCCGAGGACGACAGTATGTCGATCATCCTTGGTAGACCTTTTTTGAATACTGCAGGGGCTGTTATTGATTGCAACAAGGGCAATGTCACTTTTCATGTTAATGGTAATGAGCATACGGTACACTTTCCGAAGAAACAAGCTCAAGTGAATAGTATTAACTCTATTGGAGAAACTCCAACAATTGCTATTGGAGGTTTTAAATTCCCTCTTCCTACTATCAAGAAGAAATATGATATTCTTATTGTTGGGGACATGCATATCCCCGTTGAGGTAACCTAGTGTTATTCGAAAATTCTCCAGTTTCATGTCATTCAGAAGAAGTTTGTTAATAAGACTTGATCAACCTTATTAATGGATTCCTTTTGACGGGCATGTGATGGATGAATTTAGGAGGCACAACCTTCTGTACCCAACTTTTACTCTCTATTATTTAGAATAAATAAAGTAGAAATGCTATTATTTTCTGTTTTCTGAATTATCCGTGCAATACAAAATGACCAGAAAATAAAAGTTCTCCAAATGCCCTGAAAATTTAGTATGATTTTTTCCAGAATATTTAAGAATTTTAGGCACTGAAAACAACTCAGGAGGATGCACCAGTGGGCCACAAGCCCACAGGGCGGGCCCACCCCCCTGGGCGCGCCTACAGGGCTTGTGGGTCCCACGTGGGTCCCCCTCACTTATGCCAGCACCCATTCACTTCGTCTTCCTCCAGAAAAAATCCCACCATTTCTCAAACCCGTGTTCTTACTCATCTTGCTGCCATTTTCGATCTCCTTGCTCAAAGCTCCATTTGCAAAACTATTTTGGGGGATTGTTCTTCGGTATGTGACTCCTCTAATGATCCAATTAGTTTTTGTTCTAGTGCTTTATATATTGCAAATTTTTGCTGTTGTGGTGACCTTGTTCTTGAGCTTGCATGTCAAATTTATATGGTCCAAAGTAGTTTTGTTGCATGATATAGCCTCTAGACACTTGTGGGAGTAGTTGCTATTTGTTTTGTTGAGTTTGGTTCACTTTTATTTTGAGTCACTAAAAAAATCAGAAATTTTCAGAGAAAAGAAATGATGAAGAGATGGTTAAGAGGCTCTTCAAGCCGGGGTTCAGGAGAAAAGGAGAATGAGGAGAAGAAGAAGCCCAAGTACAACCTTCCTCGCGCCGCGGAAGTTCGGCCATGTGAATGGCCAAGTGATGCATTCTAGAGAGCGGCCGGGATTTATGATGATTTCTATTTCTTGGTGGAGAATGCCGGCATCACCGCCTTCCTCCAAGATAAGTGTGACCAATACCTCCTTCTCACTAACACCTTCGTGCAAAAATTTCACTTTCGTTATAGGGAAGATCCTCCTATGGTAGAATTTCACTTATATGATGTGCCTAAGAAAATGACTCTTTATGATTTTTGCAATGTTTGCAAATTACCTTATGAGGGCAGCGTCAGTGAACCACGTCCTAGAGATGTGGAGGGCTTTATTGCTGAAACTACTATGGGAGAAGAGAGAGGGGTGTCGGAAGCCAGAGTGGCTAGTTTACATTTTCCTGTTTTACGCTATTATTCATTATTTGCGGGGAGATGTTTGATTGGTCATGGGGAGAGTGGAGGCCTCAATGCTCCTGAACTTGCCATTTTACACCATGCTCTATATACTGATAGAACTTTTAGTTTGGGCACTCTAGTTGCTCGACGGTTGAGCATAAACCATTCGAGGGGTCCTATTTTCGGAGGTATTTATGCTCCTCGCCTAGCTAAACATTTTGAGATACCCATTAGGTTTGATGAGAAAGAAGAGATGTTGTTACCCACTAAGTACTTAGATTATGCTAGTATGGTAGCACATGAATTTATTTCGAAAGACGATGATAAGCGGCTCATCTATAACCTAGTGTTCAATCAGGGCACCTATCAGATTATTACTTTGCCTGCACCTTCTTTGTTCGATATTCATTCAGGCAGGTACATCATTATGCCCGATGATATTTATGCATACTGGGAGCGGACACGATCCCCAGTCCCTGAGCTAGCACTATCACCTGATCCATATCAGGAACCTATTTATCAGTGGGAGCCACAGGAGCTCGCCAACCAGTGGAACCCTCAGGATCCTCCGGAGAATCGGGGAGAGGATTATTTCGAGCCGTGGCCCTAGATCAACTTAGGCCAACAGCCTAAGCTTGGGGGAGTACGTATTTCTCACCGACATTACATTCATGCTCACACACGTATTCCAGTTGTCAGTGTTCATACTTTTTCATTGTATTATCCATGTTAGTTTATTTTCTCGCTTTCTTCTTGTGTGTTTGAAAAGCTTTGAGAAAATCCAAAAAATTAGTTATTTTCTTTCTAGTTTAATTAGTTGTAGTATTAAAAGAAAACAAAAAAAGATTTCTCATTCTTCTTTTGCTTGTTTGGAGCTTTCCCGTGTAAATAGTTTTTCTCGTTCTTGTTTTCCTTTCTTCAGAAAAACAAAAACTCCAAAAATATTTCAGTGTGTTTCTTTGAAATTCTTTTTCTTTTCTTTGGGTCGTAAGGAGAAGACCATGATGAACATGTTGAGTGGCTCTCATATGCATTATTGTTGATCTAACAGAGAGCCCATATTACCTTGTCTTCTCCTCTGAATAAATGTTTGCAGATTCCATCTTAGTCCAATGCACGTGCACTCTTATTATTATTCACACCGTTCGGTCGTGCAAGTGAAAGGCAATAATGACGATATATGATGAATTGATTGCGATGGAGAAAAGCTGGTTTGAACTCGACCTATTTTGTTTTTGTAAATATGATTAGCTCATCGTTCTTGATTCAGCTTATTATGAATGAAACATGTTTCTAATGTTACTCATGCCATGCTTAATTAGCTAGGAGTGTATAATGGTTTGTCTTGAGTGTCAACATGCATTTTAAAGTGGTTATGATGTAGTATGATAGGATGGTATCCTCCTTTGAATGATTTAAGTGGCTTGACTTGGCACATGTTCACGCATGTAGTTGAAACAAAATCAACATAGCCTCCACGATATTTATGTTCATGGTGATTTATATCCTACTCATGCTTGCACTCAATGTTGGTTAATCTCAATGCATGTTTATGACCATTGTCGCTCTCTAGTTGGTCGCTCCTCAATCTTTTGCTAGCCTTCACTTGTACTAAGCGGGAATACTGCTTGTGCATCCATTTCTTTAAACCCAAAGTTGTTCCATGTGAGTCCACCATACCTTCCTATATGCGGTATTTACCTGCCGTTCCAAGTAAATTTGCATGTGCCAAACTCTAAACCTTCAAATGATAATCTGTTTTGTATGCCCAAATCACTCATGTAGTGGACTGGGGGTTGTCAGTATCTTCCATGCTAGGTGGGTTATTCTCACAATGAGTGTTTATTCACTTGTCATTCACGAGAAAGTGGCTGGTAATCGGGATGCCCAGTTCCATGCTCAAAATCAAATCAAAATATAATCATAAAACAAAACTCCCCCAGGACTGTTGTTTGTATGGACGGTACCCGTGGATTCGGCTAGCCGTGGAGTGTGATTGTTGGTGGAGGGGGAGTAAAAACTTTACCATTCTGTTTGGGAACCGTCTATAATGTATCTAGCATGGAAGATAGTGAGATCTCTTGGTTGTTATGTTGACAATGAAAGCATACCGCTCAAAATTATATTCATCTCTGTTTTAAAAGCTCCGAGCTCTGGCACCTCTGCAAATCCCTGCTTCCCTCTGCGAAGGGCCTATCTATTTACTTTTATTGTTGAGTCATCATCCTCTTATAAAAAGCACCAGTTAGGGAGCACCACTGTCATTCATATGCATTGTTATTAATTGATATTAAGTTTGACTGTGACTAGATCTCTTTTGCCATGAATTATAATGTCTAGTCAGTCCTTGGTCTTGAGAGGTGCTCTGCATTTATGTTTTGCGGTCTCAGAAAGGGCTAGCGAGATATCACTTTGTCATATTATATCATGATTGTTTTGGAAAAAGTGTTGTCATCCGAGATTTATTATTATTGCTCATTAGTTGATTATGCCATTGATATGAGTAAATGTGAGACCTAAATGTTATTGTGAATATGGTTAGTTCATAATCTTTGCTGAAAACCTGAACATCAGTTAGACATATTTGCAACAACAAGATCAAACAGAGTTTGTAAAAGTTTTTCTATAGCACTTTCAGTTTGTCAACTGAATTGCTTGAGGACAAGCAATGGGTTAAGCTTGGGGGAGTTGATACGTCTCCATCGTATCTACTTTTCCAAACTCGTTTGCCCTTGTTTTGGACTCTAATTTGCATGATTTCAATGAAACTAACCTGGACTGACGCTGTTTTCAGCAGAATTGCCATGGTGTTATTTTTGTGCAGAAATAAAAGTTCCCGGATTGACCTGAAAATTTACGGAGAATATTTTTGGAATTAATAAAAAATACTAGCGCAAGAATTATCCAGAGGGGGGCCACCCAGAGGCCACAAGCCCTGGGGGCGCGCCCACCCCCCTAGGGCGCGCCCTGCAGGCTTGTGGGCCCCCTGGAGCCCCTCCGACCTCAACTCCAACTCCATATAACCCTATTCAGGGAGAAAAAAATCAAGGAGAAGATTTCATCATGTTTTACGATACGGAGCCGCCGCCACCTCCTGTTCTTCCTCAGGAGGACAGATCTGGAGTCTGTTTTGGGCTCCGGAGAGGGGAAATCGACGCCATCGTCATCATCAACCTTCCTCCATCACCAATTTCATGATGCTCACCACCGGGACTGAGTAATTCCATCGTAGGCTTGCTGGACGGTGATGGGTTGGATGAGATTTATCATGTAATCGAGTTAGTTTTGTTAAGGTTT
Organism: Thinopyrum elongatum; assembly: GCA_011799875.1. Classification (NCBI taxonomy): domain Eukaryota; kingdom Viridiplantae; phylum Streptophyta; class Magnoliopsida; order Poales; family Poaceae; genus Thinopyrum; species Thinopyrum elongatum. The sequence goes on along the minus strand of CM022298.1, from coordinate 45,207,739 downwards.
GATCCCTAGTATCCACTATGTTCTGAGATTGATGTTGCTATGACTTTGCTATGCTTAATGCTTGTCACTAGGGCCCGAGTGCCATGATTTCAGATCTGAACCTATTATGTTTTCATGAATATATGTAAGTTTTTGATCCGATCTTGCAAGTTGTAGACACCTATTACGATCTATGATCCGCATACCCCAAGGTGACAATAATTGGGATTCTTTCCGGTGATTACCGTAGTTTGAGGAGTTCATGTATTCACTAAGTGCTAATGCTTTGTTCCAGTTCTCTATTAAAAGAAGGCCTTATTATCCCTTAGTTTCCATTAGGACCCCGCTGCCATGGGAGGGTAGGACAAAAGATGTCATGCAAGTTCTTTTCCATAAGCACGTATGACTATATACAGAATACATGCCTACATTATATTGATGAATTAGAGCTAGTTCTGTGTCACCCTAGGTTATAACTATTGCATGATGAATGCCATCCGACATAATTATCCATCACTGATCCAATACCTACGAGCTTTTCACATATTGATCTTTGCTAAGTTACTTTGCCGTTGCCACTATTACAATTGCTACAAAACTGCTACTGTTACTTTTGCCACCGTTACCATTACTTCCATACTACTTTGCTACTAAACACTTTGCTGTAGATATTAAGTCTTTCAGGTGTGGTTGAATTGACAACTCAACTGCTAATACTCGTGAATATTCTTTGGCTCCCCTTGTGTTGAATCAATAAATTTGGGTTGAATACTCTACCCTCTAAAACTGTTGCGATCCCCTATACTTGTGGGTTATCAAGACCTTGTCAAGTGTACCAAATTCTTCCTTGAGTCTATCATGGCCAACCCCAAGTGCGGCTTTCTCAGAATTAAGCACACGAGTAAGAACAATAGCATGATGAAGATCTTTTTGCAATTTAGCATGATCAACATTGTGTGACTCCTCAAGAGTCAAACGAAGATCTCGCTCTTCCTCCAGAGCAATGGAAAGATTCGCAATCTCATCGGCATAGTCACGACTATGCCCCTCCAACTTGGAGATAGTATCCTCATGCGATTCAATGATATCACTGGCCTCACCAAGTTGTTCCAAGAGAGCAACAAAGTGCTTATTGGATTCACCCTTGAGCTTGCTCACAAACTTGGTGAACTCATTCTCATCAACTTTCTCCACCTCACTATCATCAACACAATCTAACAATGAAGGAGTAGTAATGATGGTGGTTTTGATGATAGGAGTTACCTTGTTGATACCTTTAGCCATGAGACACTTGGCAATGGTGGTTTCGTTGGGGGCGCCGAAGAGAGACACCTTGGAGGGGGAAGATCTAGCAATGGCAATGGTTGCCGTTGCCATTCCTCCTATTGCTCCAAAACAGCCTTGACGCAAGAGCCATGTGCTCATGGTAAGCATATTTGGTGTCCTCGGGGCAACACTCCTCTTCTTCTTCTGGAATGTCCTTGGCCTTCAAAGCAAGGATGGTTGAGCTTTTCTTTGACTGGACACGAGCAAGGGCATTGTTGGCGGTCTTGTTCATGATGTTCATGGCAATAAACTCATCCAACACTTCACTTGAGGTTAAGGTGTGGAAGTCCGGCCTTTGACGAACCACGGAAGACATGGCCTTGTTGAATGGCATGATGGCCTTGAGAAACTTGCGCTTGATCCAAGTGTCATCCGTATCCTTGCTCCCATGGTCTTGGAGAGCAACCGCAAGAGTTGTCACCCTCCGGTAGAGATCACGCGGATCCTCATCTTCTAGCATCACAAATTCATCGGCCTCATCAAGGACCACTTCAAAGTTGGACTGTTGGATGCTTGAGCTCCCCTTGTACATAGAGACAATGTGTTCCCAACAATCCTTTGCCCGAGTGAAAGGGCGTAAGTGAGATAGATCTTCGGGTGGGACCGCATCTTGAAGGATGAACAAAGCGGAGTGATTGTATTGATTGTCCACTTCTTCTCTTGGGCTGAAATTGTTTGGATCATGTGGGTAGAAGCCTTGCTCAATGATTCTCCAGAGGTTTGTTGAGCTGTGATTCAAATGAGACTTGATGCGAAAGATCCAATTAGCAAAATCACCTTTAACAAGCTTGGGAGGAGGACCATGATTATTCATGCGAGGTGTAGGGACCGGTCCTCCATAGACCGGGGGAGGGGGAACCGAGGCAAAGGTTCCCGTCCCATTCTTGTCGTGAGGGGAAGAAACATGAGTACCTTTAGCCGCTTCCTTAGCGGAATTGGCCTCCGACTCCGATGCGGTGGGATTAACCACAAGCAAAGGAATGGGAGAAGCTTTCATCCCCTCAAGCAATTCTTTAAGCATGGACTTGACTTCGGTCATCATAGATGTCTTAAGTGAAGCCATAGCTTCGTTTAAGTCGTCTCGTGTGATCGAAGTCAACTCCACGGCCTCGGGCACTTCCTCCCCGGTGTCAACCATACTCTTCGGTGTCAGGGCCGGATTTTCCGGGACATAAAATCCCAGCAAATGACACTCGTGTCATCACCGGCCCCAGGATTACTGTTGCTGGTGGACATCTTCTTGATACAGAATTCCATGCAATTACAAGAAACTGAGTACAAGACCATAAAGGTCCAATGAATATAATAGGGATCTCTAGTGGTGGATGACGGAAGCGACTCGTGGATCTCCAACGCTGCTGGGACTCCATTCCCACAGGAACAGCTGACCTGGTTAACTCCTATCTCGCGTGGCTGCTATCTCCAATTCCTAGATTGCGGGGGCTTCATGGTGCTCCTGTCCAAGTCATGATCTAGCCAAGACAATAGCCAGGGACAAGCCAGTGAGTACGTTGGAATGTACTCGCAAACATAATGAACAAAAGATATAACGAATGCATATGCTCATGTTGGATCATACTAAATGCTCATGCTGACTAAAATCTTAGACATGGCATGTCAATAACAAAATGATACGGAAGTAAATAAAGCATGTCATTCATAATCAAGCTTAATAAAAATAGAAGCTAACGAATGTCACGGGTAGTCTATCCAGCCCAGGTGGCATTCAGAAAATAAGAGAAATGCCAACTGAGTGTCTTAAAGAGAGTCGAGCGAGATAGGACCGCCCAAAAACTCAAGCGACGCCACAAAACGTCTTGAAAAGAAATGCCAAACGGGTGTCTAAAAGGAGAATCGGGCGAGACAGGACCGCCCGAGAATCCAAGCGACGCCTCGAGAGGTCTTGAAAAGAAATGCCAAACGGGTGTCTAAAAGGAGAATCGGGCAAGAAAGGACCACCCGAGAATCCAAGCGACGCCTCGAGAGGTCTTGAAAAGAAATGCCAAACGGGTGTCTAAAAGGAGAATCGTGCGAGACAGTACCGCCCGAGAATCCAAGCGACGCCTCGAGAGGTCTTGAAAAGAAATGCCAGTCGGGTGTCAAAGTGACGCCACTGTCGGTCTTGAAAAGAAATGCCAAACGGGTATCCACAAGAGAGTCGAGCGAGACAGGACCGCCCGAGAACTCGAGAGACGCCTCGTAAGGGCTTGAAAATAAAACCGAATGCCCGGGGTAGTCTAGCCAGCCCCTGAGACACTCAGAAAATGAAATAAGAGAAACGGGTTAGTCCACCATAATATTCATATCATCGATGATATTCATGATAATAATATCAGTAGTGACAATAATCATCCTGCAAATAATCATGCTTGATTTTTAATTATTTCCTCCAAAGACCGACACCGGGACCGACACTTGCCCCACCCAGCTAATGCCCTTCACCGTGGACACGGATATTTGAATAGATGTAACTCTGCAGAGGGTGTACTCTTTACCCACGTGTATGGGGTTTCTTTAGTCAGTACCATGACACTGACTAATTCCCATTACGGTCTTTGGGTTGAAAACACGCCAGACCAGCACACACCAGATTAACCGTCCGAATGACAAGAATCACCCAAAGCATCATTCCAGAAAAACTCTAAGTCGGGGAGACAACAATCTCGAGTAGCATGGGATCACTATTCATACGCGTGAATTACAAGGGAGGACCCCCTCTCGGCTACAACCGATAACACCCATGCCCCCTGACCCGATGACACGATTTAGTCCATGGCCGTGGAAACCCTCATCATGGCCCTCTATGTGGTGTGTACCCGGACAGGGGTTAACAACTTACTAAGCCGTACCTTCCTTGCAGAAGGACCCGTGGTGGCACGGTATCTAGCTAGGTGTAACGAAACAAGAGTCAATCTTGGCCGACTCGGGAGGTGTTACTTATTATCACCAGCATATGTATACGGGACACCACCATGTTAAAACAAGGCCCGTGCCCACCAGCACGTCCAAGGCAGGAGACACGCTCCTGTATTCTCACAGCCTTTAACCATGTTAGAAAGATTCTTGAACTTGAGTAAAGTGCAAGCCATGAGCAAGAAATGATATGACCATGCATGCATGCACTTGTGATATACCACATATATGGTGCAACTCCAAACCAATGCAATCGTGCAATGCAAATGCAATCACCATATCCCAAGTTCAAAAATGCTTGCCTTGTCCAAAGTAGTCAAGGGAAAACCCCTCCAAATTTCCGGCAAAGTTTTCCCCCTCTTTTTCTGAAAAACACAAATTTGAATTCAAATTAAAAATTTCATCACAGTACAAAAACTTGTCTCAAAATATTTTTAAATAAATACTAAAAAAAAGCTAGAGAGAAAAATAAGAATTTCAAAAAAATAATCACCTCAATCAGAGTTGTAGTTTGAAAATTATTAAAGTTTCAAATCCAGGGGTCTCTCTGCAAAATAGCAGGTCCCTGGACGTTTAAAAAGAAAACGCTTCGAGGTAAAGTGCGCCTTCCAGCGCGGAAAGCGTAAACCACTAGAATACGCCTTCGGTTTAAATGCAGAAAAAAATGCTGACGAGTGGGGTCCACCCGTCAGGTTCAAATACAAACGTGCTCGCACGCGTGTATAGAGGAGGTGTGGCGATCGCCGGCGTATCAGAGGGCGGCGATGGTGTGGTCGAGCTCTGGGATGGTTCCCGCACCGGCGAGAGGTGGTGTTGGTCTACGGCGATCAGCAGAACGGCGGTGAGCTCGATTCCGGTGGACGGTGATTCAGACGTGTTGGAAACTCATCGGAGAGAGCTCTGGTGATGGAATTAAGGCGCGGAATTGACGGGTGGGAGTGGTATGAGGCTACTGGCAACGTTTTAGGGGTGGAAGTGGAGTGATGACGATGAACTGATCATGGGCAATGGCGGCGGACCGGTGATCGTAGACGGGGAAGAAGGCCTCTCCGAGGTCGGGGAAGTGCACGGGAGTCGATTGGGGATGTGAGTGGGTGGTACGAGGAGTTAACGGAGCTCAGGAGGAACTTTTATAGGAGGTCCGCGCATGGCCGTGCGGGTGCGGATGACGCCAGAGTAACTCCGACCGCAGAGGTTGGTTTGGTCGGTGGTCAAGGGAGGTGCGGAGTTCATGAGGCCGGTGGAGCTCTCTGGAATCACCAGCGTGGATGAGTTTGAGCTCTGCGGCCTTATCCACGGCGAGGCTCGCGTACGGTTGTGGCGGATGGCCAACCGCTCCGGTGACTGCCAGCGGGCCTTGGGCGGCGTGGTCGGCGTGGAGAGGATGCGGAGGAATTGCCGCGTGGAGGAGAAGTAGGTGAGGGGAGCAGCAGCAGCAGTGAAGAGGGCGGCGCTGTGGCGATCCGCGCGGTTGCCGTGGGTGAACTCGGGTGGGTAGCTGCACCGGCCAGCTCCTGTGCCGTCGGTGACGGCAATTGACCAGAGGGCTCTGGGGCAACGCAGTTAAGAGGAGAGGAGGCGTGGAGGAGAAGGAGAGGGGGTGGAGTGCGGTGCACGGCGGCGGCCTCCTCTGTTGACTGAAAAAATTCAATTAACTGAATTTTGTCATTAAGTATAGTGTGCACAGAAGGTGCTTGATGAAATGCTAGATGGCCTTGGGCATTTTTGGAATTTCTGAATTTTTTTGTGGTGATGTACTGATGCAATACAAAGGTGATGGCAAAGTTTCAGAATTTTTGGAGAAGTTTAGAATAGGTTTTGAGCAAGGAATTTGTTTCTGGTCCAAATTTGGATTGAAAGAATTTTGAAAATTTTGAACTATGGAACCCAAAGTTTTTGGTGAAATGGGTTGTGGGTACCATCTAGTTGCTACGATAATTTTGGTGGAGGCATAAAAGTTGTAGAAAATGTGGTTCCTTTCTAATTCAAAGAACTATGAATAATATAAATTGCAACTTTGGAATTTATAGAATATGAGAAGAATGTTTTTGTGGAGGGGATAGGTGGTGGATACTGTCCTAGAATGTGGGAATGACTTGAGGGATAATTTAGAAGTGACAGAAAAATTATTGGAAGAATTTTGGAAGTACTAGAAATAAATGAAAAGGCCATATTCTTGAAATAATTTTAATTATCCAAAACTTTTCTAAAAGAAAAATATTTTTGATCTCTCAAAAATAATTACCCAATAAATAAGTCACCCAAACCAGAACCATTCAAAAAATTTGAAACCCAGTTAAAAATTAAAAATAATTTTCAGAACAGAAGAACTAGAAAGAGAATAAGGCCAAAAATAATTCAAAGTATTTTATTTTAAGGAAAAGATTTTGAAAATCCAAAAGAAATATTTTTGGGGTGTTACAACACCTACCCCCCTTAAGAAAAATCTCGTCCTCGAGATTTGTTAAGGGCGGAGGAACTAAATGCAGATCACAACAGACGAGCAATCATGCACCAGGCAATAACACAAAAGCACATCCTTCAATCAAACACTACACACTGCTAGAAACACACACATGATTGTCTACGGCTTGACGGTGGAATCTATGGGGCAGCAGGTTTACTAAGGACTCGACAACTACTAGGCGAACTCAGTCTACTTCATCGACATCTAGTCGGGCATGTCTCACAGACGTCGAGGCTTCTCCGGGGGCTTCAACGTCGGAGTTGGTTGGAGTAGAATGAGGAGCTACAGGGCTGGGGTAACAGTGATGACCCACGCGGGACGTAGTGGCTATAGTCCCGCTGGAGAAAATCCCCAAGAGATGACGGAGTTCATCCGGGGAAGCGAATGCATTGCCCGGGTGGACAACAGGGGCAGGGCTCAACTGGCCTCCCAAGAAGCACTATCGGGGTGTCGGTGTCGGTTACAGCTTCAATTCTCACCGGTGTCAGGAGAGGAAGTGTCATGCGTGTCGCAATCAGATCGAGGGTGATCTGATTGAAGAGTGCCTCTTGCGCCCTCAGGTAGCGCACTAGATGCACCAGAGCAGGATCTGACTCTTGGTCTCCGTTGGCAACTTGAGTCGGGCTACCATAGCCATCACGACTAGGGTAGTAGAGAAAAGGATGGATGTTAACTCTCGGCGATTGGTGCTGGAGTTGAACTATAGCCTCTCGGGCTGCAAGCTGGATGGCTTGGGGCTCATCGGAAGTCGTCCTTTCGATGAACCGGTAGGGGCGTTCTTACGTGATGCTCTGTCCGTAGATGTGCACCGTGGTCCAGAAGTGATGGATGGCATCACTCGTGTGCTCTTGGTACACAACATATTTCGGAGGCTCTTTCGTGCCAAATGCATGATGAGTGAGATTGGCGAGGATGGCTACAAAATCTCCCAGCTCGGATGCGGTGGTCTCGTTGTCGGCGATGGGACCAGGCATCTTGGGGTGTTGGATATCAGGCTGCGAGTGAAGGCTGTGATGTGCGGTGTCGAGACAAGGCTTCCTTTATAAGCCAGCGAAGTCTTCCATCGCACACTTGTGGATGGGACAAATTAGGTGTCGGCCACAGGCACACAGCCTATGGGCTAAGTTGATAGGTTGGGCACCGACTGTCAAAAAGATGTCGGCTGGCCACTGTGCGGTTATCGGATAGGACGGGCTTGACTGTGGACAGGAAAGGATGTGAATGGTGTGAAAACTTAGAGATAGCGACCAGGCTAAGATAGGATTAGCCAATGGTTAACCTGGCTCTGATACCAAGTCTGTCGGGGCCGGGTTTTCTAGGACATAAAATCCCAGCAAATGACCCTCATGTCATAACCAGCCCCAGGATTACTGTTGCTGGTGGACATCTTCTTGATACAGAATTCTAGGCAATTACAAACAATTGAGTACAAGACCATAAAGGTCCAATGAATATAACAGGGATCTCTAGTGGTGGATGATAGAAGCGACTCGTGGATCTCCAACGCTGATGGGACTCCATTCCCATAGGAATAGCTGACCTGGTTAACTCCTATCTCGCGTGGCTGCTATCTCCAATTCCTAGATTGCGGGGGCTTCGTGGTGCTCCTATCCAAGTCGTGATCTGGCCAAGACAATATCCAGGGACAAGCCAGTGAGTACGTTGGAATGTACTCGCAAACATAATGAACAAAAGATATAACGAATGCATATGCTCATGTTGGATCATACTAAATGCTCATGCTGACTAAAATCTTAGACATGGCATGTCAATAACAAAATGATCGGAAGTAAATATAGCATGTCAGTCACAATCAAGCTTAATAAAAATAGAAGCTAACGAGTGTCACAGGTAGTGTAGCCAGCCCAGGTGACATTCAGAAAATAAGAGAAAGGCCAACCGGGTGTCTAAAAGAGAGTTGGGCGAGACAGGACCGCCCGAAAACTCAAGCGACGCCATGAAAGGTCTTGAAAAGAAATGCCAAACGGGTGTCTAAAAGGAGAATCGGGCGAGACAGGACCGCCCGAGAATCCAAGCGACGCCTCGAGAGGTCTTGAAAAGAAATGCCAAACGGGTGTCTAAAAGGAGAATCGGGCGAGACAGGACCGCCTAAGAATCCAAGCGACGCCTCGAGAGGTCTTGAAAAGAAATGCCAAACGGGTGTCTAAAAGGAGAATTGGGCGAGACAGGACCGCCTGAGAATCCAAGCGACGCCTCGAGAGGTCTTGAAAAGAAATGCCAGTCGGGTGTCAAAGTGACGCCACGGTCGGTCTTGAAAAGAAATGCCAAACGGGTATCCACAAGAGAGTCGGGCGAGACAGGACCGCCCGAGAACTCGAGAGATGCCCCGTAAGGGCTTGAAAATAAAACCGAATGCTCGAGGTAGTCTAGCCAGCCCCTGAGACACTTAGAAAATGAAATAAGAGAAACGGGTTAGTCCACCATAATATTCATATCATCAATGATATTCATGATAATAATATCAGTAGTGACAATAATCATCCTGCAAATAATCATGCTTGATTTTTAATTATTTCCTCCAAAGACCGACACAGGGACCGACACTTGACCCACCCAGCTAACGCCCTTGACCGTGGACACGGCTATTCGAATAGATGTAACTCTGTAGAGGGTGTACTCTTTACCCACGTGTATGGGGTTTCTTTAGTCAGTACCATGACACTGACTAATTCCCATTACGGTCTTTGGGTTGAAAACACGCCTGACCAGCACACACCAGATTAACCGTCCAGATGCCAGGAATCACCCAAAGCATTGTTCCAGAAAAACTCTAAGTCGGGGAGACAACAATCTCGAGTAGCATGGGATCACTATTCATACGCGTGGATTACAAGGGGTGACCCCCTCTCAGCTACAACCGGTAACACCCATGCCCCCTGACCCGATGACAGGATTTAGTCCATGGCCGTGGAAACCCTCATCGTTGCCCTCTATGTGGTTTGTACCCGGACAGGGGTTAACAACTTACTAAGCCGTACCTTCCTTGCAGAAGGACCCGTGGCAGCACGGTATCCAGCTAGGTGTAATGGAACAAGACTCGATCTAGGCCAACTCAGGAGGTGTTACTTATTATCACTGGCATATGTATACGGGACACCACCGTGTCAAAACAAGGCCCGTGCTCACCAGCACATCCAAGGCAGGAGACACGCTCTTGTATTCTCACAGCCTTTAACCATGTTAGAAAGATTCTTGAATTTGAGTAAAGTGCAAGCCATGAGCAAGAAATTATATGACCATGCATGCATGCACTTGTGATATACCACATATATGGTGCAACTCCAAACCAATGCAATCGTGCAATGCAAATGCAATCACCATATCCCAAGTTCAAAAATGCTTGCCTTGTCCAAAGTAGTCAAGGGAAAACCCCTCCAAATTTCCGGCAAAGTTTTCCCCCTCTTTTTCTGAAAAACACAAATTTGAATTCAAATTAAAAATTTCATCACAGTACAAAAACTTGTCTCAAAATATTTTTAAATAAATACTAAAAAAAAGCTAGAGAGAAAAATAAGAATTTCAAAAAAATAATCACCTCAATCAGAGTTGTAGTTTGAAAATTATTAAAGTTTCAAATCCAGGGGTCTCTCTGCAAAATAGCAGGTCCCTGGACGTTTAAAAAGAAAACGCTTCGGGGTAAAGTGCGCCTTCCAGCGCGGAAAGCGTAAACCACCAGAATACGCCTTTGGTTTAAATGCAGAAAAAAAAAAGAAAACACTGACGAGTGGGGTCCACCCGTAAGGATCAAATACAAACGCGCTCGCGCACGTGTACAGAGGAGGTGTGGTATTAGAGGGCGGCGATGGTCTGGTCGAGCTCTAGGAGGGTTCCCGCACCGGCGAGAGGTGGTGGTGGTCTCCAGCGATCAACAGAACGGCGGCGAGCTTGATTCCGGCAGACGGCGATTCGAACGTGTTGGAAACTCGCCGGAGAGAGCTTCGGTGATGGAATTGAGGCGCGGAATCAACGGGTGGGAGTGGTATGAGGCTACTGGCAAGGTTTTAGCGGTGGAGGTGGAGTGACGACGACGAACTGATCGTGGGCAGTGGCGGCGGACCGGTGATCGGAGATGGAGAAGAAGGCCTCCCCGAGGTCGGGGAAGTGCACGGGAGTCGATTTGGGATGTGAGTGGATGGTATGAGGAGTTAACGGAGCTCGGGAGGCCCTTTTATAGGCGGTCCGCGCATGGCCGTGCGGGTGCGGATGACGCCGGAGTAACTCCGGCCGCGGAGGTTGGTTTGGTCAGTGGTCAAGGGCGGTGCGGAGTTGATGAGGCCGGTGGAGCTCTCTGGAATCACCAGCGCGAATGAGTTCGAGCTCTGCGGCCTTATCCACGGCGAGGCTCGCGTACGGGTGCGGCGGATGGCCAACCGCTCCGGTGACTGCCAGCGGGCCCTGGGCGTCGTGGTCGGCGTGGAGAGGATGCGGAGGAGTTGCCGCATGGAGGAGAAGTAGGTGAGGGGAGCAGCAGCAGCAGTGAAGAGGGCGGCCCTGTGGTGATCCACGTGGTCGCCGCGGGTGAACTCGGGCGCGTAGCTGCACCTGCCAGCTCCTGTGCCGTCGGTGACGGCCACTGACCAGAGGGGTCCGAGGTGACGCAGTTAAGAGGAGAGGAGGCGTGGAGGAGCAGGAGAGGAGGTGGAGTGCGGTGCACGGCGGCGGCCTCCTCTGTTGACTGAAAAAAATTCAGTTAACTGAATTTTGTCATTAAGAACAGTGTGCACAGAAGGTGCTTTATGAAATGCTAGATGGCCTTGGGCATTTTTGGAATTTTTGAAATTTTTTGTGGTGATGTATTGATGCAATACAAAGGTGATGGAAAAGTTTCAGAATTTTTGGAGAAGTTTAGAATAGGTTTTGAGCAAGGAATTTGTTTCTGGTCCAAATTTGGATTGAAAGAATTTTGAAAATTTTGAACTATGGAACCCAAAGTTTTTCGTGAAATGGGTTGTGGGTACCATCTAGTTGCTAGGATAATTTTGGTGGAAGCAGAAAAGTTGTAGAAAATGTGGTTCCTTTGTAATTCAAAGAAACTATGAATAATATAAATTGCAACTTTGGAATTTATAGAATATGAGAAGAATGTTTTAGTGGAGGGGAGAGGTGGTGGATATTGTCCAAGAATGTGGGAATGACTTGAGGGATAATTTAGAAGTGACGGAAAAATTATTGGAAGAATTTTGGAAGTACTAGAAACAAATGGAAAGGCCATATTCTTGAAATAATTTTAATTATCCAAAACTTTTCTAAAATAAAAATATTTTTGATCTCTCAAAAATAATTACCCAATAAATAAGTCACCCAAAACAGAACCATTCAAAAATTTTGAAACCCAGTTAAAAATTAAAAATAATTTTCAGAACAGAAGAACTAGAAAGAGAATAAGGCCAAAAATAATTCAAAGTATTTTATTTTAAGAAAAAGATTTTGAAAATCCAAAAGAAATATTTTTGGGGTGTTACAACACCTACCCCCCTTAAGAAAAATCTCGTCCTCGAGATTTGTTAAGGGCGGAGGAACTAAATGCAGATCACAACAGGCGAGCAATCATGCACCAGGCAATAACACAAAAGCACATCCTTCAATCAAACACTACACACTGCTAGAAACACACACATCATTGTCTACGGCTTGATGGTGGAATCTACGGGGCAGCAGGTTTACTAAGGACTCGACAACTACTAGGCGAACTCAGTCTACTTCGTCGACATCTAGTCGGGCGTGTCTCACAGACGTCGAGGCTTCTCCAGGGGCTTCAATGTCGGAGTTGGTTGGAGTAGAATGAGGAGCTACAGGGCTGGGGTAGCAGTGATGACCTACGCGGGATGTAGTGGCTACAGTCCCGTTGGAGAAAATCCCCAAGAGACGACGGAGTTAATCCGGGGATGCGAATGCATTACCCGGGTGGACGACACGGGCAAACCTTGGGGGCTCAACTGGCCTCCCAAGCAGCACTATCGGGGTGTCGGTGTCGGTTGCAGCTTCACTTCTCACCGGTGTCAGGAGAGCAAGCGTCCTGCGTGTCGCAATCAGCTCAAGGGTGATCTGATCGAAGAGTGCCTCTTGCACCCTCAGGTAGCGCACTAGATGCACCAGAGCAGGATCTGACTCTTGGTCTCCGTTGGCGACTTGGGTCGGGCCACCATAGCCATCACGACTAGGGTAGTAGAGAAAACTATGGATGTTAACTCTCGATGATTGGTGCTGGAGTTGAACTATAGCCTCTCGGGCTGCAAGCTGGATGGCTTGGGGCTCGTCGGAAGTCATCCTTCCGGTGAATTGGTAGGGGCATTCTGACGTGATGATCCGTCCGTAGATGTGCACCGTGGCCCAGAAGTGATGGATGGCATCACTCGTGTGCTCTTGGTACACAACATATTCCGAGGGCTCTTCCGTGCCAAATGCATGACGAGTGAGATTGGCGAGGATGGCTACAAAATCTCCCAGCTCGGATGCGGTGGTCTCATTGCGGACCATGGGACCAGGCATTTTGGGGTGTTGGATATCAGGCTGCGAGTGAAGGCTGTGATGTGCGGTGTCGAGGCAAGGCTTCTTTTATAAGCCAGCGGAGTCTTCCATCACACGCTTGTGGATGGGACAACTTAGGTGTCGGCCACAGGCACACAGCCTATGGGCTAAGTTGATAGGTTGGGCACCGACTGTCAAAAAGATGTCGGCTGGCCACTGTGCGGTTATCGGATAGGACGGGCTTGACTGTGGACAGGAAAGGATGTGAATGGTGTGGAAACCTAGAGGTAGCGACCAGGCTAAGATAGGATTAGCCAATGGTCAGCCTGGCTGTGATGCCAAGTCTGTCGGGGCCGGATTTTCCGGGACATAAAATCCCAGCAAATGACCCACGTGTCATCACCAGCCCCAGGATTACTGTTGCTGGTGGACATCTTCTTGATACAGAATTGTAACACCCTAGTTTTCGCTCCTCATTTTTTTCCTTCGCGGGATTTGACTCCCGTCTTTTTTCTCTGTATTATCGGATTTCTTTAGCTCTTGGGTATACGAAGATGGTCATCTAGCCTACCTTTCCTATCCAACCAGAGATTCTCTCCATTCCATCCTTGCCACCGAAGATCTATTCTCGGTGTTTTGCCGCCGAAAGCCTACCTTCCGAGTTACCGGAAGGGAAACCCTGATCTCTTCCGTTACAGAGGAAACCCAATTTCCTTTGATCTGATGACTCCCAAACTTTTCCCAGTGATCATCCTATCTTTATAAACCCAGGATATGTAAAAATATTGCCAAGTCATTTGCAATATTTTTCATTTATAATTAATTCCTTTTTCTGCCAGTTAAAGGAATTAAATCCAGGAAAATATCTATCCATCTCCAAAGTTCATGAAAACTTGTGGAGATATTCTTTGTGATCATATTGAGCTTCCATAAAAATATTGGCCATAATTAAAAAGGGAAATTGCCTTTTCCTATTTAATGCCAATATTGCATTTTGGGCACTTTCTAAAGGGACTACCATTTTGGTAGCCAGGAAAAATCCCAAATAATTTGTGGACCTTATTCAATCCATATCTTCACCATTTCCATCAAGAACCCAAGTTCCATAGTTCAAAGTTTGAGCACAGCATCCATTTGCAAATTTTGTCCAGATTTTCAGATTGCAAGGGAAGTGCTTGAACCCTTGATCCATTTGAGCTGAAATTTTTCATGGTAGTTAACATTGACAAATCACTCATGGAACCAAAAATCAGCTCAATCCATCCAACCATTCATCCATAGCATTTTTCTCAAGTTTCTGTCCATTTGAAACCTCTGTAAAGGAAGTACCACTTTGGCATTTCCAAATGAGCTGAAATTTTACCAGCATCTTCATATATCCAAATCATTGGCCTCCACCAAAATTCAGATCATTTCATCAAGCCATTTGAGCCCAGCTTCAAATTCCATTTTCTGGACCAGATTTGGCATTACAAAGGAAGTGCTAGTTATCTTGCTCCATTTGATCTGAAAATTTACCAGGGTAATCACCTTGGTAGCTTATTACTGCATGCCAAGTTCCAGCTCCTTTCACTTAGGGATCTCTCCAGAAACCACTACAAACACTTGCTACTCTGGATCAATGACAGCTCAAGTTAGTCAGTCTTTGTCTCCATTTCCCTCCAAGACTCGACAGGTCAACTCCAGAGGCATTAATGCATCTATTTGACATGTCCTAAGGCCTAAACAGTGCTCTGGACACGTGGTGCTGGCGGTGACCACGGGTGCGATGTGCAGCAGTGGCGCTCTGGGCATCCGTCGCCTCGGACAGGCCAGCTCGAGCTGCTGCGGCGTGCCCCCTGGTGCCGACCTGACTCCTCGACGTCCCCGCACCCCTATGGAACCCTCTCCCCCTCTGTCTTCTTCCTCGCCGCGCCGCGACGAACGCCATAACTCTGCCACTGTTGCCGCACTGTTGCCACGCAGCTCCGGACACGCTCGAGCCTTCCCGAAGCACCAGCTAGCTTCCCTGCTTGCTCGTGCCACTCCCCGATGCCGCGCACCAGCCAGAGCTGTCGTCTCCAAGCTCTAGGACCGTGGCCAGCTCATCCCGCGGCCATCCTTATCGGCTCGCCTCTGTTTGGCTATATTAGCCCACCCCCCACACCGCTCGAGCTCATCAACCTCCCTCCCCACCCCTCTAGTCCACCGCAGCGTGCTCGCCCGGCCGAATCCTCCTCGGCAGTGTCAGAATTTAGCTGGAGTTTGCCTCGGCCTCCGCCACCAATCTCCACCTCCAGCCCCTCCCCGACCCAACCGAACTCTCCACGAGTTGCCCCACTCTCCGGCGAGATCGCCCATGCCCTTTCCTAGCCGCATAGCCCACCGGAACCCCGCCATCGCCGCGAAGCCGCCGCCCTTGGCCGCCGTTCGCCGCGGCCGGGTCTCCACTGGCCCCACTACTCTCTGACGAAGGCCAAGCTCCCTGGCGGAGGCACCCAGTCGCGCCGGTCACACCGGTGGCTGAACCTCGACCGAAGGTGGCCTGTGCCGTCAGGAGCCATCGCCGGCGCGCGTCGGCCTCGCCCCTCCTCTGCCCAGTCGCGGGGTGGAAGAAGGAATGGGGAGGAGAGGGTCAACGCCCGCAGGGCCCGCCCGTCATCGAGACAGCTGTGTTGACCTCGGGCCCGCACGTTTTTAAGTGGAAGCGTACTCCGAAGAGTACGCGACCACCATAGCGAAAACGTATTTCCAGAAAGGCGCCTTCCCTTTTTCCAGCCCAGCGCCGAAATCCTTATTTAGTGGACGATCACCGGTTAAAGGCAAAAATGAACAGAATTTGTTTGTTTTTATGCCTAAACAACGAACGGCCACAACTTCTCACTCGTGACTCCGATTCAGGTGAAACCAACGCCCACATCTTCAGTTCGACGAGCCCGTTCCGATAAGATCATTTTTATAATGTTAACGCATTCTAAAAATGACCATTTTGCCCTTGCCTCTAAACAGCCCCCTCCGAGAAAGAACCATTCCGGCGATCCTTTCTGCGGCTTCACCGCACTTCTTCCCGGAGTATCCTTCACCACCAGGCAAGCCGACCATCTGATATATGCCCTAAAGCATTGCTCTGTGTTATTCTTGCATGTTTGAATTAATATGCTTGCGCTTGTCTGTGTAGTAGTGAGCTGTATGTGACTCTGATGAACCCTTGCTTGCACTTTCTTCGGTGACGGCACCACGCCTATGTTCTGAGCTGTTTCTGGCCGTCCGGGGTGGATGCTGACTTTTATTTCTCTCGTCAGCAACTGTCCATGTTCTGACCTGCTTTTCAGCCGTCGCGGGCAGCTGTTGAATTTCTTTCCATAGTAGTGACCCTATGCTCTGAGCTGTTTTTCGGCCGTCTTAGGGAACTGCTACATTCTTCTTATCAACACCGTCTCATGCTCTGAGCTCCTTTCCAGCCGTCTTGAGCCGGGGTTGAGTTATTTCGGTAATGTCCCAGATCTGAGTTGTAAAGACCGTTCTGGTGGCTACTGGTTTCTTTGCCGGTTTTATGCAAGGGTTCCGATGGTCGTAACTTACAGCTAGAACTTGTAAAATGATAACTTGCTATTTAATCCTGTTTCACTAATGATTCGTTGTGATGTTAAATGGAGATAGGTTGTTATGTTCTCCTTACCATGCATAGCTACTGCCATGTTAAGTTATTGTGATAAACAACCATGCTTGCTAAATACTGGCTAAAGCTAAACCTAGTCGGTTGATCCAGAGTCACCTGTCCGGACTTATCCGTGCAACCACATTTGCCGGTATGGGAAGGCCTTGACTTGGTCTGAGCGCATGCTCTTTTATCGGTACCGCCAACTAGGGAAGGTTATGCGTGCGCGCTACCCTGGCCCGGTAGGCGGCGATAACCTTGTGAGCCTAGTTGATTGTTTTACCCGGGAGTCCCCGTTTGGGACAGTTTTGTTTGGCCACGACGGTGGCAAGTGTCACGAGGTGACACAGGGGCCACCCAGGGCAGGACTCTGGGGGAGGATGATCGCCGGTGGTACGGTGGAGGAGTCACGGGTTAGGCAGGTTTCGTTGGAGCAACGCTGGTCCACCCGAATGGGATCACGAGGTCAGGTGCTCCATGGTGTGGGTAAAGTGCGCAACCTCTGCAGAGTGTAAAATCTATTCGAATAGCCGTGTCCACGGTATTGGACAGTCCGTCCAGACCTCTTGAGGTGGTCAACCGGAACAGTAATAATAATGATGGAAGAGCTCATCTTGTGTAGACATCAGATGATGTCAGGAATATGATATGTTAGCCATGGGATGGCTATATGATGAGTGGTCGGATGACCACTTGAGTTGGATCGGATTTGGATCGGATTCAGGTTGGATCACGAGAATGTTCGGAGTATGGAATATTTACTTAATATGCTTTACCTTACTGCATTTACTTCAGTAGTTACCTTGCTGGATAAACCTGCTATAACATGATAATTGATATTGCTAGCTAGTTATGCTATGTCATGACAATTAATATTGCTCTAATAACAAATGCATGCCTGAATGCCATGGATTGCTTTGCTCGGTGTATATGTTAGTTTGGTTTGCTTGCGAGTACATTCAAAAGTACTCAGCGGCCTTCAATGTGGCCAGGTTCACATAAGGATCCGTCATCCGTCGTCGAGAGGCCGGAGCGTTCGCGGGCTAGGAGAGTAACCCAGTCAGATCCCTGTGGATTGGAGCCGCACCAGGACCATGCTGCCTTAGATAGATCTTTTCCGCTGCCATCACCTCTTGTAAGATATCATGTAAGACTTATATATCCATTAATAGAAATGCCTGTGTTCATGATACTTGTTGTAAGCGCGCATGCCAGAGTGATTTCCTGGGCTGGTATGCGTGGCGACCGTGTGGCTACAGTGGTAATCAGGCGGGGCGCCACAACGGATGGTATCAGAGCAGCGAGGCTGACTATAGGTTACCCTAGCCAGACTTCATTGTCTTGTGCTCAGTAGAAAGCCCAGATGGATTTTAGCCATCTTTGCCGACTGGCACGGCTACTATTGATCATAAGGCAACCCGCTAGGTTTTGGCTCCATCAGACACAACTCTCGTGGCCTTTGCCTCCGGTGTGAAATGCTCGCACCAGGCAACGACCCGTGAGCCCTGAACCCTTAGGTAAACCAGATATCCTTACCCTGCTTGCTAGCCATGGCATTTCTCTTCTTAACTCTAGTTTCCTTTGGGAAACACCTATAATTCTATCTCTCCCCGATAACCTTAGGATCGTTGACTAAGCCATTTTGGCTATGGTCATGCATCGAGTTTGATGTTCCCTAAGGAAGTAGTAGGAGCTTCACACCAGTGCTACCAGGAGCATTGTGTGGTTTCGCTTCTAAATCCTTAGAGGTGCATCGAGTGTGCTATACTAGTGGATCCTCGGCCATGTGTGTAAGGTCTGCAACATTTGAGCTTTATTTGCTTTTTGGCTTTCGCGTTTCTTGCTTCTTTTGTCAGTTCTGTTTTTTCGCTTCGACTGGATCCATCCGCAAGAGCTTCCTAAGAAGACCAATATACAACTGGGATAATACCCAATAATCCCACTTCAGCAAGAATCAAGTCAAACCAAACTGCCTGATATTCAGAATATTATCACTCGATCTGTCCAGAATGAAGAATGGGTCAGAAGCAGAATCGATGTGCAACAGACAAGGCCAGAATATACCTGAGAGAGTTTGCCTCAGAACAGACCATGCCTAAGGAGCAGTCAGATGAGTTACCAAGAACGAATATCAGTAAGGAGAAATTATTCCGTCCGCGACACAAGGACTATTTCAGTCAGTGAGGTGAACAGAGTCTTCTCTCAACGGACTCAACAACCATTCCTCACCGGAGACATATTTCAAGAATGTGAATGTGCCAAGAGCAGCAACAAAACTCCGGTATGTTGGTACAAATACAAAATTTACTGGGCACTATGAACAAGGTTTGCAAGGAATATGGATGAGCTCACGATTGCCCAGAATCTCTGAGCTTCCAAGCATCCAGAATCAAGGAGCACCTAACATGATGGAAACTCAGCTGAACCGAATGGAATTATCCATTGACCGCCTATTATCGGCAACACTTGGTTTAAATGCAAAGGGTATTCCAAATCAATTAATAACATGAGGTCTACACCAGTATTGCAACCTTTATAGCAACAATGATCAGACTAGCAGAAGGACAAGTGGTGTGCATGACAATGGAATATCTTCAGAAAAGGTATGGCCTATATCAAGTTTTTGCTCCGCTATGGGTAAATTCCGGATACTTCGGAAGGAAGCCGGAATCGACCTTGGATTCCACTGCGCACACAGTGAAAGGCTTCCGGCATAAGGCACCCAACCTTCCTCGGCAAGACACATGAAGGAAAGCTTTTACGGTATGATACCCAGCCTTCTGCAGCACACTACCCTGACAGAAGCTTCGAGCATAAGGAATTCAGCCTTCTGCAACACACCCCGTGCCTACAACAAGCTTGTCAAGAGCACGAATCAGTCTGGACGCACACCCGCCTCAGAACTAAATGGATATGAAAGGATTTATCCTACACCTGCATATGTTTTGAGCATGCAGTCCAGTGGATCAGTTCATGTGAGCCACTCGTACACGGGAATGACTGTGTTCAGAGCAGAATTGGCCCCATGTTGGAAAGAAGAATATGAGCACAATAACCCCTACGAGATATGCAAGAGTAAGTTGTGAGAACAAGCCCGACAAACCGGGAAAGCAATCAATAAGCCGTGTTGGCAAGTCATTACAGGTCTATCAAAGGAATCATCAAGAACCAAGAAGTTCCAGATAAACAACCTCCTTAATGGTCAACAAGATACAGCTTCACAGACAAAGTATTATTACCAATCCTCGTCATACTCTTGCATACACGGCCCTAACAATGTAGCCAACATGTCATATTCATCCTAAATATGGGCCATCAACCAAGACAAGAGGCTATGCTCCGAAAGATACACCAGATGATAGCGGTACTATGCCCAGCTCAGTGGTCATAGCAAGGACTACAGAAGCAATATATGACAGAGCCATCTCCACGAGCAACAGAGTTTGAAACAAGACATTCAGATGGAATGGCTCAAAGCATGTCAGCACCAACAACATGAAGACATCATGACATCATTGGAATAAGAGATCACTGTCTATGATTACCTTGTGATCATGCCCGACACTTCAGTTGGGGATATAGCAGCAATGACTCGGTCATGTTGTTCCTTGAATTGTGGATCACCTAAGGACAAAGTCAGAATGCCGAAGGCAAAAGGAAACATCAATACGGAACCCACAGCTAGACTGAGCATTCTGACACGGCAAAAAGAAAGTCACTCCTAGCCATTCAAGGCCATACGAGCACGTGGGCATGGTACTAGGAAAGGATGTCTTGCCCTGACTGTCAGAGTAGGAAGCATCGCAATAAGACCCGAAGCAGTCACTTCCAGGCCATGGAAATCGAGATGTTTGATAGTACTACCCGCTACCCCACCCAGCAACCCCACTACCAGGACAAGAGGTACACCTGACAGGAAAGAAAAGGATTCAAGGAAAACTGTGTGAAAAGATAACACATGGTCCATCAGAAGAGGCACATAAAGGGTCAGTGAACCAACAAAGACAAGACCGCTGATGGATCCAAGTCGCCCACAGGTAAGTCCCCCTTCCCCGGGAGGTAAGCCCGAAAATCTTGAGGACGAGATTTTCTTAAGGGGGGTAGGTTTGTAACACCCTGGTTTTCGCTCCTCGTTTTTTTTCCTTCACGGGATTTGACTCCCGTCTTTTTTCTCGGTATTATCGAATTTCTTTAGCTCTTGGGTATACGAAGATGGTCATCTAGCCTACCTTTCCTATCCAACCAGAGATTCTCTCCATTCCATCCTTGCCACCCAAGATCTATTCTCGGTGTTTTGCCGCCGAAACCCTACCTTCCGAGTTACCGGAAGGGAAACCCTGATCTCTTCCGTTACAAAGGAACCCCAATTTCCTTTGATCTGATGACTCCCAAACTTTTCCCAGTGATCATCCTATCTTTGTAAACCCAGGATATGTAAAAATATTGCCATGTCATTTGCAATATTTTTCATTTATAATTAATTCCTTTTTCTGCGAGTTAAAGGAATTAAATCCAGGAAAATATCTATCCATGTCCAAAGTTCATGAAAACTTGTGGAGATATTCTTTGTGATCATATTGAGCTCCCACAAAAATATTGGCCATAATTAAAAAGGGAAATTGCTTTTTCCTATTTAATGCCAATATTGCATTTTGGGCACTTTCTAAAGGGACTACCATTTTGGTAGCCAGGAAAAATCCCAAATAATTTGTGGAGCTTATTCAATCCATTTATTCACCATTTCCATCAAGAACCCAAGTTCCATAGTTCAAAGTTTGAGCACAGCATCCATTTGCAAATTCTGTCTAGATTTTCAGATTGCAAGGGAAGTGCTTGAACCCTTAATCCATTTGAGCTGAAATTTTTCATGGTGGTTAACATTGACAAATCACTCATGGAAACCAAAAATCAGCTCAATCCATCCAACCATTCATCCACAGCATTTCTCTCAAGTTTCTGTCCATTTGAAAGCTCTGTGAAGGAAGTACCACTTTGGCATTTCCAAATGAGCTGAAATTTTACCAGCATCTTCATATATCCAAATCATTGGCCTCCACCAAAATTCAGATCATTTCATCAAGCCATTTGAGCCCAGCTTCAAATTCCATTTTCTGGACCAGATTTGGCATTACAAAGGAAGTGCTAGTTATCTTGCTCCATTTGATCTGAAAATTTACCAGGGTAATCACCTTGGTAGCTTATTACCGCATGCCAAGTTCCAGCTCCTTTCACTTAGGGATCTCTCCAGAAACCACTACAAACACTTGCTACTCTGGATCAATGATAGCTCAAGTTAGTCAGTCTTTGTCTCCATTTCCCTCCAAGACTCGACAGGTCAACTCCAGAGGCATTAATGCATCTATTTGACATGTCCTAAGGCCTAAACGTGCTCTGGACATGTGGTGCCGGCGGTGACCACGGGTGCGATGTGCAGCAGTGGCGCTCTGGGCGTCCGTCGCCTCGGACAGGCCATCTCGAGCTGCTGCGGCGTGCCCCCTGGTGCCGACCTGACTCCTCGACGTCCCCGCACACCTCTGGAACCCTCTCCCCCTCCGTCTTCTTCCTCGCCGCACCGCGACGAACGCCATAACTCTGCCACTATTGCCGCACTGTTGCCACGCAGCTCCGGACGCGCTTGAGCCTTCCCGAAGCACCAGCTAGCTTCCCTGCTCACCCATGCCACTCCCCGACGCCGCGCACTAGCCAAAGCTGTCGTCTCCGAGCTCCAGGACCATGGCCAGCTCATCCCACGGCCATCCTTATCGGCTCGCCGCTGTTCGGCTATATATAGCCCACCCCCACACCGCTCGAGCTCATCAACCTCCCTCCCCACCCCTCTAGTCCACCGCAGCATGCTCGCCCGGCCGAATCCTCCTCGGCAGCGTCAGAATTTAGCCGGAGTTTGCCTCGGCCTCCGCCGCCAATCTCCACCTCCAGCCCCTCCCCATCCCAACCGAACTCTCAACAAGTTGCCCCACTCTCCGGCGAGATCGCCCATGCCCTTTCCTAGCCGCATAGCCCACCAGAACACCGCCATCGCCGCGGAGCCGCCGTCCGCCGCGGCCGAGTCTCCACTGGCCCCGCTGCTCTCCGACGAAGGCCAAGCTCCCTGGCAGAGGTGCCCAGTCGCGCCGGTCACGCCGGTGGCTGAACCTCGGCTGGAGGTGGCCTGTGCCGTCGGGAGCCATCACCGGCGCACGTCGGCCTCGCCCCTCCTCTGCCCAGTCGAGGGGTGGAAGAAGGAATGGGGAGGAGAGGATCAACGCCAGCAGGGCCCGCCCTTCATCGAGACAGCTGTGTTGACCCCGGGCCCACACGTTTTTAAGTGGAAGCGTACTCCGGAGAGTACGCGACCACCACAGCGAAAACATATTTCCAGAAAGGCGCCTTCCCTTTTTCCAGTCCAGCGTCGAAATCCTTATTTAGTTGACGATCACCGGTTAAAGGCAAAAATGAACAGAATTTGTTTGTTTTTATGCCTAAACAACGAACGGCCACAACTTCTCACTCGTGACTCCGATTCAGGTGAAACCAATGCCCACATCTTCAGTTCAACGAGCCCGTTCCGATAAGGTCATTTTTATATTGTTGACACATTCTGAAAATGACCATTTTGCCCTTGCCTGTAAACAGCCCCCTCCGAGAAAGAACCGTTCCGGCGATCCTTTCTGCAGCTTCACCGCACTTCTTCCCGGAGTATCCTTCACACCCAGGCAAGCCGACCATCTAATATATGCCCTAAAGCATTGCTCTGTGTTATTCTTGCATGTTTGAATTAATATGCTTGCACTTGTCTGTGTAGTAGTGAGCTGTATGTGACTCTGACGAACCCTTGCTTGCACTTTCTTCGGTGACGGCACCACGCCTGTGTTCTGAGCTGTTTCCGGCCATCCGGGCTGGATGCTGACTTTTATTTCTCTCGTCAGCAACTATCCGTGTTCTGAGCTGCTTTTCGGCCGTCGTGGGCAGCAGTTGAATTTCTTTCCGTAGTAGTGACCCTATTGTCTGAGCTGTTTTTTGGCCGTCTTAGGGAACTGCTACATTCTTCTTATCAACACCGTCTCATGCTCTAAGCTCCTTTCCAGCTGTCTTGAGCCGGGGTTGAGTTATTCTGGTAATGTCCCAGATCTGAGTTGTAAAGACCGTTCTGGTGGCTACTGGTTTCTTTGCCGGTTTTATGCAAGGGTTCCGATGGTCGTAACTTACAGCTAGAACTTGTGAAATGATAACTTGCTATTTAATCCTGTTTCACTAATGATTCGTTGTGATGTTAAATGGAGATAGGTTGTTATGTTCTCCTTACCATGCATAGCTACTGCCATGTTAAGTTATTGTGATAAACAACCATGCTTGCTAAATACTGGCTAAAGCTAAACCTAGTCGGTTGATCCAGAGTCACCTGTCCGGACTTATCCGTGCAACCACATTTGCCGGTATGGGACGGCTTTGACTTGGTCTAATCGCATGCTCTTTTATCGGTACTGCCAACTAGGGAAGGTTATGCGTGCGCGCTACCCTGGCCCGGTAGGCGGCGATAACCTTGTGAGCCCAGTTGATTGTTTTACCCGGGAGTCCCTGTTTGGGACAGTTTTGTTTGGCCACGACGGTGGCAGGTGTCACGAGGTGACACAGGGGCCACCTAGGGCAGGTCTCCGGGGGAGGATGATCGCTGGTGGTATGATGGAGGAGTCACGGGTTAGGCAGGTTTCGTTGGAGCAACGCTGGTCCACCCGAATGGGATCACGAGGTCAGGTGCTCCATGGTGTGGGTAAAGTGCACAACCTCTGCGGAGTGTAAAATCTATTCGAATAGCCATGTCCACGGTATTGGACAGTCCGTCCAGACCTCTCTAGGTGGTCAATCGGAACAGTAATAATAATGATGGAAGAGCTCGTCTTGTGTAGACATCAGATGATGTCAGGAATATGATATGTTAGCCATGGGATGGCTATATGATGAGTGGTCGGATGACCACTTGAGTTGGATCGGATTTGGATCGGATTCAGGTTGGATCACGAGAATGTTCGGAGTACGGAATATTTACTTAATATGCTTTACCTTACTGCATTTACTTCAGTAGTTATCTTGCTGGATAAACCTGCTATAACATGATAATTGATATTGCTAGCTAGTTATGCTATGTCATGACAATTAATATTGCTCTAATAACAAATGCATGCCTGAATGCCATGGATTGCTTTGCTCGGTGTATATGTTAGTTTGGTTTGCTTGCGAGTACATTCAAAAGTACTCAGCGGCCTTCAATGTGGCCAGGTTCACATAAGGATCCGTCGTCCTTCGTCGAGAAGCCGGAGCATTCGCGGGCTAGGAGAGTAACCCAGTCAGATCCCTGTGGATTGGAGCTACACTAGGACCATGCTACCTTAGATAGAGCTTTTCCGCTGCCATCACCTCTTGTAAGATATCATGTAAGACTTATATATCCATTAATAGAAATGCCTGTGTTCATGATACTTGTTGTAAGCGCGCATGCCAGAGTGATTTCCTGGGCTGGTATGCGTGGCGACCGTCTGGCTGTAGTGGTAATCAGGCAGGGCGCCACAAGAATTGCAGGCAATTACAAGAAATTGAGTACAAGACCATAAAGGTCCAATGAATATAACAGGGATCTCTAGTGATGGGACTCCATTCCCACAGGAACAGCTGACCTGGTTAACTCCTATCTCGCGTGGCTGCTATCTCCAATTCCTAGATTGCGGGGGCTTCATGGTGCTCCTGTCCAAGTCGTGATCTGGCCAAGACAATAGCCAGGGACAAGCCAGTGAGTACGTTGGAATGTACTCACAAACATAATGAACAAAAGATATAACGAATGCATATGCTCATGTTGGATCATACTAAATGCTCATGCTGACTAAAATCTTTGACATGGCATGTCAATAACAAAATTATACGGAAGTAAATATAGCATGTCAGTCATAATCAAGCTTAATTAAAATAGAAGCTAACGAATGTCACGGGAAGTCTAGCCAGCCCAGGTGACATTCAGAAAATAAGAGAAAAGCCAACCGGGTGTCTAAAAGAGAGTTGGGTGAGACAGGACCGCCCGAAAACTCAAGCGACGCCACGAAAGGTCTTGAAAAGAAATACCAAATGGGTGTCTAAAAGGAGAATCGGGCGAGATAGGACTGCCCGAGAATCCAAGCGACGCCTCGAGAGGTCTTGAAAAGAAATGCCAAACGGGTGTCTAAAAGTAGAATCGGGCGAGACAGGACCGCCCGAGAATCCAAGCGACGCCTTGAGAGGTCTTGAAAAGAAATGCCAAATGGGTGTCTAAAAGGAGAATCGGGCGAGACAGGACCGCCCGAGAATCCAAGCGACGCCTCGAGAGGTCTTGAAAAGAAATGCCAGTCAGGTGTCAAAGTGACGCCGCGGTCGGTCTTGAAAAGAAATGCCAAACGGGTATCCACAAGAGAGTCGGGCGAGACAGGACCGCCCGAGAACTCGAGAGACGCCTCGTAAGGGCTTGAAAATAAAACCGAATGCCCGGGGTAGTCTAGCCAGCCCCTGAGACACTCAGAAAATGAAATAAGAGAAACGGCTTAGTCCACCATAATATTCATATCATCGATGATATTCATGATAATAATATCAGTAGTGACAATAATCATCCTGCAAATAATCATGCTTGATTTTTAATTATTTCCTCCAAAGACCGACACCAGGACCGACACTTGACCCACCCGGCTAACGCCCTTGACCGTGGACACAGCTATTCGAATAGATGTAACTCTGCAGAGGGTGTACTCTTTACCCACGTGTATGGGGTTTCTTTAGTCAGTACCGTGACACTGACTAATTCCCATTACGGTCTTTGGGTTGAAAACACGCCTGAAATCACCCAAAGCACCGTTCCAGAAAAACTCTAAGTCGGGGAGACAACAATCTCGAGTAGCACGGGATTACTATTCATACACGCAGATTACAAGGGGGAACCCCCTCTCGGCTACAACCGGTAACACCCATGCCCCCTGACCCGATGACAGGATTTAGTCCATGGCCGTGTAAACCCTCATCGTGGCCCTCTATGTGGTGTGTACCCGGACAGGGGTTAACAACTTACTAAGCCGTACCTTCCTTGCGGAAGGACCCGTGGCAGCACGGTATTCGGCTAGGTGTAACAGAACAAGACTCGATCTAGGCCGACTCAGGAGGTGTTACTTATTATAACCGGCATATGGATATGGGACACCACCGTGTCAAAACATGGCCCGTGCCCACCAGCACGTCCAAGGCAGGAGACACGCTCATGTATTCTCACAACCTTTAACCATGTTAGAAAGATTCTTGAACTTGAGTAAAGTGCAAGCCATGAGCAAGAAATGATATGACCATGCATGCATGCACTTGTGATATACCACATATATGGTGCAACTCCAAACCGATGCAATCGTGCAATGCAAATGCAATCACCATATCCCAAGTTCAAAAATGCTTGCCTTGTCCAAAGTAGTCAGGGGAAAACCCCTCCAAATTTTCGGCAAAGTTTTCCCCCTCTTTTTCTGAAAAACACAAATTCAAATTCAAATTAAAAATTTCATCACAGTACAAAAACTTGTCTCAAAATATTTTTAAATAAATAGTAAAATAAACTAGAGAGAAAAATAAGAATTTCAAAAAAAGAATGAACTCAATCAGAGTTGTGGTTTGAAAATTATTAAAGTTTCAAATCCAGGGGTCTCTCTGCAAAATAGCAGGTCCCTGGACGTTTAAAAAGAAAACGCTTCGGGGTAAAGTGCGCCTTCCATTGCGGAAAGCGTAAACCACCAGATTACGCCGGAGTAACTCCGGCGGCTGAGGTTGGTTTGGTCGGTGGTCAAGGGCGGTGCGGAGTTGATGAGGCCGGTGGAGCTCTCTGGAATTGCTAGCGCGGATGAGTTCGAGCTCTGCGGCCTTATCCACGGCGAGGCTCACGTACGGGTGCGGCGGATGGCCAACCGCTCCAGTGACTGCCAGCGGGCCCTGGGCGGCATGGTCGGCGTGAAGAGGATGCGGAGGAGTTGCCGCATGGAGGAGAAGTAGGTGAGGGGAGCAGCAGTGAAGAGGGCGGCGTTGTGGCGATCCGCGCGGTTGCCGCGGGTGAACTCGGGCGGGTAGCTGCACCGGCCAGCTCCTGTGCCGTCAGTGACGGCCACTGACCAGAGGTGTCCGGGGCGACACAGTTAAGAGGAGAGGAGGCGTGGAGGAGAAGGAGAGGAGGTGGGGTGGGTGCACGGCGGCGGCCTCCTGTGTTGACTGAAAAAAATTCAATTAACTGAATTTTGTCAGTAAGAACAGTGTGCACAGAAGGTGCTTGATGAAATGCTAGATGGCCTTGGGCATTTTTGGAATTTCTGAAATTTTTTGTGGTGATGTACTGATGCAATACAAAGGTGATGGCAAAGTTTCAGAATTTTAGGAGAAGTTTAGAATAGGTTTTGAGCAACGAATTTGTTTCTGGTCCAAATTTGGATTGAAAGAATTTTGAAAATTTTGAACTATGGAACCCAAAGTTTTTGGTGAAATGGGTTGTGGGTACCATCTAGTTGCTAGGATAATTTTGGTGGAGGCAGAAAAGTTGTAGAAAATGTGGTTCCTTTGTAATTCAAAGAAACTATGAATAATATAAATTGCAACTTTGGAATTTATAGAATATGAGAAGAATGTTTTTCTGGAGGGGAGAGGTGGTGGATAATGTCCTAGAATGTGGGAATGACATGAGGGATAATTTAGAAGTGTCAGAAAAATTATTGGAAGAATTTTGGAAGTACTAGAAAGAAATGAAAAGGCCATATTCTTGAAATAATTTTAATTATCCAAAACTTTTCTAAAAGAAAAATATTTTTGATCTCTCAAAAATAATTACCCAATAAATAAGTCACCCAAAATAGAACCATTCAAAAAATTTGAAACCCAGTTAAAAATTAAAAATAATTTTCAGAACAGAAGAACTAGAAGGAGAATAAGGCCAAAAATAATTCAAAGTGTTTTATTTTAAGGAAGATATTTTGAAAATCCAAAAGAAATATTTTTGGGGTGTTACATTCGGGTGGTGAAACCTTTAATAAAGAGACGAGGCTCTGATACCAATTGAAAGGATCGATATCGTTGACTAGGAGGGGGGTGAATACGCAACTAACATTTTTTTTAGTTTTCCTTTTACAAATTAGGTTTAGCAACAAATAGGTTGACTAGATGTGCAACTAGGTGAGCAGCCTATATGATGCTAACAACAACAACAACGAGTGCAAGCAAATGATACAACACAACAATAGCTTGCACAAAGTAAAGGAAAGAGATTACCACAAGTGGAGCCGGTGGAGACGAGGATGTGTTACTGAAGTTCCTTCCCTTTCGGGAAGTACGTCTCCGTTGGAGCGATGTGGAGGCACAATGCTCCCCAAGAAGCCACTAGGGCCACCGTATTCTCCTCATGCCCTCACACAATGTGAGATACCATGATTCCACTAGTGGTGCCCTTGAAGGCGGTGACCGAACCTTTACAAACAAGGTTGGGGCAATCTCCACAACTTGATTGGAGGCTCCCAACGATACCACGGAGCTTCACCACAATTGAATGTGGCTCCGAGGTGACCTCAACTGTCTAGGGTGCTCAAACACCCAATAGTAACAAGATCCGCAAGGGATTAGTGGGGGGGATCAAATTTCTCTTGGTGGAAGTGTAGATCCGGGCCTTCTCAACCAATCCCTAGAAAATCAACAAGTTTTTTTTACTGGGAACTGTGGGGCAAACCCCCACAGCATATCAAAAGCTTTATTAAATAAAAGGAGTAACAAGTACAAGACAGGGATTACAAGGGGTAATCAAGAGGGCTAACCTAAGAAACTGAAAAAGGAAAATACAATACCAAGCCTCAAGGAGGCAGAAAAGAAATCCATCTCAAGAGGTCATCCTTGTGGGCAGGCTTAATTCTGTATTGCATAAGGGTGATATCATGGATGAAAGCACTTCTCCATTTATTGAAACTAGCTCTTTCATTCCTGAAAACTTTGGCATTTCTAATAATTCAAATATTCCAGCAGGCAATGAAGACCACTTCAGTGAAGAAAGTCTTGCCAAAACTTCTCCTGGCCTGAATAACCATTTCAGTCATTGAATCACCAAATGACCAATCAATCTGAAGGTACTTCCACACCCTCACACTGAAGTTGCAGTTGAAAAACAGATGATCCCTGGTCTCTCTGGTCAGCAGAGGGCAAAGTACACAATTCACTCCATCTTCCATATGCCAATGCCTCCTCTCCACCATATCTTTAGTGTTTAATCTGTCCATAATGAGCATCCAAGCAAACACTTTAATTTTCATGGTGCTGGAAGATTTCCATATCCAAGTGAGCAAGGGATTAAAAGTTTCAGATACAAAAGTGTGAGTGTAAAACATCTTGGGTTTGTACTCCCTAGAAGACCCTTGCCAAGACCAAACATCTTTTGATCCTGCCACTCTACTATGACTCTCCATCAGAGACTACAAATTGACAAGATCCTCATAAGCCTGTGCTGACAGTGGAAGGTGGAAGTTGTGAACAAAATCTTGAGTCTCGAAAACCTCTTTGACAGAGATCCAAGGATCCTTGGCATATTAAAATAGCCTAGGATATCTGGACTGTAGGGTAGTAACCTCCTCACCAAGTTTCCAGTGGTCAGACCAAAAAAGAGCAATGTCCCCCTCATTGATCTGCACCCAAGAAGAATCTCTGAAATTTTGCATTACCTTGCAAATATCCCTCCACCAAAATGATCCACAATCAGTTGTTGCCTGGGGCACCCTGCCATGGTAGTATGAGTCCCATATTAAAGACACCCAGGGAAGGTCTTTCTTGTTTAGGAAGTTGTTTGCATGCTTGAGGAGGAGAGCAATGTTTTGCACCCCCAGGTTGAGGATACCAAGGCCCCTCCTATTCTTAGGTCTACAAATAAGCTCCCAAGCTGCCAAAGATGGGGCTGGCTCATCCCTATGTTTCCTCCAAAGGCACTGCCTCTGTATTCTTTCAAGTTGTTTCAAAATCCTAGCAGGAATAGCCAAACTGCAAAGGAAGAAAATATGCATGGAAGACAGAGCAGAATTTAGAAACTATAATCTTTCTCCCTGATTAAGGAAAGAAGAGCTGGCAGACATTCTTCTCTCCATGCAGTCCACCATGGGCATAAAGTCAATCATCTTTGGCCTGGTAGTACCTACTGGCAGCCCTAGATAAGTGAATGGCATTTTTCCAATTTGACAACCAAAAGCACCAGCAAGTTCAGTCATATGGGCAGGATCAACATTGATTGGGATGATAAAAGATTTATGATAATTCACATCTAGACCAGTGGACTGAGAGAAGACCTTGAGCATGTCTTTCAGAGCAATAAGCTGGGCCTTGTCAGCAGGCAGAATGATTAAAGTATCATCTGCATATTGGATCACTGGGTAGTCCTGGTAATGGCAGGGGATAGGTAGCTGAAGAATGCCTCTTCTGTACATATCATTGATTACTGTCTGCAAAAGATCAGCAGCCAGAACAAATAACAGTGGAGAGACAGGATCTCCTTGCCTAACCCCCTTTTTGCAGAGAAACTTTCTCCCAGGAACCCCATTGAGCAGAACTGAGGAAGTACCAGTAGATAATAATTGTTTCATCCATAGAATCCACTTCTCATTGAAACCTTTGTGCCTCAAAATTTGAACAATAGCCTCATGCTCCAGAGAGTCAAAAGCCTTCTCAAAATCAAGCTTGAGAATAACAATGGGTCTCTTGGACTGATGACACTGGTGCAAATACTCAAATGTCCAACCAATGCAGTCCTGGATAGTTCTGCTTTTGATAAAACCATACTAGTTCTTATGGATACATTGCATAATCACATCTTGGAATCTGTTAGCTGCCATTTTTGAAAGAAACTTCAAGCCCATCCCAGTCAAAGAAATAGGTCTGAAATCTCCCACTTCCTCTGGTGAAAGCTTTTTAGGTACTAGAGTAATGTAAGATCCATTAATGTTTTCCAGAGCAGCAGTACCATCATAAAAAGCCTGAGCTAACTCATAAAAATCCTTAGAAATGATATGCCAACATTTCTTAAAGAAAAGGCCATTGAAACCATCAGGCCCTGGGGCTTTATCAACTGGCATGTGTTTCACAACATTATCCATTTCCTCCTTCTCAAAAGGCTTGGTGAGCACCTCAAGTCCCTCCACAGGAGTGAGAAGAGCAGGCAAGTCAAAACCCATCACAATTCCTATTGAAACACCGGGCGAAAATGAGCTTTGTAGCAACAATGGAGCTTGGGGGAAAAGTGGTGGGTCTTCTTGGGGAAGAAGACCCCCTTTTATAGTGGGGGAATCAATCCAACTGTTATCCCCTCTTCAGCCCGCAGCGAGCGGTACTACCGCTGGCCGCAGCTGTACTACCACGAGCCCCAGCGGTACTACTGCAGTGATAGCGAGCAGAGGCCCCAGAGGGAGAAGGGACACGGAAGCGAGTGCCCGGGCCGCACTAGCAGCGGTGGTAGGTGCGGTACTACCGCTTGTGGGCGGTACTACCGCTCCTACTGCCGCTACTACTGCCACTGAACCCGACACGAGACTAGCACGTTTCAAGTCGAGGCGGTACTAGCACAGAACTGGGGTGGTACTGCCGCCTGAGGCTCTATGCGGTACTACCGCTGGTGCAGCGGTACTACCGCTTGTAGCTCTCAGCGGTACTACCGCGCCAGGCCACGGTACTACCACTGGCACTACTCCTATGCCACTTCCATGTCAACGAAGGATCCTCCAAGATGAGGAAAGGAGCTGGCGTGCAAAAGATGTGTGTACATGTTGATTCCACCCTAGCCTTTCCGAAACGGACCCCCTCTTGATAGTACGGTAACTCCTACGACTCAAGTCCACCAAAATTGAAACGAAGGAGAACTACACCGTCTTCACTTAGAGCTCCGAGGGGAATAAATCGCCTCATGCCAATGAATGAATATCTGAAATGCTCAATGCATACGATTAGTCCGCAAATGTATTGTCATCAATCACCAAAACCACTTAGAGAGAAAGATGTCCCAACAAGGTAGAAATCAAGAAGGAGCATCAAGTGTTGATGGTTAACAAGACCACTAGTTTCAAGAAAAAGGGAAAAGGAAAGAAAGGGAACTTCAAGAAGAACGGCAAGCAAGTTGCCGCTCCCGGGAAGAAACCCAAAGCTGGACCTAAGCCTGAAAATCTACTACAAAGGGATGGGTCACTGGAAGCGGAACTGTCCCAAGTATTTGGCGGATAAGAAGGATGGCAAAGTGAACAAAGGTATATTTGATATACATGTAATTGATGTGTTCCTTACTAATGCTCGTAGTAGCACCTGGGTATTTGATACTAGTTCGGTTGCTCATATTTGTAACTCGAAATAGGAGCTGCGGAATAAACAAAGATTGGCTAAGGACGAGGTGACGATGCGCGTCGGAAATGGTTCCAAGGTCGATGTGATCGCCGTCGGCACGCTACCTCTACATATACCTTCGAGATTAGTTTTAGACCTCAATATTTGTTATTTGGTGCCAGCGTTGAGCATGAACATTATATCTGGATCTTATTTATTGCGAGACGGTTATTCATTTAAGTCAGAGAATAATGGTTGTTTTATTTATATGAATAATATCTTTTATGGTCATGCACCCTTGAAGAATGGTCTGTTCTTGTTGAATCTCGATTGTAGTGATACACATATTCATAATATTGAAGCCAAAAGATGCAAAGTTGATAATGATAGTACAACATACTTGTGGCACTGCCGTTTACGTCATATTGGTGTAAAGCGCATGAAGAAACTCCATGCAGATGGACTTTTGGAGTCACTTGATTATGAATCATTTGATACTTGCGAACCATGCCTCATGGGCAAGATGACTAAAATTCCGTTCTCCGGAACAATGGAGCGAGCTAATGACTTATTGAAAATAATACATACCGATGTATGCGGTCCGATGAGTGTTGAAGCACGTGGCGGGTATCATTATTTTCTGACCTTCACAGATGATTTGAGCAGATATGGGTATATCTACTTAATGAAACACAAGTCTGAAACATTTGAAAAGTTCAAAGAATTTCAGAGTGAAGTGGAGAATCATCGTAACAAGAAAATAAAGTTTCTATGATCTGATCGCGGAGGCGAATATTTGAGTTACGAGTTTGGCCTTCATTTAAAACAATGTGGAATTGTTTCACAACTCACGCCACCTGGAACACCACAACGTAATGGTGTGTCCGAACATCATAACCGTACTTTATTGGATATGGTGCGTTCTATGATGTCTCTTACCGATTTACCACTATCGTTTTGGGGTTATGCATTAGAGACAGCCACATTCACGTTAAATAGGGCACCATCTAAATCTGTTAAGACGACACTGTATGAACTGTGGTTTGGCAAGAAACCTAAGATGTCGTTTCTTAAAGTTTGGGGTTGCGACACTTATGTCAAAAGGCTTCAGCCTGATAAGCTCGAACCCAAATCAGAGAAGTGCGTCTTCATAGGATACCCTATGAAAACAATTGGGTACACCTTCTACCACAGATCCGAAGGCAAGATCTTTGTTGCTAAGAATGGATCCTTTCTAGAGAAGGAGTTTCTCTCGAAAGAAGTGAGTGGGAGGAAAGTAGAACTTGATGAGGTAATTGTACCTTCTCTCGAATTGGAAAGTAGCACATCACAGAAAACCGTTCCCATGATACCTACACCAACTAGAGAGGAAGCTAATGATGATGATCATGAAACTTCAGATCAAGTTACTATTGAACTTCGTAGGTCGACCAGAGCACGATCCGCACCAGAGTGGTACGGTAATCCTGTTCTGGAAGTCATGTTACTAGACCAAGGCGAACCTACGAACTATGAAGAAGCTATGATGAGCCCAGATTCCGACAGATGGCTTGAGGACATGAAATCTGAGATAGGATCCATGTATGAGAACTGACGCGCATCTCGAAGGTATATGTAGTTCCATGATGATGATCGGCAAGCCATAGAAAATTAATGGATCTTCAAGAAGAAGACTGACGCTGATGGTAATGTTACTGTCTACAAAGCTCGACTTGTCGCGAAAGGTTTTTGACAAGTTCAAGGGGTTGACTACGATGAGACCTTCTCACCCGTAGCGATGCTTAAGTCCGTCTGAATCATGTTAGCAATTGCCGCATTTTATGATTATGAAATCTGGCAAACGGATGTCAAAACTGCATTCCTTAATGGATTTCTTAAAGAAGAGTTGTATATGATGCGACCAGAAGGTTTTGTCGATCCTAAAGGTGCTAAGAAAGTGTGCAAGCTCCAGCGATCCATCTATGGACTGGTGCAAGCATCTCGGAGTTGGAATATATGCTTTGATGAGGTGATCAAAGCATATGGATTTATACACACTTACGGTGAAGCCTGTATTTACAAGAAAGTGAGTGGGAGCTCTGTAGCATTTCTGATATTATATGTGGATGACATATTGTTGATTGGAAATGATATAGAATTTCTAGATAGCATAAAAGGGTACTTGAATAAGAATTTTTCAATGAAAGACCTCGGTGGAGCTGCTTATATGTTGGGCATCGAGATCTATAGGGATAGATCAAGACGCTTAATAGGACTTTCACAAAGCACATACCTTGATAAAGTTTTGAAGAAGTTCAAAATGGATCAGTCAAAGAAAGGGTTCTTGCCTGTGTTACAAGGTGTGAAGTTGAGTCAGACTCAAAGCCCGACCACTGCAGAAGATAGAGAGAAAATGAAAGTCATTCCCTATGCCTCAGCCATAGGTTCTATCATGTATGCTATGCTGTGTACCAGACCTGATGTGTGACTTGCCATAAGTCTGGCAGGGAGGTACCAAAGTAATCCAGGAGTGGATCACTGGACAGCGGTCAAGAACATCCTGAAGTACCTGAAAAGGACCAAGGATATGTTTCTCATTTATGGAGGTGACAAAGAGCTCGTCGTAAATGGTTACGTCGATGCTAGCTTTGACACTGATCCAGATGACTCTAAGTCACAAACCGGATATGTATTTACATTGAATGGTGGAGCTGTCAGTTGGTGTAGTTCCAAGCAAAGCGTCGTGGCGGGATCTATGTGTGAAGCGGAGTACATAGCTGCTTCAGAAGCAGCAAATGAAGGAGTCTGGATGAAGGAGTTCATATCCGATCTAGGTGTTATACCCAATGCATCGGATCCAATGAAAATCTTTTGTGACAACACTGGAGCAATTGCCTTGGCGAAGGAATCCAGGTTTCACAAGAGAACCAAACACATCAAGAGACGCTTCAACTCCATTCTTGAACAGGTCAAGGATGGAGACATAGAAGTTTGCAAAATACATACGGATCTGAATGTAGCAGACCCATTGACTAAGCCTCTTCCACGAGCAAAACATGATCAGCACCAAGACTCCATGGGTGTTAGATTCATTACAATGTAATCTAGATTATTGACTCTAGTGCAAGTGGGAGACTGAAGGAAATATGCCCTAGAGGCAATAATAAAGTTGTTATTTTATATTTCCTTATTCATGATAAAGGTTTATTATTCATGCTAGAATTGTATAGATCGGAAACTTAAATACATGTGTGAATACATAAACAAATACTGTGTCCCTAGTGAGCCTCTACTAGACTAGCTCGTTGATCAAAGATGGTTAAGGTTTCCTAACCATGGACATGTGCTGTCATTTGATAACGGGATCACATCATTAGGAGAATGATGTGATGGACAAGACCCATCCGTTAGCTTAGCATATTGATCATTCAGTTTATTGCTATTGCTTTCTTCATGTCAAATACATACTCCTTCGACTATGAGATTATGCAACTCTCGGATACCGGAGGAATACCTTGTGTGCTATCAAACGTCACAATGTAACTGGGTGATCATAAAGATGCTCTACAGGTATCTCCGAAGGTGTTTGTTGAGTTGGCATAGATCGAGATTAGGATTTGTCACTCCGAGTATCGGAGATGTATCTCTGGGCCCTCTCGGTAATACACATCATAAGCTTGCAAGTAAATGACTAAGGAGTTAGTTATGAGGTGATGTATTACGGAACGAGTAAAGAGACTTGTCGTAACGAGATTGAACTAGGTATAGAGATACCAACGATCGAATCTCGGGCAAGTAACATACCGATGGACAAAGGGAATTATGTATGTTGTCATAACGGTTCGACCGATAAAGATCTTCGTAGAATATGTAGGTGCCAATATGGGCATCCAGGTTCCGCTATTGGTTATTGACCGGAGAAGTGTCTCGGTCATGTCTACATAGTTCTCGAACCCGTAGGGTACGCACGCTTAACGTTCGTTGACGATATAGTGTTATATGAGTTATATGATTTTGTGACTGAATGTTGTTCGGAGTCCCGGATGAGATCACGGACATGATGAGGAGTCTCAAAATGATCGATAGGTAAAGATTGATATATAGGACGATGGTATTCGGACACCGGAATAGTTTCGGAGTGCACCGGGTAGGCATCGGGTCACCGAAAGGGGTTCCGGACACCCCCGGCAAGTGTATGGGCCTTATGGGCCAAAGGGAGGGGGGACAGACCAGCCCACTAGGGGGCTGGCGTGCCCCTCTCCTTGGCTGGCCGGCCCTAGGGGAAGGAAAGGGGAGGGGTGGCCCCT
Organism: Thinopyrum elongatum; assembly: GCA_011799875.1. NCBI lineage: Eukaryota > Viridiplantae > Streptophyta > Magnoliopsida > Poales > Poaceae > Thinopyrum > Thinopyrum elongatum. The sequence goes on along the minus strand of CM022298.1, from coordinate 45,170,277 downwards.
CCTGCCTTTCCCACCTCGGGAGAGAAAGGAAAGGGGGGGCGCCACCTCCTCCTTCCTCTCCCCCCCCCCCCCCCCCCCCCCCCGCACTTAAACAAGGAAGGGGGGCGCCACTTGGGGAGGACCCCAAGTAGGATTCAGCCTACTTGGGGTGCCCTCCTGGCTGCTCTCTCCTCCCCCCACCTATATATATGTGGGAGGGGGGCGCCTAGCACAACCACAACAATTGCTTAGCCTTGTGCGGCGCCCCCCTCCACCGTTTACACCATCGGTCATATTTTCGTAGTGCTTAGGCGAAGCCCTGCGGAGATAACCTCACCATCACCGTCGCCACGCCGTCGTGCTGCCGGAACTCATCCACTACTTCGTTGTCTTGCTGGATCAAGAAGGCGAGGACGTCACCGAGCTGAACGTGTGCTGAACGCGGAGGTGTCGTACGTTCGGTACTCGATCGGTTGGATCGCGAAGAAGTTCGACTACATCAACCGTGTTGTCAAATGCTTTCGCTTACGGTCTACGAGGGTACGTAGACACACTCTCCCCTCTCGTTGCTATGCATCTCCTTGATAGATCTTGCGTGTGCGTAGAAATTTTTTTGTTTTCCATGCAACGTTCCCCAACACTTACGACTCCATGAGAGAAGACGAGATGGACGCCCTCGAGCACGTCGCCATGCACCGTCAAGTGAATGAAGAAGAAGATGATCAAGTCTTTTGCGATAAGGATTCAAGTCCCGCTCTCGTGGTCTCCAAGGTCTTGACGCTTCAACACCAACAAGACGAAGACCAACGGTGCCACATCTTCCACACCAGGGCCGGCACCAATGGTCGTTCCATGAAGGTCATCATCGACGGAGGAAGTTGCCACAATTTGGCAAGTGAAGAGCTATGTTCCAAGCTACAATTGGTCAAAAAGAAGCATCCTCGTCCCTACAAGGTCCAATGGCTTAGCGACTCCAGCACTATTCAAGTGGAGCACATGGTGCAAATTTCCTTCAAGATCGGCGCCTACGAGGACACCTTGGAGTGTGACGTGGTTCCAATGTCCGTGTGCCATCTTCTCTTGGGAAGACCTTGGCAATTCGACCGCGGCGTCATCCACAATGGAAGAACAAACCACTATAGCTTCAAGATGAAGGGAAAGGAGTACATGCTACGACCTATGTCTCCAAGTTAAGTGATCGCCGACAAGCAAGCATCCACCCATCATGGAGAGACTAGTGAGAGAGTGAACCACCACAAAGAGAGTGAGCGCCACAAGCCCAAAATAAGCGACTCTTCACCGAGAGAGAAAAACTTAGTCCTCCTAGCCACCAAAAGAGAGATGAGAGAAGTGTGTGAGAACTCATCAAGTGTCATACACTACGTCCTAGTGTGCAAAGATGAGGTGACAAGGACTAACCCTTCTAACCCTCTTCCTCCAGTGTTCTCTAACTTGTTGCAGGAATCCGCGGATGTCTTCCCCGATGAGCTACCTCCGGGTCTTCCTCCTCTATGTGGCATCGAACACCGGATCGACCTCATCCCCGGCGCCTCTTCCGAACAAGGCTCCATACCGCGTCAACCCCGAAGAAACTAAGGAGATCCAACGGCAAGTACAACAACTCATCGACAACGGCCATGTACGTGAAAGCTTAAGCCCTTGTGCCATTCCGGTTATTCTTGTGCCTAAGAAAGACGGTAGTTTTCGCATGTGTTCCGAGTGTAGACCCATCAATGCTATCACCATTCGGTATAGGCATCCCATTCCACGCCTTGACGATATGCTAGATGAGCTTAGCGGCGCCACCATTTTCTCGAAAATTGATTTTAAAAGTGGCTATTACCAAATCCGCATTCAAGAAGGTGATGAATGGAAAACCGCTTTTAAAACTAAATTTGGCTTGTACGAGTGGTTAGTTATGCCTATGGGTTTATCAGAAGCTCCCGGTACTTTCATGCGTGTTATGCATTCTTGTACTTCGCCCATACATTGGAGTGTTTGTTGTGGTCTACATTGACGACATACTTGTGTTTAGCAAATCCCTCAAAAATCATGTAAATCATCTTAGGGCCGTATTGCAAACTCTTCGAAAAGAACGTCTTTATGCCAATATGAAAATCATTTTAGGGCTATTGATACCATGCACCAATAGTGCCGTGCCCTGAAAATGCGCTCCGGACTCTCGTAGCCTTTTGAAGGCAAATATGCTAGAGTACATCTTTCTTAGTTTCAGCCTTATAAATAGCATTATTTCTCCCCCTCTTTTACCCTCTAACATACATCTATACAGTGGAAAGTCAGATAATAAAATTATACTCTTAGATAATCATGGTAACCTAGGTAATCAAGCATTGGTAGTCCAATAGGATTGAACGTTGACATATACACAACCTACTGTACTACCAGTGAATAAAATACTCTATCATCAACTGTTGTTCTTAGAATTAACTGTCCGTGCTAATTTAGCATTGTATTCTATTTTACTACAAAACCCTCAATGTCAGCTAAGAGTCCTGCAGCAACGCGCGGGGGATCATCTAGTTTATAAATAGTACACCAACATTTATGCCATTAAATTAGTAGCATTAGATTCATGATAAAATATATTTTCATCATACTCCTATTTGGTTTCACAAACATTGATATATTTTTGCATAAATTCGGTCAAACTTTAAGATAGTTTGACCCTTCAATAAAGTTGTAAGTACACTCTTTAAAGGATGAAGGGAGTACTCCCTCCCTCCGTTTCAGAATATCAGGGTGTTTTTGACATTAGAGCGTTTTTGACATAAAAAGGCATCCTCCCACTTGTGATGGTCATCCTTCTAGCTGAAAACCTCAAATCCAACCCCCAAATAATCAACAAACCGAGGTAGTCGGCCAGAGGCACCTTCAATTCGGCCGCCGGCAGCCGCCTCTTCCCCAAATTCTTTTTCTTCAGGTAGTAGTATACCCCTATAGTGAAATAGGAATACTGACCCTATAGTTAATCAAACAAGCAAGCAGTAGTAGTATCATGCTACAAGAATAATATAAGTCAGCTAGCACCATTATGGAATTATGTTTTTAGTAATTATCTTCAATGTATATATATTGTAATTTATTTCCTTTTGCATATTTTGGTTCCAACATTAGCATATTTCTGATCTGGATTATCATATTAGCACATGTACTCTTAAAAAGGGTGTTAAGGCAGTCATGTAGTGCTGCATATAACATGGAATTCAAGTTCTGACCAAATCACTAGAAACATATAGCAGTCTTTCTTCCAGATGATTGACAGAAAAGTAAAATTAGGAGGAAATACTCAGCTCATATAGCAATCTCATTTCAACCCTAATAACAGTTTGTCAATTGGCATTCATTTGCAGAATTTCTTTATCTTGGCGAGTCCGATTAAGCTTTTTTGAGATTATATGACGAGCAATGGTTAACCTGAACAACTTTCTTCTAACCATGATCTTACTTCTTACAGAAAATATATAGATGAAAAATATAATGTACAATACTCCTGAGGCGGATATGATATTAGACAATGGTGTGTACACTGTCACGTACACAACAGTAAAGGCATCAATCAGGATGCGACGAGGAGGTAGAAACACATATAATCCTTTTATTTTTTTTCATGCATATTTTCACACCCATGATAATGTTTTAATAGTGTGCTCCTGTTGCAACGCACTGGCAATTTTGCTAGTACTAGCAAAAGGGCCCGTGCGTTGCAACGGGAGAAAAGAAATCATATTCTCCAATGGTTATGACCACATTTTGTTCACATCTCATCTCATGATTTTTAAAATTTATTTACAAATGCAAGAAAATGTACCCTTTTCAAATTTATTCACAAACTGAAGCAATGTTCACATTTTTGAAAAAATATCTTGGTTGTCAAAAAAATTGATAATTCAAAGAATTATTCTGAATTTCAAGAAACGTTTTTTAAAAGACATACTATAATATTCCGATCTACCCCGGCAATTAATTCTTCAAAATTCACGCTCATGTCGTAAAAATGTCGTAACAAACATGTTCAACTGAACTGTGTTTGGCACTGGATCAACTCATAAACTAACTTATAGACTGAAAAGTAGGATGCTTTTGTTGTCTTAAGGAAATACATATGGAAAACATCACAAACTCACATGGCTACATGAAAATTCGTAGCTTTGTACTTACCTAGCTAATCTATGGATCTCACTGATGCCAAGTATATAGGTTTGCATTGTATTGTAGAGTTTTTCTTTGAAATTCACACGTCCATGCAACCTTCGCCTGGCCCTGTCTGCTCATGCAGGTTAGAATTATTTTTTCATGCATAAAATCTGTCGGGATTTCTTCTTATCAGACACTTCAATTGCGCTCATGTCGTCGCCGCGAAGTCTCACCCAGTTGGCACTGCAGTTGAAGCATATAAAAGCCAAAAAAACTTGTATGTACATATATGTTAAGTAAAAGGAGGTGATTCCCACTACCCATGTTTTCTAACATATTTATGGGCATCCAAGATTTTATGTCTGTTCATCAAGAAGATATGCATGGACAGATATCTTCATAGGCCGGAGCAGCAGCAATAACAGAAGGATTGCTGAACGGATACGTTACTGATGCAATATCCAGTCAAAGATTTGTCATCACCAATCAGGGAGAATCATGAGACGTGCAAAGTGCTAGTCTGCTACTTACTTTCATCCATCCCTGCATGCTGCTGCTGCTGCATCCTGCATGAATAGCCATCACCTCACCAGGATGTAGTTCACGCTCTTCTACAGCTCATAGCAAGGTTAGAACATGAAAATTGGGATCAACGCTCTTCTACCTGCTTGGGAAATATATGAAAAAAAGGAAAGCTGGAACAACGTTCAGAGTCACGGGCCACTCCACTACACCAAGCACACGACTCTATCTCTGATTTCACAATGTTGTGTGAACCTCGACCTCGATCAACGTACCTTGGTGGTGCCATTGATAGGCGATGGAGTGGTACACCGGCGAGACGCTTCTTCCCGCGCCAGCCAGCGGCTCCCGGGAGACCTTCAGCATTGCACCATGACGAACAGCGAGAACATACGACTGCAATTGCCAATGAAGGGAGCAATGAGTGGAGGATGATCGATGCGTGAGGTTGGGAGGCGGCGACCTACTGATGGCCGGTGCCGGTAGCGAAGAGCTCGATCATGGATGACGGACGCGCCAGGCGGGAGCGGGAGAGTCCAGCGGGGGCGGCGCTGAGCGGAGGAGACGGTCGGCGGACAAATCGCATGGGGTGAACGGGTACTGGTAGAGCTCGATCTGGAGCGAAGTCCGGCGGGCGTTCTTGGGACCTTTGCCGCCATTAAGATCTATCACAGGAGACGATCCAGCTCTGGAGCCGATCGAGTCGAGGAGGACGTGAGCAGGGTAACAGACATACGCATCGTGAGAGATCAAGGAAGTCATGCACACGACTTCGGGCAACACCGTGGCCGATCTCGATCGGGAGGAAGACCAAGGACGTGCAGCGTGCTTCCTCGGACTCGGCGCTGCTCTTCCTCGATGCGAGGTCTCGGCGTCTCGCCTAGGTATAGGAGACCACGTGATCCCGGGCATCGTATATATGGGAGGGTTAGGAAGGTTCGACTGGAAGTCCTGGTCGTGAGTTTCTTTGTTTTCTTATTTAATTGGTTTTCTAGTAGTAGTACATGACTTTGACACGACACGTACGTTTGTACGTAAAAAAGGGCAGCCAGCCGTTTTGACGGACGGACGGACGAACGTAACATCTTTTGCTTAGTCAAAGCTAATTAAAAAAAAATAGATGACGGTGAACTCGATGAAGCCAATTCGTGCTTTATTATTAGAGAAAGATAGTAAAAAAACGATGTCCTCCCATTTTGTGTCGGCCACCGTGCTGTGATAGCCAAAAAAACCCAAATCCAAATATCCAGTCCCCGCCTCAGCCGCCGGCCAGAGGCACCTTCAATCCGGCCGCCGGCAGCCGCCTCCTCCGCAGATTCTTGTTTTGCAGGTCAAGGTATTGTGCTTCGCTTGAATCCTCTGCTTCTCCTCATCCATTCTGACTTAATCATCCTCTGTTTTCCGCCCAAATTTGTGCAGAGATCTCCTTAAATCGACAGGGGAACAGCAAGGCCGGCAGCCATGGCGCTGGTGGTGGGAGCTTCGGCGGCGACGATGAAGTCCGTCATGGGCAAGCTGGGCAGCCTCCTCGCCCAGGAGTACACCCTGATTCGGGGGGTCAACGGCGACCTCCAGTACATCAACGACGAGCTCGCCACCATGCAGTCCTTCCTCCGCGACCTCGGCGGCATCCTCGACGGGGACCGGGCCAAGGGCCACGTCCACCGGATGAACGACTGGATGAAGCAGATCCGGGACATCACCTACGACATCGAGGATTGCATCGACGACTCCGGCCACCGCCTCCACGGCCTGCGCTCGGACATGTGCTGCTACTTCTTCGCCAACAGCGTCTACGAGGTCCTCACCTGGTGGCCCCGCCGCGACGTCGCCGCCAAGATCTCTGTTCTCAAGATGCGGGCGCAGCAGATCGGCGAGCGCCGGGAGAGGTACGGCGTCAGCAACCCGGAGGCCCCCGCCGGAACCGAGGGATCTAATTCTGGGCACAGCACTACTGCTGGGTTCGACGCTGCTGACAACCAAGACACAAGCCTTCAGCTTGTTGCCATGAAGGAGCCGGTGGGAGTGGACGAACACATGAAGAAGCTGGAAGAGTGGCTGACTAACGACAAGAACAGCTCCGGCGTGCTGTATGTTGTCGGGTTCGGAGGGGTGGGGAAGACCACCATCGCCACTGCATTGTACCAGAAATTTGGGGACCGGTTCGACCACCATGCGATGGTCACCGTGTCCCAGAGCTCCGACATCAACACTGTCCTGACCAACATCAAGAATCAAGTCATGCCGCAGTCCAGCGGCCAAAGGCAGCAACGCGCCGAAGGCGTGCTCGGTCGGCTCAAGCGAGGTACCTCGGCATTTGCGGCCAAGTGCTGCAGCGCAGGCGCCTCACAGGAAACGCGTGGTGAGACGAAGCTGGATCGGCTCAAGAAAGAGCTCACGGGACACTTTGATAACAGCAGGTATCTAGTACACAATTACGCATTCAATTCATGATTAATGCTTTCTCTGATTAATGCTTAATGTGTACATTCCTGATTATGCTAGTAACATGAATTAGGGACATGGGTTAGTTCTAGGTATACATTTGCATTTCATTCATTGCTTACCAGGAAAAATAACATTTTTGGACCATGGAATTTGGCCTGCATCTTTTTTCATCCTAAATGTTTTAAACCATTTTACAGTGGACCCTAACCTTCCAATTTTAACATCAGATCTTGGATCATTTGCAGTGTTACAGTTTTACCATCATGGTTCCGTGCCGAAATGGATACTGTTTGTCAAAAGAAGCGACACCACAGCCAATTGTCTGCCAAATCAACCAAAGTAACATAGGAGCCACCATGCCAATAAATCAGAATAAGGGCCACATGTCATTCTCCCACATCTTCCATTTTATTCCCCTCTCATGCTCCACACAGTGCCCCATGACCTATTTGAGCTCCTTGCTGAGTTTTTTTTTTTTTTTATGAATTGCTTAAGTGGCGGAGCTGCCGAGAATTGGGGGGGGGGGGGGGGGGGGCTAAAGTGCTTGGAGATCGGCTCAGTTGCCCAGGGTTCAACAATCACTGGCATTCCTCATGTGGATATCAAAATTTTCCTTTCTATGCATCCATTCTCTTGCATACCTTCAGTACCACAACCTCATATCTTCTTGTTTTAGCTGATGAAATCGATGATCACTTGGTGGGAATCCCTGCCTTTGCAATTATGTTTCTTTGCAATCTTATTCTGCTCCTCTGCCCACATCATTTGATTCTGATAAAAAAGAGGGAAGAAGTACTGTCCTTTACTCCTTTTAGACATGAATTATAGTCATTTAATTCAGATAAAGGATTAGTTATTGCCGGTCACTCACTCTGCTAATTTTCTTGCATACTCACTCTGCTCCCACTTTGGATTCCTTTTCTTGCAGTTACTTGGTTTTGGTTGATGATGTTTGGTCTGCAGCAACGTGGGACCAGATAAGGAAGTCACTTCCTCCAAGTAAGCAACACAGCAGAATAATAGTTACTACACGGTTTCAAGCTGTTGCTAAAACACGCAGAGGGGAAGAAGGCGATCATACTTGTAAAGTTTGCCCTCTTGGCGTTGAAGAATCTGAGAAGCTATTTAAGCAGGCCTTCCTTGAATCCAAGGGAAGCGAGGACAACAAGGTGCCGGAAGAAGTCTGGAAGATGTGTGGGGGGCTGCCATTGGCCATAGTTATCATGGTTGGTCATGTAGCCTGCAACCCAAACAAATCAGAGGGCGAATGGTTGAAGGTTTGCAAATCTCTATTTCCAGAATCAGCAAAAGATCATGGGAAATATGGTGGGAAAGACCTTACCCAGGAGGAACTTGGTAGGATTGTTAGTCATTGCTACAATGACATGCCTGTTGACATCAAGACTTGCTCTCTGTATTTGAGCATATTTCCAAAGGGCCAGAAAATCAGCAGTAAGCGTTTGACAAGGCGATGGATAGCTGAAGGATTCGTTGCTGAAAAGCAGGGGCTGAGTGTGGAAGATGTTGCAGATACATATTTCAGTCATCTCATAAGAAGGAAGATCATCCGACCAGTGGAGCACGGCAGCAATGGAAAGGTGAAGAAATGCATAGTCCACGACATGGTTCTTGAGCACATTGTAGCCAAGGCAAGTGAAGAGAATTTCATCACTGTGATTGGTGGTAACTTGCTTATGCAGCTACCTAGCAGCAAGGTCCGTCGGTTGTCCCTCCAAGAAAGCGATTCCAAACGCGCTAATGATACAGAGAAGATGAACCTGTTTCATGTCCGCGCACTGACCATGTTTGGAAGCTTGAACCAACTGCCTTCCCATTCATTCAAGTTTGGAATTGTACAAGTCCTAGATCTTGAAGGCTGCATGGGCTTCAAAGCGCATCATACAGAGGAGATATGCAAAATGCTTCTTCTCAAGTATCTCAGCCTCCGAAGAACTGACACCAAACAGCTTCCAAAAGCGATTGGAAAGCTTGAGAACCTCGAGACTCTGGACATTAGAGAAACAAATGTTGTTGAGTTGCCTAAAACTGTATGCCTGCTCGAACGGCTGGTAAACATACTTGGTGGGGATAAAAGAACAAGAAGGGCATTGAAGCTTCCTGAAGAGTTTTTTTTTTAAAGGAGGATGACCCCCGGCCTCTGCATCTGGGCGATGCATGTGGCCATTTTATTAATTATTCACAAAGACCTTACAAAGTAAGACATCAGTAAGTCTGAAGCCACCATCTTGCAACATCTGTCGCTACTCATATCCACTTGATGAAGGGGTGTCGAATGTCAGAGCCGAATAACAAACAGACCTCGCACCAAAGCCTAACATCTAAAGCCGGAGGCCCCAACCAAGCCGCATTGCCGGGTCTGGGGTCTCAGAGGCCACCGCCGCCGTCTTCCACCGATCCATCTTCAGAGCAGGTACTGATGCATCGGCCTTGCCAGGCCTGCCGTCGACGCCACCACGGCGCCAGACAACGCCACCTCCCTACGCGCATCCATCATCACACATCCGTCGCCGAGACCCTGCCGCGCCACGCCGCCGAGACTCCACATCGTCGATGCGTCACATGGAACGCCGCTCCACCGCTGAAACCGTCCACTGGTCCCTCAGGCCAATGCACACCTCCAAGAATGACGCCCCCACGGAGGGAACGACACCTGAGTGCCGCCATCATCTGATCGACTGATCAAGGGTTTTCCCCGGAGGTAGCGGAAGGAGGCGGGAACTTCACCTCGATGATGCCTCCAAGAAGGAAACCGCCAAGGGTGTCACCATCACTGGCTCCGGCCACTGGCCATAGACAAGGTTTTCACTAGGATCATGTCCCACGAGCATCCATCTAACATCATGTGCATCGGCCAGACCACCTTCAAAGCCCCATATCTGGCCTCCCAGATCCGACGACCACCCGTAGCAGCACTGCCACCGTGGGAGCCCTGGCACACCGGCCACTGCCTGCGTGTGCCACCACTGGAGTTCAGGGGAGGGCTGTCACCCCACCTCGCCAAACCGCGAGAGCCGGCGGGAAGGATCCCGCACGTGCTTGTCACCATCACTGATCCGATCTAATCTGGAGGCAAAGCCACCAGATCACCGACGGAGTTCTGCCATGGCCAAGGACATCACCACGCCATGTCGCCGCGGGTCGCCTGAGCTTCACCTACCGCCACCTTCCAGGGCCGCCGCCCCAGGATCCTGATTTGGCCAACCCGGACCTCCACGGCGCCCTCTCCACGCCACCGCCGCCGGCCCGCCAGCAGGCAGCCACACCGCCGCCCAAGGCCGCCGCCCGGAGCATGCCGTCGCGCCGCCATGGATCAGATCGAGGCCGCGCCGTCACGCACGAGGAGGTCCTGCCCCACCCCCTCCTATGCGAGCCAGGGAGGAGAATCCCCCGCCACCGCCGTCGGCCGCCGGGCTTAGCCCAGCGGCGTCCTTCGGCGGCAGCGGAGGGAAGGGAGGGAGGTGGTGGTGACCCTGGCGGCTAGGGCTTGAGGAGCCGCCCGAGACGGGGGCGACGTGGGGGACGAAGGGGTCCTTTAGCTCGTCTTCCTGAAGAGTTGAATAAGAAGAAGAAAATGAAGGCCTTGCGCATACTGTCAGGGATTGAGATTGTTGGGGAATTGGCGGACCTTCATCATCTGACTGAGCTGAGGAAGCTTGCCATCTACAAGCTCAACACCATGAGTGACGATCCGAGTTTCAAAGATTTAAGCTCATCGATCGAGTACCTTGGGGGCTACTCTCTGCACACCCTCATAATTGACGACGAGTCATCCAAGTTTATCAATTCACTGGATGATCTGTCATCACCACCGAAATTCCATGTTGCCCTTGAGTTATCTGGCAAGATGGTTCAACTCCCCGGCTGGATGACACAACTCAGTGCTCTTACCAAGCTAACCCTTTCAGTAACAGCTCTCCAGACAGATAACCTGTTGCTCCTTAGCAATCTAGAGGCACTGTTCTCCCTCACATTCTCATTCAGAGCAGAAAAGCAGGATTCAGAAACACTGACCATCCTGGCGGAAAACAAGCTGTCCTCTGATGGGGAGACCACTGTCCCAGATGCTGGGTTCAAGAGTCTTAAGCTTCTTCGCTTCTTTGCTCCTCTTTTACCGGTACTGAGCTTTTCAGAGAATGCCATGCCAGAGCTGGAGAGGCTTGAGCTACGGTTCAGCATGCTGGAGGGGCTTTATGGCGTGGAATACCTTGCGGGACTCAAGGTGGTGCATCTGACATTGGAGGACAAGGACGGCAGACATATGACGAAAGAGGTGCAGCGCGAGGTGGAGAGAGCAGTGAAGAGGAAGACCGATGGCAAGGCGCCCAGGATAGTACTCAATCAATGACCGATCCAAAGTAAGAGCCCAGCTGTGGTTCTTTGCAAGTCTATAAGTTTGAAATCATCGCATTCTTGCCCGTTCTCAGATATTTTCACGCTATTGGTGCTTTAATCACTCGAAGAAGGATGACACTGTGAAGAAAAAAGGATGATGCTTCATCCAGGTACGTTGTGTATGAGCGTCTTAAATGTTTTATTTGTTGTGTTCGTGTGTGCTACAAGTTTGATCGTTAGTTAACATGATCTTTTGTAATTCTCTTCGACGCAAATGTTGTTGTAAATTTCATGTAAGACAATGGTCATGTTACTCATGTATTTGTGTGTACTCATCTCTGGACATCTGATAGCAGAAGCAGTAAAGTGTTCAGCATGTTGTAATGAAGGTCCATGGTTTCTGTATCATTGCCCGAAAGCAGCAATGGAAATCATCGCGTTCTTGTCTATTCTCATATCATTTTCACGCCACTTGTGCTTTACTTACTCGAAGAAGGATGATACCGTGAAAAAAAAAGGATGGTGCTTCATCGAGGTACGCCGGATGATCGTGTTAAATGCTTTATTCGTTGTGTTTGTGTGCGCTGGAAGTTTGATCATCAGGATCTTGCGATTCTTTCTTGATGCAAATGTTGTTGTAAATTTCATGCAAGACAATGGTCATGTATTTGATGTGTACTCATCTCTGGACAGCTGATACCAGAAGTTATAAATTGTCAACATGTTGTAATTTGTGTAAAGTATGGTTTCTGTAAATCCCAATGGAACAGTCATGTATTCAGGTGCAGAGAATTCTTGTCCGTGGTTTCTGTATTTACTTATTTATTTATTTCTGTAAAGCAGCAGTGGAAGGCAACAAATCTGTGAAATGTTGTTGCAAGAATTGAGTCTAGTGAAGCATCTGGGTCCATGATGTGATCATTGGTACCGACTGTTCCATTGGGATAAACTCTGGAGTGGCCCCAAGAGAGGCTGAAACTGAATACTGCCTCTCCAAGGTGTTTATCCCGTTGAGCAGATTGCAGAAGGTGGATGGAACGGAAGCCACACGAACAAGATTCGGCCTACCACCGAGAAAGGTGTGCAGTAGCACGATCTTACAAATTTCGTGTAAGAAATTGGTCATGTATTTATGTATAAAAATTCATCCTCCGGACGCCTGATACCAGAATCAATAAAGTGTTTCAGCATGCTGTGATGAAGGTACATGGTTTCTGTATTGTTGGCCCATAAGGCAGTATCTATCAGATGTCACAGCAAGAAACAAATCTAGCGAAGGATCTGCGCTGGCGCTAACTGGTTACTCTATGCATGCATGGCTCCAGTGAAGAGACAACAGGATTTACATGCAGCTAGAGAAGCTGAAGCTGCCATGCTACCCAACGAATATCCAATCACAATTGGGATAGAAAAAGATGGAAAAAGGAAAAGAATCTAGTACTGCTGTGGTAGCCTGGTAGGAGTGATATGCAGTGCGGAACACGTAGATATTCGAGTGATGAATAAATAGAAAAAAAGAAAGAAAGATACATTGCATGATGTGGATTGATATTCATTGCATGTGAGCCTCAGCCCCCAAGAAAAAAAGAAAGAAAGATACAGAACAAATACAGCTCCTCTAGCTACTTAGGATAGAGAAAGATGAACAAAAAGAAAGAAAGAATCTAGTAATGTGGTAGGAGTGATATGGAGCATGCATGGACACGTGGATATTCGATCAGCACTTGGGCAGGATGCCATGCCACGCCAATCGCCATGCATGCCAGTCGTCCTCACACCCAACAGCCTCGGACTGCCAGCATTTGCTCTGCTGCTCAACCCAACATGACCAGCTGCCTAACCGTACGAATAAATAGAAGCCACGAGACGCGATGCCGCATACTCCCGCCGCTCCTCCTACTCCTACTTGTGCCACGGCCCCGGCCCCGGCCATCCGCCTGCCGCCTCGTCGTCATCGTCCTCCTCCACCACCGCTGCCGCAGTAGGCTCCGCCACCTCAGGTACGTCTACGCTCCAATCTCCTCCTCCTCCTAACCTTCTCTACCAAATGGCGCCCTCCCCTGGAACTGGAAGGAAGGAAGGGCCGATTGCCTTCTTCCTGCATGGCATACCGCCGCCGATATCAGGAATGCCATCTACAAGTATTTACTTCCGCCAAGCAGATGCTTCCGGCTAAGCTTTAAGCTTTCTTCTCCTCCTCTCTTTCTCTCTTCGCTTTGCCTTTCCATGCATGCATGCATGGTGTCTATTTATTATTTAAAGGGGATCTTGTTGGCAATCGCTAGATCCGATGTTGACCTGCTTCACAACAGCCTCCTCGTATACTAATCCGATATTTAAGTATGGATTAAAAACCTGCCGCGTTGCGCCACATAAATGGTCCCCGTCGTCGCCAAATAAAAGAAAAACAGAGTGATTGGAACAGTTTGTTTCATGGCAGTTCAGATGATGATTCAATAGTACAACAAATGAATGGGATGTGTGTGCATGGTAGCGTGACACCATTGCATACCATCTGGCTAGGACCTAGATAAACAGGAATATGGAAATTAGGGGACACCGTGACGGCGGAGAACAGAGCGCATGCGACCAAGTCACGGAGCAGATCAAGAGAAAGTGTTTCTCTTTATCAAAAAAATAGAGAGTGTGTTTCTGGTTTCTCGGTTTTTCAAAGAAGAGGTGGACAGTGGAATTTTCGATACTCCAAAAAAAAAACATGGTATTAAAGATACTGCCTCCGTAAAGAAATATAAGAGCGTTTAGATCATTAAAGTAGTGATCTAAACGCTCTTATATTTCTTTACAGAGATAGTACTAGTTACTACAGTTTGTAAAGCTAAGATTTTTATTAGACCCAAACACCACAAAGTATTTAGAACATCTCTTGCCCTTCCATCAAAACTCCCTAAAAAAATTCAGTTCTAGGAGTTATACCCAATCTAGCCCTTACATTAAAACTCCTTAAAAAAAATTCAGTTTGAGGAGTTACACCCCATCTACCCCTCAAAATAGACCTTTCCTGCTTAAATTTGAGCAGGGAATAGGCAGTCTCCTCAAATCGTCTCTCTCATCCTTGAAGCTCAACCGCCGCCGCCCGCCTCCACGTCCGCAGCAGCCCGGCCCTCCCCACCGTCCGTGGCAACCCCGCCGAGCTCCCCCGCGCTTTCTCCTTGCCCGCCCGCTGGCCCCGTGACCAAAATCGCCGCCGCTGCGGACTTCTCCTCCGACCTCGCCTTCCATCCCCGTCCCTCCAGACACCGGAGACGCCACGCGCTGTGGCCGCTGTGCTGCTGCCGGTGCTTGAGGTGGGTGAGCGCGGAGGTGCTTGAGGCAGCCGTTGTGTTGTTGCCGTCCCGCCTAGCTGAAGCAATAAAGAAAATCACCCGCTGATGCGTACGTGCGTTGATACAAGTATAAGGGTGAATGTATATATGTGTATGTGAGCATCCGCGATTGTACTGTGTTAAAAAAAACGATCAGGAGCAGATCGACTAGCTTGAGGCTAGCTTTGTAACGCGGGTACATCGGCCAGTAGAAGCTTCGTCCTGCATGGCATGCCACCGATTTGGGAGGCCTGGGGCTGGGATCGCTGCCTATCAGGCCTTCCAACCAAACATGTGCCTTCGCCAAGCAGAGGCAGAATGGACAAATATGACCTCGAGACGAAAATATTTGACAAACTAAACTGTTTTTGAAAGTATTTCATCTAACTAACCCTTTTGTGTAGCGCTCGACAACTAGACGCCACACTATACTATGCAGCGCCTAACACAGAGGCGCTACACATCTGGCCAGCGTGGCACCCCGGGGCCAGGCCCGGCCCCACCCCCGGCAGTGCAATGCCTAGACTGCAGGCGCTGCACTGCCAATGTGCAGCGCCTATACGTTAGGCGTTGCACTATGACTTAGCATTTTCTGGGGCTCCAGGCTGTCCGGTCTGCTATGTTTGCTCTCTGGAGAGCCTCTGATAGCTAACTTAAATATGTGCATCGCTAGCGTTCAGGCGTTGCACTTGGACTTGGCATTTTCTTGGGCTCCAATCTGCCCAGTCTGCTCTGTTTGCTCTCTGGAGAGCCTCTGTTAGCTAAATTAAATATGTGCAGTGCCTAGCGTTCAGGCGTTGCACTGTCTAGTGCAGCGCCTAGCCCTAAGGCGTTGCACTACGACTTAGCATTTTCTAGGGCTTGGGACACAACCTTGCCATCTACCTTATTGCCTTGGCACATGTGAGTTGGTACACAACTCACTATGTGCCAATCGTGCCCTCCTTTTCATGGTCTTGCACGCACAATCCATGGACATCCGTCCTCCTCACATGCAACCGTGTAAAGAACCTTGACATCCGAGTGAACCACCTTGTGCGGACGATAATGCGTAACCGAGAAGTCGTCGAGCCACATCTTCAATTCCAAAAATGTTCCGAACTTAGACCCTTTAGAAATCCCGTTCTTGCCGTGTTCCAAATCCCGGTGAGAAGTTGGCCTAACTCCAAGATATATACCATTGCCACCGTCTACCACGGCTTCATCCGCGAAACTAACATCCTTGAACAATGGTATCCGATGATCCCGCCGCAATACCTTCTCGAAAGCTTCGGCCTCCTTCGCCGTGAACCCCTCCTCATCAACTTCTTCATCGGGACCTTTGTCATCCGACTCCGATGCATAGCCACGGGAATACGGGATGGAATGGTCCATTGTCTCTTGCACATAATATTTGTCCAAATCACCCACATTGTTGTCATGGAGATCAACTTCATTCTCATCATCCTCATACTCATCATTCTCCTCTTGCAAAGCTTCATTTTGGTTGTTTGAAATCGGGCTCAATGTTGGCCTCAAAAGAGGTTCACTCATTTCATCTTGGTTCATGGGTGGAGGACTACTAGCAACCAACGGGGAGGCATGCCGGTTCAAGTCCAAGTGCAAACTAGCCTCAACCTTCTTGGTAGCAAATAACTCAAGAGCCTTGTCTAGAGATTCGGCCACCGTCTCCTTGTATGCAACCCAACGGAGTTCACACGCATGGTCTTGCAACGGATGTGCATTCCAAACCCAACATTATGCCTTCCCTCCAACTCAACAATATCACTTGGGTCCATCCAATTCAAATATTTCCTCACTTGTTCCAAGACCTCGGCATAGCTAGGACTACTCTCAAACACCATGTCAAGCTCATCCGGGTCCGGCTCAATATTGCCTTGCAAAAAGGCGTCCTTGTCCACATGATGAACATAAACACATGTTCTTCCCATCCCTAAAATAAGTAAAACAACACAACATAAAATATATTCCGTAAGTACTCATCCGAAGATTAACACAAAATCTAAAGCCCCAACATAGATATCAAACAATAACCCTAACCCCCACTTAACAGTAACCATAAGCCTAACCCTAACATACTAACAACCCTAACCCTAACCATAACATAACAAGACCCATAACCCTAACCCTAACATACTAAGAATCCTAACCCTAGCAAAATGCCAAACAATCATCTCATATTTCCATACAAATTCAAAATCGATGAAGAACTAGGGTTTGCCTCCACTTGCAAGAAATGAGCAAATGTGAGCATTTCTTCGAATGAAAACGAGGGGATCGGAGGAGATTACCTTGAGGGAGGGATTGGGGTCGAAATCCACGGACAAAACCTTCAGATTTGCAGGATTTGGGGAAGGACTTGAGAGGGGGAGAGAGAGCAAATCTTAGGCGCCACTCTGTTCAAAGCTTGGGTGGGGGTGTGGGGGGGGGGGGAGAGGGCTAGGAGGGCACACCTGTCTGTTAAGTGATTGTGCAGCGCCTAACATATAGGCGCTACACATTGGCAGTGCAGCGCCTACAGTCTAGGCGCTGCACTGCTGGGGGTGGGGCCGGGCCTGGCTCCGGGGTGCCACGCTGGCTAGATGTGTAGCGCCTCTGTGTTAGGCGCTGCACAGTGTAGTGTGGCGCCTAGTTGTCGGGCGCTACACAAAAGGGTCAGCTGGGTGAAATACTTTCAAAAACAGTTTAGTTTATCAAATACTTTCGTCTTGAGGTCATATTTGTCCATTCTGCCCCAAGCAGATGCTTCTGGATAAGCGCTTTAAGCTTTCTTCTCCTCTCTCTCTCTCTCTTGCGAAAAGGCCCTTAAATCTATTAATAAGTCCACATCTTCATCGACAGTAGCAAACGGCGAGCTTCGGCCCAAAGGACCAGCACCTCGGTGGAGAAGCCGTCACCGGCAGGACATCGAACAGATCTGAACGCCACGAACAACCCTTGTACAGGCAACAGCACCAGCCGACGGCAGCCGTCGAAGCACCACCGCACCACCCCCAGAAGCTCCACAACGAGGCCAGGAACCACCTCGTCGCGACGAAGACGGAGTCAGGGGACAAAAGCTCCTCACGTAGCGCATCCGTGACCTCCTCCTCGCCAACCCCGTCCCCCAGACGATGCCCGCCTCGTCACGCACACCAGCGGAAACTGGGCAGAATATCATACGGAAACCAACATTCGGTGGAAACCGGTGAAAACCACGAGAAAAAGATGTTTTGAAGTTTCAAAAAAATCTGAAAAAAATGCGGGATGTTAAGAGGATGATGTTTTATTGCCACACAAAATTTCAAGTTGAAACACATTATGAGATGTGAGCTATGAAAAAGACAAAATCAGCATTGAATAGTGCCAAATAGTAATGTCACTATTCAGGGCTGAATTTGTCTTTTTCATAGCTCACATCTCGTAATGTTTTTCAACTTGAAATTTTGTGTAGCAATAAAATATCACCTTCTTAACATTCCACATTTTTTTCAGATTTTTTTGAAACTTTAAAATATGGTTTCCATGAAGTTTTCATTGAATATTGATTTTCGTATGATATTTCACAAACTGAACTGTGGGCGAAACAATTTCACCCAACTGACCCTTTTGTGTAGCGTCCGAGCGGGCGCTACACTATACTAAGCAGCGTCTGACTGACAGGCGCAACACACCTGGCCAGTGTGGCACCCCGGGGCCAGGCCCGGCCCCACCCCTGGTTGTGCAGCGCCTATCGACAGGCACTACACTACCTCGTGCAGTGCCTAGGCCAAAGGCGCTACACAATGACTCAGCGTTTCTGGAACTGGCCCAGTCCCAGTTTGCTCTCTGGACTGGCTGTGGCATGCTAATTTAAATAGTGCAGCGCCTAAGGTCCAAGCGTTACACAGTGTATTGTAGCGCCCCTGCGTCAGGCCCTACACAATGACTTAGCATTTCTGGGACTGGACCAGCCCCAGTTTGCTCTCTGTTGCTCTCTGGACTGGCTGTGGCAATGCTAATTTAAATAGTGCAGCGCCTAAGGTCCAAGCGTTACACAGTGTAGTGTAGCGCCCTTGTGTTAGGCGCTACACAATGACTTAGCGTTTCTGGGACTAGCTCAGTCCCAGTTTGCTCTCTGTTGCTCTCTGAACTGGCTGTGGCACCTAAGAGCCAGACGTTACACAGTGTAGTGTAGCGTCCCTGCGTCAAGCGCTACACTGTAAACTTGTTCAAAAACTAAAAAAGAACACAGTTTGTGGTACACAACACATATCACATAGCACAATTAAACAATCTTTAAAGCACATAAAAAGTACACATAGAGACGTCCATGGCATAGAGGAGTACACATAGGGTTCATGACCACAACGAAGTTCAAGGATCATAGTCTACGAAACGACAAGGTTCACTGAGGAGCCCATGGCATAGTTCACAACATGATGAGAACCACATTGGTCTATTGTGTCGAGCAAGGCCCCTTTCCCTTCTTCTTCTTCTTCCTCTCTTCTTCATCTTCCTCCTCCCTTTTCCTTATACGATGAGCCCTTTGGCCTAGGTGCTGCACAAGGTAGTGTAACACCTGTCGGATAGGCGCGGCACAACCAGGGGTGGGGCCCGGCCTGTGCCCGGGGTGCCACGCTGGCCAGGTGTGTAGGTGCTGCTCAGTGTAGTGTAGCGCCGACGCGTCGGGCACTACACAAAAGGGTCAGCTGGGTGAAATTGTTTCGCCCAAACTTCAGTTTGTGAAATAGTTGCGTTTCGAGATTATTTTTGTCCATTTTGCCCATCTCTACCGTCCCCTGTCCCCACCTGTCGCACCGTCTCCTAAAAATGCGACACGTAGCCTCCCATCTGTTCGCTTCAGGTACATCCAACGGTTACAGCGCGGCCGTTCGAGAGCGAGGAATATCGCGCGCGCGCTCTTTCTAGCGTTTGGGTATTAATAATCGCGCCGCCGAGTGGTCCCCTTCGTCATCACGAAAGGAAAAAACAAAAACAAAAACAGAGTAATTGGAACATGTTTCAGGGTGTGATTGGATGCAGAGTATTTTAGAAACAGAGTAGTTCCATTGTTTTATGGCAGTTCAGATGATGAATCAACACCACCAAATGAGTTGTCTTCAAAGCATCTGGCTAGGACCTAGAGAAAGCAGGAATATGAAAATTAGGGGATACGGCGATGGTGGAGAGCAGAGCGCGTGCGACCAAGTCACGGAGCAGATCAAGAGGAAGGGAGTGTTTCTCGTTTCTCGGTTTAAGAAAAATGAGGGGGAGAGTGGATTTTTAAAATACTCAAAAAAAGAAACATGGTATTGGAGATACTGCAGTTTGTAAAACTACGATTCTTATTAGATGTGAACACCACAAAGTTTTTTAGACCATAGTTTTTTTTTTCTTCAAAAAACGATGGTATCAAGAGAGAACTCCTGAAATACTTTGCATCCAAATGGGACTTTTTTTTTCTTCAGAGGAGGTTCAGGTTTTAAAGTTTGTTATTAGTTTAATCCCACAGAAAATTGCTCCATCCCATCTCATTTTTCCCCACCTCCACCCATACGTTTGGTCTTGGCAAATCACTGCCATTCGGTGCGGCGCATATGGTTTCTAACCAAGGGAAGGGAGAATCATCAACACCTGTTATTACCATGACATTCTTTGGCTGCCTCAAACCGGCGCCTATACATGACCATTCCTACCTTGCGATTGTGAATGATCCATTTTGCCGGATCAACACGTGTCTTTTGGTAATTAAAGAGTTAATTGCAGGTGGGAAAGTTGCGAATTTGTCCAACTACATCTGGCAGCACTGCAACTGTCTCTTTCCACTGTTGTTATCTGTCTAACTCCTCAGCGGATAATAATATGATACTAGTTGATTTCTGTTGGGCAGAGATGGAGGCCTGTGCTAGCACTGCTCTGTATCCTCAGCACCGCTGCAAAACCATATACCTGGTACTATACCTCCTCGAGTATACGTATTTTGACCTGCACGAAAAGATGCAAGGAATGTTCGGTCTGATTAACTGTAACCGACGTGTGCAGGTGAGGCATGCTCAGGGTATTCATAATGTGGAAGGCGACAAGGATCATAGCGCCTACATGTCACCTGCGCTTCTTGATGCTCACATTACCCCTTTGGGCTGGAGCCAAGTAAGATCTCTTGTTTCTTTTTCGTTAGTCAATCCGCTCTCAGCAATAATGCTTTGGATGATGTTGAGATGCCTTAAGTTGATTCCCTTATGGTTGTGAGCCAATTTTTTTGGCTCGCTCATTTCGAATTCTTTTGTCTGCAGTTGTGTAATTAGTTGAGTTCCTTTCTGGTCCTGAGTCCTGACACATAAAGTTGATCGAAATATCGCTCAGATTTTTTCCATGTGGCATTTTCAATTTCCATTGATGCTGATTTACATGCATTTGTAGGTTGATTGCCTGCGAGAGCATGTGACAAAATGTGGGCTAGCAAAAAAGATTGAGTTGGTTATTGTTTCCCCACTCCTGAGGTATAGTTTACCTTGACCTTCTGATCTTCTTGTACATAATTTCTGTGTTCTGGATCTTCTTCTAAGCATTTTATGTTCACTTGAATCAATCTCGCAGGACTATGCAAACTGCAGTGGGTGTCTTTGGCGGTGGGAACTGTACTGATGGAGTAAGTGCATCACCATTGATGGTAGAAGGTGCTGGACATAGTGGACGTCAGGCGATTTCAAGTCTGAACTGCCCACCGTTTCTCGCAGTTGAGGCCTGCCGGGAGCGCTTGGTATTTCCCTCTCCTGGAGAACACAAATAAAACATGAAGAATCATTTTGTTCTAAATAATATTCTCGACATTTAGTGCCTCATTTACGTTGTTCTGCATTAAATATTAACTAGGCTATTTTTGCAGTTGCTAGAATAACTTATTCAGCTTTGTTCCAACTTCTATGTCAAATACCCTCATTTGAGAAATTGAATGCCTCTGCCTCTGCTTCTCTGTAATGCACTGTTGACAAATATTCTTAATATTTTATTTCATTATTTTGATTTTAAAATGCAGGGTGTTCATCCCTGTGACAAGAGGAGCAGCATAACAAAATACCGTACTCTATTTCCTGCCATTGATTTTTCCCTGGCAAGTTCCTAGTGTTGCTAGTTCACGAGTTCAGTTTCAGAGACAGTGTCTCGACAGTATTTTAATATATGTGTGCTCGCGCTCTTTACAGATAGAGAATGATGAAGATGTTCTTTGGGAACCCGATGTCCGAGAAGCAATTGAGTCTGTTGCTGCCAGGGGCATGAAGTTCATTGACTGGTAATTTTCCTTTCTAAGACTGATTAGTTTCTTTTCATTAATTTCTTGAAATTACAAGCCTGATGATCTATTACCACTAAGTTGGGTGACTATTTGACATTAGAAAGTCCTAGATGCTGGAGATTTATGTGTAGCATGTATTGAGAAAGAAAAACCTCAGATTTTAGATGACACGTTGAGTCAACCAGTAACTTTATTTTGGTAGCCGTATTAAATTAAACCAATCTCTGGGTGTGCTCGCAGGTTATGGACAAGAGAAGAAAAGGAGATAGCTATTGTCACCCATAGTAGTTTCTTGGATTTCACTTTAAACATGTACGGTAAAGATTGTCATCCAACCATAGCAGAGGAAATGCGCAAGCGGTAAGTATTTTTTTTCCTTGGTAACTGTCAACTACTAATTAACCCACCACATTCTGCAAACTTGTGTTGCCGTGAGAGCACAATATTTGCAATATGTAACCACTGCAACTTTTAACCATTGACAAGTATAAACAAATTGGGCTAGTTTTTCTGTCTGTAAATTATTTTTTTCGAAAAGAAGGATTACTCCCGGCCTCTGCATCAAGCGATGCATACATCCATATATTATTAAGGATGCAAAATCCAGCAGCCGTGTGACGCCCCCGAAATCAACTGTGCACGTAACATACACGCAGCATGCACGATCGAGATCAGTGACTCATGGAAGGATATCACAACACAACTCTAAGACACAAATTTAAACATAAATCTTTATATTACAAGCCAGGGTCACGAGGACCCAAATACATCAGTCATCAACCAACATAAGTCTAGGTACTGACGAAGTTAGACAAGTTTGCCTTAGGAAGGCTGAGCAAAACAACGACAACTGATCGAAAAGGCGCAGACCTCCTGCCTGGGACCTCCGAACTACTCCTGGTCGTCGTACTCCACGTAGTAGTCACCCTGGGGGTCTTTTGGCTCCATGGCGCCATCATCTGAATGCAGCAACCGGGTGGAGGAAAAAGGTAGCAAAGCAACCGTGAGTACTCATCCAAAGTACTCGCAAGACTTACATCAGAACCATGCTAAGTATGCATCGGTATCAAAGAAGGTGGTTATATCGGTGGACTATACTGCAGAAATACCAGAGATGAGGGGGGAAGCCTATCTTAACGAAGACTAGCATCTTGCAGCATCAGAAGAGAGTAGCGTATTATATAATATATATAATATCATATAGTAATATGTATGTAACAGCAATACCCAGAGATCCTTCCTCGACTACCCTGCGAGAAAGCGATCTCGGAGCAAGTATAACAGTTAAGTATTATATAATCCGATTCTAGTTGTATAAGATCATGATACAACTCCGAGCGTCCTGTTACCGTGAACACGGCTATTCAAATAGATTTGTCTTCCCTGCAGGGGTGCACCACATAGCCCGATACACCCGATTACATCTGGCCAGACACACTTTTCCGGGTAATGTCCGGCCTCAGATAATCGACACGCCGTAGTCCTACCTAGGCTCCGCAAAGAGGTCAACACGTCGATCTAACTCCTAAGCGCGAAGGGGTCATGGGCCAATCGCCCTAAGCACTCCTGCACGTTGCGAACGCGGCCGGGACCAAGCGCGCCTCTGTATACACAAGCAGGCGTAATCAACTCACCCGGGCGCGCGTCACTCAACTGTGACATCTGACAGAGCTTTCGGGAGAATGTACGACGCCGAGGGCCCCATATACCATTATCCCGTGCGGCGGTTAGTGCGTATAAGCCAATGGCCAACTCAGACCAAATACCCAAATCCGTTAGTGTATTATTAGTAGCTCGCAGACACAGCCAGTGGCCAGGCCCACCTCTCACTGGATGGTCTCCGCCTGCCCAACCGATCCGACTAAGAGGATAACTCGCGGGTACCGTTGGGGCCGACCCGTCTTAACATCGGGAGCTGTCGGGACTCAGGTCCATCTCTTACTGTATGGTACCACCTACCCTTCAACCCCCGTATTAACATTTTGATGTAATTGCATAAGTAATCCATCATCAAGGGTGAACTCTGAGGAATCACCCTTGATATATTGCACGACAGAGTCATCATCGAGAGTGAAATACGAGGAATCACCCTCAATAAGATCACACTAGATGTGCTGCACTGTAGAGTCATCAGCGAGAGTGAAATACAAGGAATCACCCTCGGTAAGATCACGCTTGGTGCGGCTCTACAGAGTCGTACAACTGCATGGGTCTAAAGGTGTGTTCAGGTTTCGATACATCGACCAACTTTGTTCAGATAACCCTGATAATAGCATGGCAACACAGACAAGGGTGTAGGGCCACTGATGGGACAATAGCATACCTATACTAAGCATATAGGATAGCAGGTAAAGTGACAACAACATGTCACAAGAACAGGCTATCCATCGGAATAGGGGCTACTGGAATAACAACAGTAGCAAAATCTAATGCAAGAATAAGAGAGAAGGAAGGGGTAATATTGGAATGATCAAGGGGGTTTGCTTGCCTGGAAGCTCGGCTGAAAGGATCTGATCGTCAGGAGCGTAGCCGTACACGGTGGCGTCGGCGGTATCGGGGTCTACCAGAGAAGAAGGAGGGGGAAGAAACAATAAATATAAAGCATACAGATGCAGCACAATGCATGGCATGGCAAAATATTATGTTAATATGCTCTAACGCATCTCTAAGTATTTTAGACGAGGTGGGAAAATATCCAGGTATTATCTGATGAATTGATCTAGATGGAAATGTTCCTTGTTTGTTATGTTAGAGACATGTGACAGGTATATGGATGGTATATTCGGATTCGTTATATTTTTCTGATCATCTTTCATATATAAATTATTTTTATTCGAGTTACGGTTTATTTTATATGATTTTTTAAAGTTTAAATGATTTTTTGGAATTTTCTAGAATTTATTTTAATTTGAAATTAAATGGATAAATTGCTATGTGCACACAGAAGTGTACACAGGAATGCACACAGTGGCTGACAGTGGGTCCCAGTTGACTTCGTCAACCGCCCAGTCAGCAGAGGCTGACAGGTGGGGCCAGTCAACTGCCTAGTCAGTACTTGACTGGTCAAACCTGACCAGTGGGTCCCACTGGTCAGTGATTGGTAAATTAGACAGTGCTTAATTAAACTAATTTGGGTTAATTAGAGGTGTGGGGCCTAGTGTCAGTGACTGACTTAATTAACAGAGTTATCTAAATTAACCTAATCGCTACAGTGGATTTGCCCGCATGTCAGTGCGCGTTTAGGGTTTAATTAGCGTGGTTAATGATGCCACGTCACCAGATTAACGCCGGCGACGAGCTGCAGCGCGGCGGCGACGCGGGAACTCGCCGGAAATGCCGCACAGAGAGTCGTTCGATGCGCAGGTGGGTTTGTTCGAAAGCTGGGACTCGCCCGCGTCGAACAGTGGTGGTGGAGTAATCGGAGGTGGGCGGTATCGACGGCGGTGAGCACTTGAGCGGACGCTGGAGTTCGGGTTCGGTCGGGTTAGCAGCAGCAGCACGAACGCGGGCAAACAGAACGGCTAGTAGGGCTCTACGCGTCGCCAGGAGCACGCCCGTAAGTTTGGTTGGGTCGAACGCACGCTCTGGCCGCGGCGGCTATGCGGCACAGCGGCGACGAGCTTGGGAGTCAATGGCGGCAGTGGCTAGAGGACGCAATCGAGCACGCGGGGAGAGGGGAAGGAAAGAGGAGCTCACCGCGAGCTTGTAGGGGTGCAAAGCGGGCTCGGGGGAGGCTTGGAGCAGACGGAACGACGGCGGTGATCTCCTGCGCATGAGGAAGAAGACGACGAGGAAGCGGTCAATGCAGGGGCTCCGGATTCCAACGAGTGGCACCAGGCGACGTGGTGGAGCAAGGCGGAGCTTCTTGGCGGCGAGTCGCGGGAACTGCGGTGGCTACACGGGCAAGCGACGGAAAACGATAACAGGGGCGGCCATGGCGGGAGAAGAAGCAGCGCTGCAAGGGGAGGGGGAAAAAGATCATGGCCTTGTCCCCGAGGACCGCGGTGGAGTTCTTATCCACGCACAGTTGCCTGTAGCGACGCGGGCAGGGAGTTGGCGTGGCTGGGACGGCGAGCTGGCTTCGGGCGTGCGCGCTGTGTCCGCGCGGCGGGGGGAAGGGGAAAGGCTTCGGCGGCTAGGCTGGGCTGCACTGTAGATTCGGCTGGGCCAAGTGCACAGTGCCCTTTGCTCTTTTTCCCTTTTTCTTTTCTGTTTCCATTTTCAGTCTCTGTTTTGCATTTTATTTTTGCATCAAATGATTTTTGTAAAATGTGAAAATTGCCACATAAATACTAGGCATTAAACTGGGCTGACACAAAAAGTTTGGGGATAATTTGAATCTATTTGAATTAGGTTTGAATTTAAATGGGATGAATTAGTGCTGCTGTACCTGTTTTCTTGTAGCTAGAGTCACCTAGTAATTTTTGGTGATGTTGTTTTCATTAACATAATTACTTCTAGATTATTTATAATATTATGAACTATTTTGTTTAATTAACCGGACAAGTTTTATTTTGACTTCAAATTTGAATTTTAGTTTGAAATAGAATTTGAAATGAGATATGAAATCAATGGTGATCAAGCATTGCAAATCAAGATGACTTGGCATAACTATTAGGAGTTCACTGTAGCTTAATTACACGGGGTGTTACAAACCGAACAACATCGACCCAGAAATAAATCAAAAAGAAAACCCGAGGCCGCATGCCTCGCGACAGTAACTCCATCAGATAGTCACTAACCCTATAATACAAGACGAAAATAAACAACTCCTAGGCCATGCCTTCAAGAAGGAATCTCTGCACGTGCGCTGATGATGATGAGTCCAACACAAGGTTGAACTCCGGATTCTCATCCCCAAAGCCAAGCTTCAGTCTACCACCTTCAGCAAGGACAGGACGCATGCGCGCGTCGACATAGCCTGATCAGAGATCTTGTGTTTCCATCAGAATGCATAAAGTCGTCGTTGAAGCCGTATGTACCATCATCCCTTATCCGGTTACCGACTTCTCGATAACCGGATACCTCTGGAGGAGACACCGGAAGACAAAGACGTCCCATACCGCTTGCCTCCCGTCACTGTCACACCACCTTCGATCCAGCAGCAACAGGGTAAACATGACACCTCCGCCAGAGCCACCGTGCAGCACCTGCCAGTAGCAGGCTTGACTTGACGCCTCCGCGTGAGACGTCGTGCGTAGCATCCGCCAGCGGACCATCCGCCGGCGGTTTCACCTGCCAGCGACAGGCATTACTCGACGTTTCCAGAAGAGACGGATGTGTCACCTGCCGAGCCGCATCGAACCCGATCTATTAATGGAGACCACCTCAAGATCCAGTCTTCGAGTCGCCCACACGACCACGGAGTCCACCGCCGTCGAAGAAGAGGGACCGCCGCCCCGATTCCGGGCGCTATAGAGAGCACCCACCGCCGCGCCAGCCGTTGACGTCGCCCATACAACGGCAACCGCCGCCACGACCGCCAGGTCCGGGCACTAGGGCCCGAATCCCTTGCGCGCCACCCTCTGGTCAGCCGCGCTTGACCTCCCATCACGCTGACAAGCAGGCCACCACCAGATCCGCCGCCCGGGGCCGCTGCCCCGGCTCCCATCGCTGCGCCGTGAGCAGACCAGAGATGGGCCGCCGTGCACGTACCGACCTCCAGCCCACTACGAACGGCAGCCATGACCAGGGGCTCCGCCCCGGCCGCCGCGCGCGGACGAATGCCGCCAATCGCCGCCCCAGCAGCATCAACGGGCCGCCGCCGCCTCCATCCAGCCCCAGGCCCCTTTGGCTCTGGGGCCGCCGCCACCGCGGCCGGTGCCAGCGGCAGGGGACCCGTGTGGATCTTGAGCCTCTTGCGGCGGCGCGAGGGTTCGCCCCCCAGTCGCCCTGGGGAGCGACTCGGGACGTGACCTTTCGGTCCCTCAATGCAACTGTAAATGAAAAAAAAGTTTTGTATTCTTCACCTTGGGATAACATGACCAGGTAGTTGTTGAGAGAACTTTTGTCTTGCAGTCTCAGTATGATGATTCTTGTGTTAGACCCTAAAATGTTCAAACCATGGTTGATTCTATCATCACTAGAGCACGTTGCTAAACTTTGACTTGGTTATATACAGCTTCGCAAACTGTGAGCTCCGGTCGATGGTGTTGGTTGACAGAAGGTCAGTTCTTGTTTTGCTTCAACGATTACGTAGCAATTGACGGCTCTTTTGT
This sequence comes from Thinopyrum elongatum, assembly GCA_011799875.1. NCBI lineage: Eukaryota > Viridiplantae > Streptophyta > Magnoliopsida > Poales > Poaceae > Thinopyrum > Thinopyrum elongatum. The sequence goes on along the minus strand of CM022298.1, from coordinate 45,142,024 downwards.
AATGTGGATTTGCTTTGCAACGCTGTAGTAAGCATGGTTCAGACACCCCTACATGCAATTTCCCTGGGAAGATACCGGCTGGACTTGATCTGCCTAGTGATGTCGCGGACAAGAAGCACACTGAAGAAGCTAGCAATGAGAACTGAGCAGTGCTTGGCTGGCTAGAGCACTCGCCCATGAGCTCGCCCACCCACGTTCAAGCCGCAGAGTGCCTCATTTCTACCTAACAATTTCAATTTCCTGCAAATCGAAGAGGCCCTTATCTTTTTAGCTTAATGATACTTTGATTATATGATGCGCTAGGGGTGTGATTATGGTGCAGACAGTAGTCATCGAGATGTGGATCTTGGGTTTATTTTTATTGTGTTAAAAAAACTAGCAGTGTGACCCACGCATTTGCACTATATGTTATTATGCTGTTGTTAGGATAATTTCCGGCTGAAACCAGTTCCGAATCGGGCGGTATAGGACATGGTAAGAGATGTTTGACATTCGAACACAATCCGATCCGAATCAGAGTCAGATTGATACGATACGGTCTAGGATATGGTAAGAGATTTTTGACATCCAAACACGATTCGAATCCGAGCCCGATTGATAGGATACGGTATAGGATATGGTACTACTAATATACGACAATGTAGGATAATCTATTTTTTCTAGCCGGATAATCAGACCTTTTAAATATGAATATCCGATTTATTGGTAAAGCATTAAGTATTAACTAGCAATAGGTGAATGTTATCTTTGCTTATGAGATGATGCATATGTTTGTTAGTGGTTTCTTTGGATTATTTTAGTACATTCTAGTGCTTTATGTGTGCTAAGGGCATCTCTAGCAGAACCCCTAACCTAAAAGTCCAAAATGTCTCCCTTATACCATTTCCTTATAATTTTTAAGGAATTAAAGTTTTCTTCATCTAGTAGATCCCTTAAAACTTAATCCCCTAAAAAAATTCAAACACAAATGTTTGTACACAAACTCCTTTGAAACACTAATTTAAACTAGTTGATTGCATAATTCAACAACGCTACCACATTAGCATCAAGAGTCCATGCCTACTACATTAAGACCAAATCGACATCGAACTAGCCCAAGCATCGATCTAAAACATAAAAAACTACATACTAGCTAGCTCTACTCATCGTCGCGCTTATTAAGATAGCTTTCAAAGCTCGAGTCCGAGCCCGAGCCCGAGGCGGAGGATGAGACGGTGATCTCATTCTTGTCCTCCTCGTCCTCGAGGAGCTCGTCAAACAACTACTTGTTCTCGACTTCGAGGCGCTCGTTGTCGACCGTGCGCACGTTGTCCACGGACCGGAAGTAGGCTACGTTCAGGGCGAGGAGGTTCAGCTCATCCTCAATGAGCTTGGCCAATAACTTCTTGTCGGCGTGCTCAGCCGCCAGCTGCACCTCGGCCTTCCAGTGGTCGTTCTCCTCGGCCCGGGAGATGATCCAAATGGCGGGAGGGGCGAGAGCGGCCGCGTCAGCCGGGAAATTAATCCTTGCCCTCGGCCCGAAGAAGTGAACCGCGGCGGCATCGTGGGCACGTGCTGCCTCCTCCGCTGTGTCAAAAGTACCCAGCCACCGGCGGCCAACGTCGTCGTGGCGGATCTCTGCCGCAAATTTCCCCCACGGCCGGCGCCGGATGCCACGGTACTTCGGGGATGGTGGCGGCGGCTGCGACATCGGTAGCTGAGCTCATGAGAGACAACGTGGGGCTCGAGGAGACAATGGCAATGAACGGAGTTGAATCGGAGAGAACGGCGGGGGGCCGAGGAGATGCGGCGACGGGGCTCGGGGGGCGGCGGTGCCAAAGTCGAGGAAGATGGCGCTTGGGCTGCGGGAGGCAGCACAGAGCGGTGGCGGCGTAGGGTAGGCGGCACGGGATCTGCGGGAGGCGGCAGAGCTCGACCGGTGGCCGTGACCTCGACCTCGAGGAAGGCGGCGGCGCCGGGCTGAATCGGGGCGGCGGCGGGAAAAATGCGGGCGCAGCTGGGTGAGTTAGGGTTTTGGGGCGATGGCGCCGGGTTATATAGCCGGAGCAGGGTCAATCGGCCATTGCGCCGGTCACCACGCCATGAACGAGGAAGGTGAGCAGCCTCCCCACTTATCCTGAGAATGCCTCCCTTTAGACTAAATATAGGCTAGAAAGCAAACTTCTAAGGGATGGAAAGCTAGATTTTTGAGGAAAATACGGTTTGAGAGATCTACTAGCTGGGTCTTAATCCCCTAAAACAGAAAATTTTGCCTCAAATATAACTTATAAGGAATCTGCTAGAGATGCCCTTAAGTGTATAAGTATTAATATTTACTCATTTCTTATGTGTAATTTTCGTCTAGAACATGTATATAGTCCTCGTATATGAATGTGGTATATGTCTGTTTCCGATCCGAGTCGGATCCATTACCATTCCTTGTTCGAATCAGACATAATCCGGTATTCGAATTCGCATCCGCACCACATCCGTCCCGCTTCCTAATCCGAATCCGATCCGGTTTCACGCCCTAGGTTTTGGTGATTAATGATAAACCAATTGAAAGGACTAACATTTTATCAAGTCTTATTTCAGAAAAAATATAGTCCTCTTATTTTGTGTCGATGTCAATTTTGACCCCTACCTGCAACTTTTCAAGATGACATCTACCTCAAACTTTTAGATTGTAATTTATAGCCTTTTGGTGAATCCAAGATTCGCAGTGAGTGTAGGCCAGCCGTAAGAGGGGCACAAACAAAGATACTTTGGTTTGAACTCCAAGACAAGATCCCAAGCCAAAGTCCTCAAAAGAATCCACCGTAGCCACTCTACTCCAATGTATTTCCTAAGCCCTATTACCACCGAGCCTATATAGGGTGAGCTAACCCTCCCAACAAACCTAGTTTTTTACAACGTCGGAACAACCGCTCATTTGTTCTGGTACTGCCGAGTCATGTTTCCTTTTAAACCATCTCTGTTAGCTCCGGCACTTCCGAGCCCCTTTGGTTTGCTTTTATATCAAGTCGCAGTATAGGTCTGGTACTCCCGAGCAAATCCTTCTGGTACCTCCGAGCTGTGACTTTGGCATTTATGCATAGTTTTCATTTGAGAATTGCTTTGGTTACTATGGTATGCCGAGTAATTGGTTTAACCTGGTACTTTTGGGCCAGTTTCACTCTCGTAGAAAAGCGCCACCTTTTGTTGTCCGGAACCTCTTCTTCTCTTTACCCCGGTACTTCCGAGTGATGTGTTGTAACTGAGGTTTTGGAGACATGTTCTGACCGTTCAAATATTTGAACGTGTCCAGTAGTTTCAAGATTATTTCTCTGGTACTTCATGTAAAAGAGAGAGAGAGAGAGTTCCAACCATTTCACACACCTGAGAAAGTTGTTTCCAAGTTCTTTGAAGGCCAAGCTCCTCTCTTTCTTGAACCCCATCCTTGTGCTCATCCCTCCATGCTCCAATCCTATCCTTTGTGAGAAAGAGACCTCATGGTTCTTGAGAGTGCTTTGATTGAAGATCTTTGAGTAGTTCTACCAAGTGACTTTGCTTTTCTTGTTACCCTTGGAGGGTGCGTGTGCCTCCTAGATGATTAGAAGTCACTTGAGAGCCTTCATCAACTACATTGTGAAGGAATCAAGAATTTGTATAGGCCCAGAGAATAACTACTTCGTGAAGATCTACCCCTTAGTGAGGCTTGACAGTTGAAGGTTGATAAGCCATGGTGAGATAGGTTGGTTGTGCTTGGTCGGCGACATAACCGAGATCCCTGTGATCCTAGAACCGTTTGGTTCGAAGCCTCCATCAATGAGGTGTAGAATAATGCCAATTATCTGAACCTCGGTAAAACATTGTTGAGCCCCTCTATGTTTGCATCTCTCAACTCAAACCCTTACTTACTTGCAAGTTACCTATCTCCGATGTCTTACTTACTTAGCTTGCTTGATAAGTTCTTTGAAGGACCAAATAGAAACTTGCTCTAAAACTGCCAAATCTTAGAATCGATTAGAATTTGTTGTTAGGTATATCCAACCCCCCCCCCCCCCCCACCCCCACGTGACCATAACCACGACCCCTCTCACATTTCCTTTTCCGGTCCTTCTTATTTCTCATTATCTATCCTTCGATAATTAAATCTAAATATATATGACTCATATAAGCCTTGTATTCTCTTCCCTCCATCCGCCTCATCATTGCTGGCATGCCATTTATTATTCAATTGTTGCACTATTTTTGAATATAAAAAAATAATACCCAAATACATCTAGAAATAATCACATTATTTTAAAAAAAGTACTCATCATATCATTTTGAATTTATCTATTCACGTGTCTCATTCCCCTCCAACCATGTCTCGCTTTAGTCCTTCATTCACTACTACAGGTCCAGTCAGCACTGACCGGCCAAAAACCATCATCACTGACCAGCTGGCAACCCGTCAGTGGTTTCCCCTCAGTGTTGACTAGTCATCATGGACCGGTCAGACGGTCAGTGGTGACTTCGAAGGAGGCGGCCAGGGGATGCTCACTACTGACCGGTCGTCCCACTCTGGTCGGTCAGTGATGACTAGCGGGTCAATGATGACAGGTGGTGGTGTAGTGCAGCCCCAGCTGCACTGTTCCACACTTATACACAAGCACATATAAACATTGCATTTCATATGTCATCACATATACATATACATTTCGTACATCCATTGCACATACACAAATGCATACATACATTTCATACACATTGCACATAGACTTTGATGTTCACGTAACACATACACATCTCATACATTCGAAACATCTCCCAATGCGATGTCGTTAGCCCTAGTATTTTGCGATATTCAAAACATCTCCCTTTGCTACGCCGTTACCCTCAGCAATGCCTTTTGCGGCATTTAGAACATCAACCCTTCAGAGCAAAGTCTTCATCTGCACCATTTCTGACTGTGCTCCTGGCCCATTCTCCTCAGATGGGCACGCCTCCTTCTCAGCTGCATGGTAGAGGAGTTGAGCCGTGCCCTCAGCAATATCATATCTTGACCCTTATTAATCCTCTTACAAGGAAAGCTGGTCTGGTCAGCTCCGTCATTAGGCCCAGAACATCCAACACCTCAGACCCTCATTGGCTCCGTCCTATGGATTATCCAAGTCATACTCCAGGTGATGTATTCACCAAGGGAAGTTGTTTGTACTTACTTGAGGGTTGAACTTTTTGTACAATGCGACTGAAATATAATATTGTCACCGCTGTGATATTTCAGTAACACTGTACAAAACACTCTATCAAAAAAGTGTCTTATGAAGTGCACCAAAACGTCCCAACGGTGACGAGATAGAGTTGACGTTTCCCTGATCTCCCTGTTGAAATATAAAGGAAAAATTAAATTTTGTGTTACAAGTATAATCACATAAGTTTGACTGTTTGGATATCGAGAGGTGATCTCTGTCCCGCCAAAGGAGATATGTGACTCTCCAGAGGAGTTCAATTCCTCTCTAGGAGATCAGTACCTTTCGAAATGTGTGGGAAAACCCAATTGAGCTCTTCTAGAAGGAGAGGCTCCCACAGTAAAAGTCTAACCCATGCACGCTTGTTTTTGTAAAGTGTTACCAAAATAAAATCGTTGTTTGTGAAGCGAAATTGAATTTACCATGGAAGACAAAAAAATTAAAACTCGGACAAATCTCTATCTTATAGAGAGAACTTAGAAAACGCCAGATAACACAATGACCACGAAACGGGTTGAACAATAATATATACTCTATATGTATTGACCTTATATAACATAATGAACCTTGCATCAGTTAAAGATTTTCAGTTAATCATCATTGCTTGCGTCAAAAGCTAGGCACACATTTAGTATGTCAAAAGGTCTCGAGTTGAATCATCGGTCTATAGGTTAAGCCAACATACAACACTCTTATTTATGATAGCAACATAAATAGGCATGTCCAACACCATTTATTGAACTTTCTCTAACACTTATAACTCCTACGTTGGTGGTAGACGTGCTCTGCGTGCCAGCATGAAGAGAGATTCTGAAAAGCTTCAAAGCCTCGTCTTTATGTCAGCACGGAGGATAAATATAAAGCAAGCGTAGAAGAAGAAAGTGCTCGAGAAAGTTGGATAAATGATGTTGAACCTGCTTATTTATGTTGTGAAAAATAAAACTATCATGTATGGGTGTGGCAGCTATAGCAATTTCTATGAAATTTGAACCAAATCCAAATCCCATTTTTTGCATGTTATAAGTTGCCTCTGATATTACCCACATAATACCATATGCTAGCTGTTTTATCCACCTAGTTTCGTCAAAGAATAATTTAGACTAACTACGTCGGTCCCAGACGGTATGCACTCTATCTCCTAACAGATTTTGTAATTGCAAATAGTGTGTACTTACATAGTTCATGCATTTACAGAGTCTGACAGGAGATAGAGGAATACTAACGATAGGAGCAGCATAATTGGTCTAAGTTATTATTTAGAAAAATTAGTGAATAAAATGTTGGAAATATGCCCTAGAGGCAATAATAAATGTATTATTATATTTTCATGCTCATAATTAAGTTTATATTTCAGTGTTATAATTGCATTGGTTCTTGAATATGAGATTCAAAGGAAAACTCAATTGCATGTGTGGAAACATAAACACCAAATGGATCCCTAGTCATGCCTCTAGGACTAGCTCATGTATTGATGATGATCTTGTTTTCCTAATCATGGGTATTGTTTAGGTAACAAGGATGCCATCAATAATGAGAACACATTGTTATCGGAACAATGGTGTTGGATAGACCCACCTTATGAGTTACTGCGAGATCACATCATCATTATGTTGTCGGTATTTTCATATAAACTATTAACGTTTACTTAGTTCCTTAGACCATGAGAATATCATATGCCAACATACCAGATGGTTACTTTGGGGTTACCGAACGTCACACTGTAACTGGGTGATAATAAAAGTAACTTACGGGTATACCAGAAACGTATGTCTCGGTATCGATAGTTCAAGACTGGGATTTGCTCCTTCGACAATGGAGAGATACTCTCCGGGACCACTCGGTATTACAGTATCATCATCGTCTGGCCAGACACATGTGATTGAGATCACAGGGATACCGGAATACGAATACGAGTAAAGAGAACAAAATCGGTAACGAGGATGACCGGTATAGTGATCAAAGTGTAAACACTGACGGCAAATGGTAAACACTGATAGCAAAGGCTTTACCGTCAGCCCGATAAAAAGCTGACGGCAAATAATTACTTTGCCGATTTATTCTTTGACGACACTCTTTGTCGTCAGGTTATCATCCTTTGCCGTCTGTCCTTGGCTGACGGCAAATTCCCTAATTCCTGTAGTGTCTTCTTCAGCCCATGGTAGTAGCCGACATCATCATTGGTGTTGTCCTTATCCTAATCGACAAGCTGCCTCCCGTTGTGAGGGCATCAATGCGTAGGAAAGATCCAAAGAGAAAACGAACTAGCAATAGAGGGAGGACTCTCCTCTCCCCCTCCTCCACCTCTCTCCTCTCTTTCCCCTCAGTGAGAGTCTCAACTGCCACCCCCGCGCCTATCCCCTCCTCCTCTAATGACCTCGCCGGCCGGAGTGGGGATGGGAGGGGAGCTCGTGTTGTTCCTGTTCATAGTAGTAGTAGTTGACTTTCCCGTGAGGCGCATGGCGTGATGTCAATGGACTGCAGGGCGCACGTGCTGGCACACAACACATACTGTAGGTCCGAGCCATCTCCAGCTCGTTCTCCTTCTCGGGTTGGCGGCTCCCCAAGGGCTGCGCCCCCAAACCCTAGCCACACCAAAGGTGGGCTTGCCCCCCAAGCTAAGGGGGGCACCCCCACTATTGGGCCCAAGGCAGCTGCCCCACTTGGGCCAAGCCAAGTGGAAGCCCCTTGTGGCGCCATATACATCCAGGGGGCTAATTCCCGGAGCCCTCCTACGTAAAAATTTGTCCTCCAAAACTTTTCTGTTTACCCAGTTTTATCCGGTTTTCTCCGAAACACTTTCGATTTTCTCTCGAAACTATTTTTATTGTCTCCTAAACTTTTCCGCTGACTTTATCTGAAGCTCCTAAACATCTAGTACTCAACAGATCGATGACCCTTAAGTGAGTGACCCTGTCGGTTCGGTAGATTATAGACATGACCGGAACTCATTCCGTTCAATGATCAATAGTGGAACTGTGGACATACATATTGACTCCTATACCTGCACGAATGATTATCGAGTGAACCTATAGTTACCATGTGATATTCCTTTTGCTACGCGATACTTCACATAACCCAAGGTGAGATATATCAGCATCCCCGTGAAATAACAACTTGATTACTATGCCAGTTTTCTCGTTACCGGTCTTGTTCTCTTTTCTCGTTCACGTGTTTTGGCATCATCGTGAGCAAGTCACGTTGTGTCTGGCATACGATGATGGATGACATCACATCGAGAGGGCCCTAGGAATATCTCTGTATCCTCGGAGGAGCAAATCCCAATCTCGAGCTATCTAGTCCCTTGTCATACGTTTCTGATGAACCTGTAAGTTGTCGTTATGATCACGCTGTTACGGTTGACATTTGACGCCCCAAAGTGCATCGTCCAGTATGAAGTGACTTGATACTCTTATTTTTTCCGATAAAGGGCGCTTTTATTATCTAAAAAATGTAGCATCAAGCGGATACAAAGCATAATGAGCAACACCCGGCCTCTGCATAACTAAGATGCACATAGCCAATCATTTGGATAAGTCTGACAAAAAGAAATGAAACAAAACCGACAAAATGACAACAGTAGAGTCCTATAGACCGACACTATGCCTATGTCGAAAGTGGTGGTGGATCTATCCGGAGGTTATGCTGCCACCCATGTTGGAAAAAAAACATCATGGCCAACTGCTCCAACCGCGTACACACCGCCTTGAACAGCGGTTGGTACTCCGCTCGTTGTAGCGTAAACCACGTACGAAGCGAGTGCGTACACCGGAAAATAACCTGCAAAGGAGAATCATTTTTGTCATTAAAAACCAAATCATTTCAACATAGCCACAGCAACCACATTAAGGCACACGCTCCCACCCTTATTAGCGTTTTGAACCTATTTGGAATACTGCCCAACCAATGACCAAAAATATTGGCAACACTTGTGGGCGGATACAAATTTGACGCTATTTGGATGACTGGCCACGTAGAACGTGCAAACTTGCATTGGAAAAAGAGGTGTTTGATTGTCTCGTCATGAGTACAAAAACAACACTTCTTACTCTCTGGCCAGTTGCGCCGTGCGAGGTTGTTTTTGGTTAGCACAACTCCTCTATGAAGATACCACATGAAGATTTTAACTTTTAGTGGAATCTTTGACTTCCGCATTTTCTTATTATTACTCACCGGTACCTCAGAATGTGCGAGCGCACGGTACATAGAGTGAACTGTGAAAGACCCCAACGTAGTAAGGTTCCGGCGAAACACATCCCGCCATCTGTCAGGTTAATCGAATCCAGACGGGACAAGAGATTATGCCATGACAAAAGTCAGGGCCCAATCAAAACTCGATACTCTCATGGTCTAAGAAATTATGCATATGTTAACTTTCTATGTGTTATAAACTATAAACTTGTGACGAAAGGATCTCTTAGTATAACATATAACTTGGGTTAGTTCAACACAAGTGTTCTTCTAATATCGTGCCCTCAAAGTTCCCGGCATCCTCGTTACACTTAAGTTATGCCTATGACCTGGAAATCGGGACCATCATGCAACACTTGAGCTAGTCTTATAGGCGAGACTAGGAACCTATTTACCGTTTATTATTCTACACGTGCATATGAGTTTTCCTCTGAGCCTCGTGGTTATTACAGACTTGAGAATCATTGCAATTATAACATAGAACATAAACATTACTTATAAACTTGAAAATAAATAATAACATTTTATTATTTTTCCTCTAGGGCAATAATAAAGTTATTATTTTATTTCCTTATGTCATGATAAATGTTTATTATTCATGCTAGAATGGTATTAACCGGAAACTTGATACACGTGTGAATACATAGACAAAATAGAGTGTCACTAGTATGCCTCTACTTGACTAGCTTGTTAATCAAAGATGGTTATGTTTCCTAACCATAGACATGAGTTGTCATTTGATTAACGTGATCACATCATTAGGAGAATGAAGTGATTGACTTGACCCATTCCGTTAGCTTAGCACTTGATCGTTTAGTATGTTGCTATTGCTTTCTTCATGACTTATACATGTTCCTATGACTATGAGATTATGCAACTCCCGTTTACCGGAGAAAGACTTTGTGTGCTACCAAACGTCACAACGTAACTGGGTGATTATAAAGGTGCTCTACAGGTGTCTCCGAAGGTACTTGTTGAGTTGGCGTATTTCGAGATTAGGATTTGTTACTCCGATTGTCGGAGAGGTATCTCTGGGCCCACTCGGTAATGCACATCACTATAAGCCTTGCAAGCATTGTAACTAATGAGTTAGTTGCGGGATGATGTATTACGGAACGAGTAAAGAGACTTGCCGGTAACGAGATTGAACTAGGTATTGAGATACCGACGATCGAATCTCGGGCAAGTAACATACCGATGACAAAGGGAACAATGTATGTTGTTATGCGGTTTGACCGATAAAGATCTTCGTAGAATATGTGGGAGCCAATATGAGCATCCAGGTTCCGCTATTGGTTATTGACCGAAGACGTGTCTCGGTCATGTCTACATAGTTCTCGAACCCGTAGGGTCGCACGCTTAAAGTTCGGTGACGATCGGTATTATGAGTTTATGTGATTTGATGACCGAAGTTTGTTCGGAGTCCCGGATGAGATCGGGGACATGACGAGGAGTCTCGAAATGGTCGAGAGGTAAAGATCGATATATTGGAAGGCTATATTCGGACATCGGAAAGGTTCCGAGTGATTCGGGTATTTTTCGGAGAACCGGAGAGTTACGGGAATTCGTATTGGGCCTTAATGGGCCATACGGGAAAGGAGAGAAAGGCCTCAAGTGTGGCTGCGCCCCTTCCCCATGGACTGGTCCGAATTGGACTAGGGAAAGGGGGCGCCCCCTTCCTTCCTTCTCCTTCTCCCTTCCCCTTTTCCTATTCCATGTGGGAGGTGGAATCCTACTAGGATTAGGGAGTCCTAGTAGGACTCCACACCTTGGGCGCGCCCTGTGAGGGCCGGCCTCCTCCTCCCTCCATCCTTTATATACGTGGCCAGGGGGCACCCCATAGACACAACAATTGATCATTGATCTCTTAGCCGTGTGCGGTGCCCCCCTCCACCATAATCCACCTCGATCATATCGTAGCGGTGCTTAGGCGAAGCCCTGCGTCGGTAGCATCATCATCACCGTCACCACGTCGTCGTGCTGACGAAACTCTCCTGTGATGCTTTGCTGGATCGGAGCTCACGGGACGTCATCGAGTTGAACGTGTGCTGAACTCGGAGGTGCCGTGTGTTCGGTACTTGGATCGGTCGGATCGTGAAGACGTACGACTACATCAACCACGTTGTGCTAATGCTTCCGGTTTCGGTCTACGAGGGTACGTGGACACACTCTCCCCTCTCGTTGCTATGCATCACCATGATCCTGTGTGTGCGTAGGAATTTTTTTGAAATTACTTCGTTCCCCAACAGTGGCATCCGAGCCTGGTTTTATGCGTAGATGTTATATGCACGAGTAGAACACAAGTGAGTTGTGGGCGATACAAGTCATACTGCTTACCAGCATGTCACACTTTGGTTCGGCGGTATTGTTGGATGAAGCGGCCCGGACCGACATTACGCGTACGCTTACGCGAGACTGGTTTTACCGCCGTGCTTTGCACACAGGTGACTAGCGGGTGTCAGTTTCTCCAACTTTAGTTGAACTGAGTGTGGCTACGCCCGGTCCTTGTGAAGGTTAAAACAACACTAACTTGACGAACTATCGTTGTGGTTTTGATGCGTAGGTAAGAATGGTTCTTGCTCAGCCCGTAGCAGCCACGTAAAACTTGCAACAACAAAGTAGAGGACGTCTAACTTGTTTTTGCAGGGCATGTTGTGATGTGATATGGTCAAGACATGATGCTATATTTTATTGTATGAGATGATCATGTTTTGTAACTGAGTTATCGGCAACTGGCAGGAGCCATATGGTTGTCGCTTTATTGTATGCAGTGCAATCGCCCTGTAATTGCTTTACTTTATCACTAAGCGGTAGCGATAGTCGTAGAAGCAATAGTTGGCGAGACGACAACGATGCTACGATGGAGATCAAGGTGTCGCGCCAGTAACGATGGTGATCATGACGGTGCTTCGGAGATGGAGATCACAAGCACAAAGATGATGATGGCCATATCATATCACTTATATTGATTGCATGTGATGTTTATCCTTTATGCATCTTATTTTGCTTTGTTTGACGGTAGCATTATAAGATAATCTCTCACTAAATTTCAAGGTAAAAGTGTTCTCCCTGAGTATGCACCGTTGCCAAAGTTCGTCGTGCCGAGACACCACGTGATGATCGGGTGTGATAAGCTCAACGTTCATCTACAACGGGTGCAAGCCAGTTATGCACACGCAGAATACTCGGGTTAAACTTGACGAGCCTAGCATATGCAGATATGGCTTCGGAACACTGAGTGAATCATATAGTAGATATGATCAACATAGTGATGTTCACCATTGAAAACTACTCCATTTCACGTGATGATCGGTTATGGTTTAGTTGATTTGGATCACGTGATCACTTAGATGATTAGAGAGATGTCTATCTAAGTGGGAGTTCTTGAGTAATATGATTAATTGAACTTAAATTTATCATGAACTTAGTACCTGGTAGTATTTTGCATGTCTATGTTGTTGTAGATCAATGGCCCGTGCTACTGTTCCTTTGAATTTTGATATGTTCCTAGAGAAAACTAAGTTGAAAGATGATAGTAGCAATGATGCGGACTAGTTCCGTGATCTGAGGATTATCCTCATTGCTGCACAGAAGAATTATGTCCTTGATGCACCGCTAGGTGACAGACCTATTGCAGGAGCAGATGCAAACGTTATGAACGTTTAGCAAGCTCAATATGATGACTACTTGATAGTTTAGTGCGCCATGATTTACGGCTTAGAATCGGGACTTTAGAAACGTTTTGAACGCCACGGAGCATATGAGATGTTCCAAGAGCTGAAATCGGTATTTCAGACTCATGCTCGTGTCGAGAGGTATGAGATCTCTGACAAATACTTTGCCTACAAGATGGAGGAGAATAGCTCAACCAGTGAGCATGTGCTCAGAATGTCTGAGTACTACAGTTGCTTGAATCAAGTGGGAATTAATCTTCCAGATAAGATAGTAATTGACAGAATTCTCTAGTCACTATCACCAAGTTACGGGAACTTTGTGATGAACTATAATATGCAAGGGATGACAAAAACGATTCCCGAGCTCTTCGTGATGCTGAAATCAACGAAGGTAGAAATCAAGAAAGAGCATCAAGTGTCGATGGTTAACAAGACCACTAGTTTCAAGAAAAAGGGCAAAGGGAAGAAGGAGAACTTCAAGAAGAATAGCAAGCAAGTTGCTACTCCCGGGAAGAAGCCCAAGTCTGGACCTAAGCCTGAAACTGAGTGCTTCTACTGCAAAGGGACTGGTCACTGGAAGCGGAACTGCCCCAAGTATTTGGCGGATAAGAAGGATGGCAAAGTGAACAAAGGTATATTTGATATACATGTTATTGATGTGTATTTTACTAGTGTTCATAGTAGCCCCTTGGTATTTGATACCGGTTCAGTTGCTATGATTAGTAACTCGAAACAGGTGTTGCAAAATGAACAGAGACTAGTTGAGGACGAGGTGACGATGTGTGTTGGAAGAGATTCCAAGGTTGATAAGATCACCATCGCACACTCCCTCTATTTTTGGGATTAGTGTTGAACCTAAATAAATGTTATTTGGTGTTTGCGTTGAGCATGAATATGATTGGATCATGTTTATTGCAATACGGTTATTCATTTAAGTCAGAGAATAATTGTTGTTCTGTTTACATGAATAAAAACCTTCTATGGTCATACACCCAATGTAAATGGTTTATTGAATCTCGATCGTAGTGATACACATATTCATAATATTGAAGCCAAAAGATGCAAAGTTAGTAATGATAGTGCAACTTATTTGTGGCACTGCCGTTTAGGTCATATTGGTGTAAAGCGCATGAAGAAACTCCATACTGATGGACTTTTGGAATCACTTGATTATGAATCATTTGATGCTTGCGAACCATGCCTCATGGGCAAGATGACTAAAACTCCGTTCGCCGGAACAATGGAGCGAGCTACGGACTAATTGGAAATAATACATACCGATGTATGCGGTCCGATGAGTATTGAGGCTCGCGGCGGGTATCGTTATTTTCTGACCTTCACAGATGATTTGAGCAGATATGGGTATATCTACTTAATGAAACACAAGTCTGAAACGTTTGAAAAGTCCAAATAATTTCAGAGTGAAGTAGAAAATCATCGTAACAAGAAAATAAAGTTTCTACGATCTGATCGCGGAGGCAAATATTTGAGTTACGAGTTTGGTCTTCATTTAAAAAATGTGGAATAGTTTCGCAACTCACGCCACCTGGAACACTACAGTGTAATGGTGTGTCCGAACGTCGTAACCGTACTTTATTAGATATGGTGCGATCTATGATGTCTCTTACCGATTTACCACTATCGTTTTGAGGTTATGAATTAGAGACAGTTGCATTCACGTTTAATAGGGCACCATCTAAATCCGTTGAGACGACACCGTATGAACTGTGGTTTGGCAAGAAACCTAAGCGTCGTTTCTTAAAATTTGGGGCTGCGATGCTTATGTGAAAAAGCTTCAGCCTGATAAGCTCGAACCCAAATCGGAGAAGTGCGTCTTCATAGGATACCCAAAAGAAACTGTTGGGCACACCTTCTATCACAGATCCGAAGGCAAGATATTTGTTGCTAAGAATGGATCCTTTCTAGAGAAGGAGTTTCTCTCGAAAGAAGTGAGTGGGAGGAAAGTAGAACTTGATGAGGTAGTGGTACCTTCTCTTGAATTGGAAAGTAGTTCATCACAGAAATCAGTTCCAGTGATGCCTACACCAATTAGTGAGGAAGCTAATGATGATGATCATGAAACTTCAGATCAAGTTACTACAGAACCTCGTAGGTCAACCAGAGTACGTTCCGCTCCAGAGTGGTACGGAAATCTTGTTCTGGAAGTCATGTTACTAGACCATGACGAACCTATGAACTATGAGGAAGCGATGATGAGCCCAGATTCCGCGAAATGGCTTGAGGCCATGAAATCTGAGATGGGATCCATGTATGAGAACAAAGTATGGACTTTGGTTGACTTGCCCGATGATCGACAAGTCATTGAGAATAAATGAATCTTCAAGAGGAAGACAGACGCTGATAGTAGTGTTTCTATCTACAAAGCTCGAATTGTCGCAAAAGGTTTTCGACAAGTTCAAGGTGTTGACTACGATGAGATTTTCTCACTCGTATCGATGCTTAAGTCTGTCCGAATCATGTTAGCAATTGCCGCATTTTATGAAATCTGGCAAATGGATGTCAAAACTACATTTCTTTAATGGATTTATTAAAGAAGAGTTGTATATGATGCAACCAGAAGGTTTTGTCAATCCTAAAGGTGCTAACAAAGTGTGCAAGCTTCAGCGATCCATCTATGGACTAGTGCAAGCATCTCGGAGTTGGAATATACGCTTTGATAAGGTGATCAAAGCATATGGTTTTATACAGACTTATGGTGAAGCCTGTATTTACAAGAAAGTGAGTGGGAGCTCTGTAGCATTCCTGATATTATATGTGGATGACATATTGCTGATTGGAAATGATATAGAATTTCTGATAGCATAGAAGGATACTTGAATAAGAATTTTTCAATAAAAACCTCGGTGAAGCTGCTTAAGTATTGAGCATCAAGATCTATAGGGATAGATCGAGACGCTTAATAAGACTTTCATAAAGCACATACCTTGACAAAGTTTTGAAGGAGTTCAAAAAGTATCAGTCAAAGAAAGAGTTCTTGCCTGTATTCAAGGTATAAAGTTGAATAAGACTCAAAGCAAGACCACGGCAGAAGATAGAGAGAGAATGAAAGTCATTCCCTATGCCTCAGCCATAGGTTCTATAAAGTATGCCATGCTATATACCAGACCAGTTGTGTGCCTTGCTATGAGTTTAGCAAGGAGGTACGATAGTGATCTAGGGATAGATCACTGGATAGCGGTCAAAGTTATCCTTAGTTACCTAAGAGGACTAAGGAAATATTTCTCGGTTATGGAGGTGATAAAAGAGTTCGTCGTAAAACGTTACGTCGATGCAAGCTTTTACACCGATCCAGATGACTCAGTCTCTCAATCTGGATACATATTGAAAGTGGGAGCAATTAGCTAGAGTAGCTCCGTGCAGAGCATTGTAAACATAGAAATTTGCAAAATACATACGGATCTGAATGTGGCAGACCCGTTGACTGAACTTCTCTCACAAGTAAAACTTGATCACACCTTAGTACTCTTTGGGTGTTAAACACATGGCGATGTGAACTAGATTATTGACTCTAGTAAACCCTTTGAGTGTTGGTCACATAGCGATGTGAACTATGGGTGTTAATCACATGGTGATGTGAACTATTGGTGTTAAATCACATGGCGATGTGAACTAGATTATTGACTCTAGTGCAAGTGGGAGACTGAAGGAAATATGCCCTAGAGGCAATAATAAAGTTATTATTTTATTTCCTTATGTCATGATAAATGTTTATTATTCATGCTAGAATGGTATTAACCGGAAACTTGATACATGTGTGAATACATAGACAAAATAGAGTGTCACTAGTATGCCTCTACTTGACTAGCTCGTTAATCAAAGATGGTTATGTTTCCTAACCATAGACATGAGTTGTCATTTGATTAACGGGATCACATCATTAGGAGAATGATGTGATTGACTTGACCCATTCCGTTAGCTTAGCACTTGATCGTTTAGTATGTTGCTATTGCTTTCTTCATGACTTATACATGTTCCTATGACTATGAGATTATGCACCTCCCGTTTACCGAAGGAACACTTTGTGTGCTACCAAACATCACAACGTAACTGGGTGATTATAAAGGTGCTCTACAGGTGTCTCCGAAGGTACTTGTTGAGTTGGCGTATTTCGAGATTAGGATTTGTCACTCCGATTATCGGAGAGGTATCTCTGGGCACACTCGGTAATGCACATCACTATAAGCCTTGCAAGCATTGTAACTAATGAGTTAGTTGCGGGATGATGTATTACGGAACGAGTAAAGAGACTTGCCGGTAACGAGATTGAACTAGGTATTGAGATACCGACGATCGAATCTCGGGCAAGTAACATACCGATGACAAAGGGAACAACGTATGTTGTTATGTGGTTTGACCGATAAAGATCTTCGTAGAATATGTGGGAGCCAATATGAGCATCTAGATTCCGCTATTGGTTATTGACCGGAGACGTGTCTCGGTCATGTCTACATAGTTCTCGAACCCGTAGGGTCCGCACGCTTAAAGTTCGGTGACGATTGGTATTATGAGTTTATGTGATTTGATGACCGAAGTTTGTTCGAAGTCCCGGATGAGATCGGGGACATGACGAGGAGTCTCGAAATGGTCGAGAGGTAAAGATCGATATATTGGAAGGCTATATTCGGACATCGAAAAGGTTCCGAGTGATTCGGGTATTTTTCGGAGTACCGGAGAGTTACGGGAATTCGTATTGGGCCTTAATGGGCCATACGGGAAAGGAGAGAAAGGCCTCAAGGGTGGCTGCGCCCCTTCCCCATGGACTGGTCCGAATTGGACTAGGGAAAGGGGGCACCCCCTTCCTTCCTTCTCCTTCTCCCTTCCCCTTTTTCCTACTCCATGTGGGAGGTGGAATCCTACTAGGATTAGGGAGTCCTAGTAGGACTCCACACCTTGGGCGCGCCCTGTGAGGGCCGGCCTCCTCCTCCCTCCATCCTTTATATACGTGGCCAGGGGGCACCCCATAGACACAACAATTGATCATTGATCTCTTAGCCGTGTGCGGTGCCCCCCTCCACCATAATCCACCTCGATCATATCGTAGCGGTGCTTAGGCGAAGCCCTGCGTCGGTAGCATCATCATCACCGTCACCACGCCGTCGTGTTGACGAAACTCTCCTGTGAAGCTTTGCTGGATCGGAGCTCACGGGACGTCATCGAGTTGAACGTGTGCTGAACTCGGAGGTGCCGTGCGTTCGGTACTTGGATCGGTCGGATCGTGAAGACGTACGACTACATCAACCGCGTTGTGCTAACGCTTCCGGTTTCGGTCTACGAGGGTACGTGGACACACTCTCCCCTCTCGTTGCTATGCATCACCATGATCTTGTATGTGCGTAGGAATTTTTTTGAAATTACTACGTTCCCCAACAATTTCCAACATCAGGAATTTCAGGAAACAAAATTTTTAGGAATGTGCCATGATTGCTTTGCAAAAATTGCATGGTTTTAGGACCGTTATCTCTTAAATTTGTCATTGGACATATTCGAAAAATGCCATGTCACAAATTTCAGAATGTGCATTGTCCAATTACACAGAAAAAAGGGGAGGGACTGAACTGAGATGGAAAGCTCACCGTCGGCCTCGTGGCAAGATCGGTGAAAAAAATTGGTCCAGGAAGTCCCAGGGGAGGCGCTCGCCGGCTGAGAGAGAAGGCCGGCCATAGCAACACTTGGGAGTGGTCAGAGAGGAGCAACGAATGAGTGCTTGCCGGTAGCTGCAGATGTGACTTGCTGCTGCAGAGAGAGAGAGAGAGAGAGAGAGAGATGGAAGGAGGGCACGGTGGTGGCTACCTCACTGGCGAGGAGCAGAGTAGATCCTCGCGCCAACGGATGGGCAGCTCGACCAGCTCGCCTCTCTCTCACGCTGTGTGACATCCCCAGTATCACACTACAGTGATCTACCCTTAATGATGGTCATGTCATCATGGTCACTAAGCCAATCTGCCACTTGTCCCAAATCAAAGCCAATTTCCAATTTGATTTGCATGTCAAATATTTGCTTCCTCCAACATGACAGCAAAATAGTTCATAATTTGGAAAATATCTCTAAGTATTTGTCATCTTGGAACCAACCTCACAAAAATTTCCAAAATGCCCCTGGATTTTAATTTAGTGGTCCAGCAGCATTTATCTTGTCCTTTTCAATTTCTAAAAATGCTTAACCTTCTCCTTTTGGCCCCAAACTTTTTGTGCCATCTAGAAATATTGTGCAAGGTTTTTGTGCAAAATTCCACAGCTGGCAAAAATCATTTGGTAGCTCTAATAATTCCTAGGCTGCCTCTGTTTTTAATTAAAAGAGAAAGACATAGGGAAATAGAAAGGGGCTAACCTACTGGGCCCTAAGACTACAGTGCCCTGGCCCAGCCCACTAACTCCATCTCCCACCTGCTCCCTCCCCTGCGTGTCGGCGCCGCCATGGCCGAATGCGCGCCGTACCGTTCTCCGCCCGCCACGGCGCTGGGCAGGTGAGCCGAGGAGATAAGGGCTCGCTCCTGCACCCGCCCTGGACTCCTGGCTCCCCTCCTTCCCCTCCCTCGCGCTCTCTCTCTCCGTTTTCTTCTTCCACAGAGCGCTGCCGACGTTGCCGTTGCCGCGTTGCCTCGCCGTTGCGGCCATCGGCCACCACCCGGCCTGCCCTTGTGTCCAGAAGCTCCGCGGGGTCCCTCTTCATCCTCCATACCGCAAGATTGACGCCAGGGGGCACCAGCAACGCCGCCCGTGCCGTTCCCCTCGTCGGGATCCGTCTCGGCCGTCGCCTCATCTCGCTCGTCTCCGGCGACGCCCGACCTCCCCGAGCCCCTCCTTCACCTCACAGTGAGCTCCGCTTCTCCTGCTCTCTCTCCCTGCCTCGATTCGCTGCCGGAGATGCCGAAGCCAAGCGGCCGTGCTCGCTGCGCCGCTGCGGTGAGCATCCGAGCTCCGTGCTCGTCACCGCCGTCGTTGCCTTCGCCCTTAGCTCGTGCACGTAGCACAGGTCGACGCTGCGCACTGCGCCCATCTGTTGGGTAGCCCTGGCAGTCCAAATGGACGCCGGGTTCGGCCGCCGGCGTTCTGCCGCCGCCCCTGTAGGCTGCCGCCGGCGCGCGCTGGTTCAAACCAGCGGGCTGGCTCGCTGACCCGTGGGCCCCACCTAGCTTTTGTTTAGGTTAAGTACTAATTTTCGCTAAGCAGTCACTGACAGTGGTCCCACTGACTAAATAACCCTTCACTTAAAAATGTAACACTGACATGTTGGACCCGCTTCCTGTAGCAATTTGTTTAACTCTAATTGGACTCCTGTGACACTGACACATGGGCCCCACCTATCATAGTCGACCAGTAAACAGTCAACCCAGTTGACTGCTGACTGGGCTGTTGACTGTGGTCAACTAGGCCCCCCTAGCCCACCTGTCATCCACTGTGGCTAGTCCACAGTGGGTGTAATTGGCCCCAGCACTGTTCACTTGCGTTTTAATTTAATCCCAGGAATTTCTGAATATTGCTAAAACTTCGGTAATTCGTAGAAATTCAACCGTAACTCGGATCAAAAAGTTTTCTATATGAAAGTTGATCAGAAAAATCCCACGAATCCGATCATGTCATTTGTATTCATGTCAGGACCCTCTAAGCAGGAGAACATGTAACCGTAGGCCTGTTTCTGGAAGATGAATAGTGCCTGACTACCGGTAGATAATTCCAGTTTAATTCCTAAATTAACTAAAATGATTTAGAGATGCATTAGGTCACCCATACACTGCATTTTGCCATGTCATGCTTTGTGATTGCACTTGTATGCTGTGTATTTATCTGTTTCTTCCCCCCTCTTCTTTTTCGTAGACCCCGATACCGCAATAGGACCTGAGTACCACTACGACCACTTCCGAGGATCCTTATCGTCTGCAGAGCAACCAAGCAAGCAAACCCCCTTGATCATTTCAATATCGCCCATTTCTTTCTCTCCCGTGCTTGCATTAGAATTGCTACTATATTCGATAGCTCCTATTCTGATGCACAACCTGTTTTTGTAACTGATGTTGATACCATACCTAATATCCTATATGCTTAGTATAGGTTGGTTAGTGATCCATCAGTGGCCCCTCACTCTTGTCCGTGTTGCTATGCTTTACTTCCGGTTGTTTCGATCAGTATGATCGATGTGCTGTTACCGACAGACCGACATCATCGCACATCCCCCTTAGTTATACGACTCTGCAGAGTTACTATCGAGTGCCGATGGTGATACCTCGCTTCTCACTCCTGATGAAACCTCTGTAGTGTAGCTACTCGGATGTGGATTACCGAGGGTGATTCCTCTTCTACCATCTCTGATGATGCCTCTGTCGTGCAACCCCGCAAGTGTGAACCATCAAGGGTGATTCCTCCTAGTTCACCTTGACGGATACATGGAGTGGGAATCCATCAAGTGTGATTCCTCGGATTTCCCCCTTGATGTCACGAACACACTATTACATTACCTGTTGCCCTTTTTACTTTACTGTCGCGGCAGGACTGAAGGGACAGGCGGTACCACCTCGGTAGTGGTGGACCTGAGTTCCCGACAGTCTCTTGAGAGTCGGGTTGACCTGGAGGGTACCCGTGAGATAATTACGGGGCGCGGCCGGGCAGGCAGACCGCCCTAGAGAGGGATGGGCCTGACCCTTGTTGCAAGTCCTCGAGACGGGGCGACAGGAGCACTGATCATCACCGCGCACTGCCAACACACTAATGGGTTTGGATATGTGATCTGAGTAGGCCTCTGGCCTTTTACGCGTTGACCACCACGCGGGAATAAGTATGGGCACTCTGCATTGTATGTTTCTTTCGAAGTTCCGCAGACGTCAGCGATTGTGCGGCGTGCGCCCGGGTGGACTGCGACAGCCTGCGTGCGTATACAGGGGCTAGGTCTGGTCCCGGCCGCGTTCGCAACGTGCAGGAGTGCAAAGGGCGATGGGCCCAGACCCCTGCGTGCTTAGGATTTAGACCGGCGTGTTGGCCTCTCTGTTGAGCCTAGGTAGGGCTGCGGTGTGTCGATTAGCCGAGGCCGGGCATGACCCGATAAAAGTGTGTCCGGCCGGAGTTAATCTAGCGTTTTGGGTACATTGGTGCACCCCTGCAGGGAAGAACTTAATCTATTCGAATAGCCGTGTCCACGGTTACGGACGCTCAGAGAGTATCCCGATCTACTACAACTAGAACTGGATACCTGTGTTGCTTTAATAATATGTTAGCTCCGGGATTGCTTTCTCGCTGGGAGTCGAGGAAGGATCTCTAGGCATTGCTATTATATACTTAATACTTTATATTATATGTTGTTCTGTACTCTTCTCATGCTGCAAGATGCTAGTCTTCGATAGGCTAGGCCTTCTCACTATTCTGGCATTTCTGCAGTCCAGTCCACATATACAGCCCCTCCTTTGATAATGTTGCATAAATAGAATAGATCTGATGTAAGTCTTGCGAGTACTTTGGATGAGTACTCACGGTTGCTTTGCTACCTCTTTTATTTCCCTACCCGGTTGCTGCGACCAGATGACGGAGCACCGGAGCCAGCTGCTTCCGTCGACGACTACTACTACCCCACCAACGGTGCTTACTACTACGTGGAGACCGACGACCAGGAGTAGTTTCGGAGGTTCCTGGGCAGGAGGCATGCGCTTTTTCGATCTAGATGTCGTTGCTTTGCTCAGCCTTCTTAAGACAAACTTATCTAATTGTGTCTGTACTCAGGTATTAATGCTTTCGCTGACGCTTGTGTAAACGAGGTTATGTATTCGAGCCCTCGAGGCCCCTGGCTTGTAATATAAAGCTTGTATAATTTTTTTTTTGTCTAGAGTTGTGTTGTGATATCTTCCCGTGAGTCTCTGGGTTTGATCGTGCGCATTTGCGTGTATGATTAGTGCACGGTTGAGTCGGGCGTCTCACGCTGGCTAGCGAGCGGCGGCTCCACGGCGACCTCCACCTCTCGTCGTGGCTCCTCTACGCCCTCATCGTCGATGCGCGCGATGAATCAAAGCAGAGGACCTACCATCTGTGCCCGCGACGAGCAACCCCGTCGCCGCCCACGAGTGATCCTCCCCTGAAGCACCGGCTCGAGGCCAAAACGTGGCTGGCGCCGCGATGACAATGGGCTGGCGGCGAAGCTCCTCCTCCTGGCGCCCATCTCACGGCAGGCCGGTGCGAGGGATCAGCGCGGCCTCTGCCGCATGCAACCTCCTCCATCGCCTCATCCCGTGCATCGTTGGTGGCACCGCCGCCGCAGCCCGCCTCCCGCATCGTCCCTGCCGATGTCCGCATCGTGTCGGTCGACGAGTGTGAGGTGGAGAGGCGAGGAATGGGAAAGAAAGCGAGAGACCGCCGAGAGGAAGGAGGGAAATGCGGTGCTGGTCGTTCGCTAGCAAATCAAGCTCTAGCGAACGGCTTAGTCCAGTTGACGTGTCCCTCATAGGTGCTTTAAGATGTGTGCATCTGATATGACATTATCCGGATAGCATTTCCGTTTTCTTCTTGTAGTTCATGTGATTTATTTTATTTCAATCCCCCCATCGTTGACCATCAGTAAAAAACTGAGAGGGGCTGCTTTTGCTCTCCCGTCATCGTCCCATCCGCCGGCCAGAGGCAGTCTTCTACCCGGCCGCCGGCTAGCCGCTTCCGCTCCAGATTCTTCTTGTTATTCAAGTCTCCAAGATCCGACTGGTGAGCTAACATATTCAACCTTCGCTCAAAATCTCCGCTTCTCCTAATCCATTCCAACCTAATCATCTTCTGTTTTCCACCCAAATCTGTGCAGAGCTCTCCTCTCCTCAATCGGCAGGGGAACAGCAAGGCCGGCAGCCATGGAGCTGGTGGTGGGAGCTTCGGAGGCGACGATGAAGTCCGTCATGGGCAAGCTGGGCGGCCTCCTCGCCCAGGAGTACACCCTGATTCGGGGCGTCAACGGCGACCTCCAGTACATCAACGACGAGCTGGCCAGCATGCAGTCCTTCCTCCGGGACCTCACCGCCGTCGGCGCCGGCCGAGCCCAGAGCCACGGCCACCGGATGAAGGACTGGATGAAGCAGATCCGCGACATCACCTATGACATCGAGGATTGCATCGACGACTCCGCCCATCGCCTCCACGGCCTGCGCTCCGACATGTGCTGCTGCTACTTCGCCAACAGCGTCTACGAGGTCCTCACATGGTGGCCTCGCCGCGACGTCGCCACCAAGATCTCCGTTCTCAAGATGCGGGCGCAGCAGATCGGGGAGCGGCGGGAGAGGTACGGCGTCAACAACCCGGAGGCCGCCGGTGGATCTGAGGGTCCTCGTGCCGGAAACGGCACCGCTGCTGGATTCGACGCCGCCGACAACCAGGAGGCGAGCCTTGAGCTCGTCGCCACGAAGGATCCGGTGGGGGTGGAGGACTACATGAAAGAGCTGGAGGAGTGGCTGACCAACGACAAGAACAGCTCCGGCGTGCTGTATGTTGTCGGGTTCGGTGGGGTGGGGAAGACCACCATTGCCACCGCCCTGTACCGGAAGTTTGGGGACCAATTCGACCACCGCGCCATGGTCAACGTGTCTCAGAGCTCCGACATCAACGCTGTCCTGACCAACATCAAGAATCAAGTCATGCCGCAGTCCAGCGGCCAAATGCAGCAAGCCGGTGGAGGCGTACTCGGTCGGCTCAAGCGAAGTACCTCGGCATTTGCGGCCAAGTGCTGCACTGCGGGCGCCTCACAGGAAACGCGTGGTGAGACGAAGCTGGATCGGCTCAAGAAAGAGCTCACGGGACACTTTGATAACAGCAGGTATCTTGTACACATCGGATCCTTATTGCTTTCTCTGATTAATGCTTAATGAGCACAAATCCTGATTCCTGATTATGCTAATATCAGTTACGATCTGATATGATAACATGATGTACTTAATTCGTCTTTTAGTACTCATGACATAGCAAGCATATACTCCCTCCATTTTTAAATACAAGTCTTTATAGAGATTTCAACACGAACTACATACAGATGTATATAGACATATTTTAGAGTGTAGATTCACTCATTTTGCTTCGTATGTAGTCCGTATTGAAATCTCTAAGAAGACTTATATTTAGGAACAGAGGGATTATATCATTTGGGGACATGGATTAGTTCTAGTTATGCATTTCATTTCATCCATTGCTTACTTACTACTAGGAAAAATAACATTTTTGGCCCATGGAGTTTGGCCCTCATTTTTTTCATCCTAAATGTTTGAAACTGACAGTTGGCCCGCAGAGGGGATCCTAAACTTCCAACGAGTACACAGCCAATTTTCTGTCTAATCGACCAAAGTAACATGGAAGCCACCATGCCAATAAATCAGAATAAGAGCCACATGTCATCCTTCCAAATCTTCCATATTCTTCTCCTTTTTGTTCCCCTCTCATCCTCCAGACATTGCTCTTCGCTCTATTCGAGCTCCTTGCTGATAGTGCTCCCCTATGGGTCCTTTTATTTATTTTTTCCCCTTTTTCTTGTTGACTCCGTGCATCCAAGTTGATGAGTACTCGTTGTGCAGAGGCCGGGTGTGTACTTGTTGTGTTTATATCCACTTGATGGGACATTATGAGTCAATAAAGAGTGCGCTTTACTGAAAAAAACATACCTTCAGTACCATGACTGTATAACTTCTTGTTTTAGCTGATGAAATTGATGATCACTTGGTGGGAAACCCCGCCTATGCAATTATGTTTCTTCGCAATTTTATTCTGCTCCTCTGCCCACATCATTTGATTCTGATAAAAAAATAGGGATGTAGTACTGTCCTTTAGACATGAATTTTACAACCATTTAGTTCAGATAGAGTTTGTCATTTCTGGTCACTCACTCTCTGCTCCGTTTTCTTGAAAGCTCAATCTCTGCTCCCACTTTTGGTTTCTTTTCTTGCAGTTACTTGGTCTTGGTTGATGATGTTTGGTCTGCAGCAACGTGGGACCAGATCAGAAAGTCACTTCCAACAAGTAATAAGCGCACCAGAATAATTGTTACTACACGGTTTCAAGCTGTTGCTACAAGACGTAGAGGAGAAGAAGGTGATCATACTCGGAAAGTTTCCCCTCTTGGCGTTGAGGAATCTGAGAGGCTATTTAATCAGGCCTTCTCTGAATCCAAAGGTAGTGAGGTTGAAAAGGTTCCAAAGGAAGTCTGGAAAATGTGCGGGGGGCTGCCATTGGCCATAGTTATCATGGCTGGTCATGTGGCTTGCAACCCGAACAAATCAGAGGACGAATGGTCGAAAGTTTGCAATTCTCTATTTCCAGAGTTAGGGAAAGATCATGGCAAAGATGGTGGGAGAGATCTTACCCAGTAGGAAGTTGGTAGGATTGTGAGTCATTGCTACAATGACATGCCTGCTGACATCAAGACTTGCTCCCTGTATTTGAGCATATTTCCAAAGGGCCAGAAAATCAGCAGGAAGCGTTTGACAAGGCGATGGATAGCTGAAGCTTTCGTTGCTGAGAAGCAGGGCCTGAGTGTGGAGGACGTTGCAGAGACATATTTCAATCATCTCATAAGAAGGAAGATCATCCGACCAGTGGAGCACAGCAGCAATGGGAAGGTGAAGAAATGCATAGTCCACGACATGGTTCTTGAACACATTGTAGCGAAGGCAAGTGAAGAGAATTTCATCGCTGTGATTGGTGGTAACTGGCTTATGCAGCTACCTAGCAGCAAGGTCCGCCGGCTGTCCCTCCAGGAAAGCGATTCCAAACGTGCAAATGATACAGAGAAGATGAACCTGTCTCATGTCTGGTTACTGACCATGTTTGGGAGCTTGAACCAACTGCCTTCCCATTCATTCAAGTTTGGAATTGTACAAGTCCTGGATCTTGAAGGCTGCATGGGTTTCAAAGCACATCATACAGAGGAGATATGCAAGATGCTTCTTCTCAAGTATCTCAGCCTCCGAAGAAGTGACACTAAACAACTTCCAAAAGCGATTGGAAAGCTTGAGAACCTCGAGACTCTGGACATAAGAGAGACAAGTGTTGTTGAGTTGCCTAAAACCGTATGCCAGCTTGAACGGCTGGTAAACATACTTGGTGGGGATAAAAAAACAAGAAGGGCATTGAAGCTTCCAGAGGAGTTGAATAAGAAGAAGAAAATGAAGGCCTTGCGCATACTGTCAGGGATTGAGATTGTTGGGCGATTGGCGGACCTTCATCATCTGACTGAGCTGAGGAAGCTTGCCATCTACAAGCTCAGAACCATGAGTGACGATCCAAGTTTCAAAGATTTAAGCTCCTCTATTGAGTACCTTGGGGGCTAGTCTCTGCACACCCTCATAATTGATGACGAGTCATCCAAGTTTATCAATTCACTGGATGACCTGTCATCACCACCAAAGTTCCTTGTTGCCCTTGAGTTATCTGGCAAGATGGTTCAGCTCCCCAATTGGATCACACAACTGACTGCTCTTACCAAGCTAACCCTTTCAGTAACAGCTCTCCGGACAGATAACTTGCTGCTCCTTAGCAAGCTAGAGGCACTGTTTTCCCTCACCTTCTCATTCAGGGCAGAAAAGCAGGACTCGGAGACACTGACCATTCTGGCTGAAAACAAGCTGTCCTCTGATGGGGAGATCACAATCCCAGATGCTGGTTTCAAGAGTCTTAAGCTTCTTCGCTTATTTGCTCCTCTCTTGCCTGTAGTGACCTTTTCGAAGAATGCCATGCCAGAGCTGGAGAGGCTTGAGCTACGGTTCAGCATGCTGGAGGGGCTTTATGGCGTGGAAAACCTTGCGGTACTGAAGGTGGTGCATCTGACATTGGAGGACAAAGGCGGTGAATATATGACGAAAGAGATGCAACACGAGGTGGAGACAGCAGTGAAGAGGAGGACCAATGGCAAGGCGCCCAAGATAATCCTCGATCAGTGACCGATTCAAAGTGAGAGTGCAACTGTGGCTCTTTGCAAGTCTGAGTTTGAAATCATCCCATTCTTGCCTGTGCTCAGATATTTTCACGCTACTGCTGCTTTACTCTCTTGAAGAAGGAAGGATGATACTGTGAAAAGAAGGATGATGCTTCATCCAAGCAGGTACGTTGTATGACAGTTGTGCTGGATGTTATGTTCGTCGTGTTTGTGTGTGTGCGCGCGCTTCAAGTTCGATCATCAGTTAAAAGGATGCTGTAATTCTCTTTGACCGCAAATGTTGTTGTAAATTTCATTCAAGACAATGGCCATGCCTTTATTTGTACTCATCTCTGGACATCTGATACCAGAATCTCTAAATTGTTCAACATGTTGTAATAAATATGCAGAGAATTCCTGTGCATGGTTTCCGTATTTATGTATTTATTTATTATTTGTAAAGGAGCAGTGGAAGGGAACAAATTTGTAAAGCAGCAGTGGTAGGGAACAAATTTGTAAAGCAGCAGTGGTAGGGAACAAAAAGTGTGGTTCTTTGCAGGCCTGTAATAAATTTGAAATCATCATAACATTCTTGCGTGTTGTCAGATATTTCCACGGTACTGCTGCTTTACTCTCTCGAAGGAAGGATGATACTGTGAAAAGAAGGATGATGCCTCATCCAGGGATGTCGTATGACAGTCGGATTAAATGTTTTATTCGCGACAGTTGTGCTAAATGTCATGTTCGTCGTGTTGGTATGTGCGTGCGCTAGCTGCAAGTTTGATCATCAGTTAACAAGATGTTGTAATTCTATTTGATGCAGATGCTTTAAAGTTGATGCAAGCCAGTGGTTATGCATTTATGTGTGCTCATCTCTGGACATCTGATACCAGAAGTTACAAACTGTTCAACATGTTGTAATGAAGGCGCAGAGAATTCTTGTCCATGGTTTCTGTATTGATTTATTTTTTGTAAAAATTCATCCTCCGGACGACGCCTGAAACCAGAATCTGTGATGAAGGTGCATGCTTCCTCTACTGTTGGCCCCAGGCCCAAAGGCAGCATCTGTTATTAGATGGCACTGCAAGAAACAAATCTAGTGAAGGTGGCTACTCTGTGCGGTGCAGTGTGGCGCTGATCGAGAAAGGAAGCTGCTGCCTGGAGTGGAGGCTAGGGTCGTGTCGGCCCACCGTTGGAACAGAGAGAGCTTGACCGGCCGAGGAAGCTGGACCTGGAGGCTAGTGTCGGTCGACCACACCACACCACACCACATTTGGGATAGAAAAGAAAAGGAGGGGAGAATGAAGGGAGTATACAGTAGTACGTACTACTGATGTACTCCCTCCGGTCCTTTTTAATCTGTATATAAGAATTGTCTGAAGTCAAACTTGATAATGCCTGATGTGGATCGGCATTCATTGGGCCGGGCGGGTGGGCAGGCCAGGTGTAATGGCTGATGTGGATTGGCGATCATTGGTGGCACGCACGTCAGCCTCAGCCTCCGCCTCTGCCTCCGAGGAAGAAAGAAGGAAATTCGGTCGACAGTTGGGCAGGATGATGGTGATGGCATGCCACTCGTGCTCGGCCAGCTCCCTCGCCGCACGGCGGGTCTGGTGGTACCAGGAAAAGCAGTGGCGTAGCGCGTAGCGGGGGAGGCTCGCGTCGCGTCGCGCCCAGGCAGTGTAATCGAGCCAACCGGTGTAAATATTACGGACCAAAAACGATCAACCAAGCAGCCATGCGTAGCCGGTCTGGATTTTCCTGACGGAGGTATATTTTACCGGTGTATTTGCCCTCAAAACGACAATCCAAGCGGGCCCTTATGTTGTGTTGAGCTGCTGATAGCAGGGACAATATTTATATTTATTCTACAACAAGAGTGTTCTTATACATTTCGGAGTTGTATGGCCAAAGCTAGGCAACGCCCACGACAAGCCTTGGATATACACTAGTTTTTTTATTTTTGAGAATCTTCAAAATACACTAGCTTTTTTTTTTTGAGTAGATCAAAATACACTAGCTAAAGTGGCTATAATCATTCCAGGCCATGGCCCATGTATGTAGTCTAGGGCCTTGCTACGCCCCAGCCCCTCTGTGTATGATCCTTCTGTGAGCCGTTCTGGAGTTCTTATTTTCTGCGGAAACCATGAAATTGCTACTGTAACAATCACATGGACCAGCCCACGAAGCTCCTACTCGTTCAACTTAGCTCCCAGCTCCATTCGCTAGCTTACTAATTTTTCCCACTCGCTCCACTGCCATCTTACAAAAAGCCATCTATCATTTTATTTGAAAAGGTTTGTTAAATCAAAAGATGTTAGCGGATTAAAAAATTTCTTGCAAATAATCAAATTCTGGAATTAAAAAATATTCATGGATTTTTAAAAAATCACAGACCTGAAATAACTTTGCAAATTTTAAAATGTTCATAAATTTAGAAAAACTGTCATGGATTTTAAAAAAGAAAAGACCTAAAATAACATTTGCAAATTTAAAAAATGTTCGTAAAATTTAGGAAAAAAATCATGAATTTTTAAAAAAATCAGGGATTAAGGAAATGTTCACTTAAAAAACTGTTCATGAATTAAAATTTAAAAATAGAATTGCTCCACCCATAAGAGAGACTAGTTTTTATTAACATTTCCATTAAGAGATATTAGTTTAATCCCACAGAATCAAATTGGATTGAGGGGGGAAAGTTGTTGAGTAAATAGGTAATTTTTTGATTAATTTAATCCATAAACAAATCACTAGCATGGCATTGACAGAATTAACGACATACTGATTCTGATCTAGACAAGCACGTACTATGCAAACAGTAGACGCATCTACACATAATGCTAGTAGTGCTAATGCGGAAATAAACAGGAGCGGGATAAACATGTTATACCCTCCAGTAGGCCAGGCAGAAGCCGCGACAGCGGCGACCTCGGCGGCCTTCTTGTCGGCCTCGAGCTTCTCAGCGGCGAGATGGTCGACGTCAGACTGAGACATGGTGATGATGAACGTAGAGGAAGCAGACGAACGGAGGCGAGCAGTCGCGTAGTCGCTTCCCAAAAACCTATTCACCCCTCTCCCATACAGGATTCGGAGAGGCGGGGTTTCGGAGACCTGCTCTCCCGTCGACCGTGTACGCGGCGGACGGGGTGGAGTCACCGGCGGCAGCAGCAGCAAAGGAACGACGGTGCGTGGGGAGCAGATGTGATCTATTCATGGTGGCTAGGGTTAGCAGACACCTCACACTTATATAGGCGCAACCGCGTGAAGAAACGTGGGCTCGACCCACATCCGGGTCCGTGACAACCCACGATCTGACGTCTCAGATCGTGACCCAGCTGTCAGAAAACTCTCCGTTACTGACTGGCAAAAATAAGCGCATAGGTGTGAGCTCGGCTCGGCTCATTCCCGCGGCGCGGCGGAGGAGTGCGCGAGGGCTTCTTCTATTCTCAAACTCCAATAGCATGTGGAAGAGAAACCCTTATAAGGAGGTCCAACTCCTCTCCAACTTTCAGGGTGGGACTAAATTTCCCACTACACCTAGTGCCAATTAAACCCACATGGGCCCTTGGAAATTTTCGGAAATTGTTAGATGGGCCCAAGGCCCACCCTAATATTTTAACAAAAATAGTTTAATCCGACAGAGTCCACACGGCCTCACATAAGTTTAAAAAATGTTCATGAATTAAAATAGAAATGTTAATAAAAAATATTCATGAATTAAATTATGTTCACCTTTTTTTTCCTCAATCCAATTCGAATTACTGCCCGTAGTAGATACTAGAACACTGTAATTCATTGCAAGGCCGTGTGTAATTGGTATGGTTTTGCTATTAGTATAGCATCTTTGTATAGAAAATTGGTGCATGTACACGCTTTCTAACCAAAGAAGAATCATCAACATCTGTTATTAGCATGTCATTCTTTGGCAGCCTGAGACCACTCTTTTTTTCTCAATAAAGGGTACATTTATTAACTGCACGTACTATCAAGAGTGAACATTCAGCTTCTGTATAACTGAGATACACACAATTGACATCAAAACCACGCACACAAGTAACAAGAAAAAACGCCGGCTATAGTAAAGTCATAGAAGACTAAAACCATTCATGGGATGACCTATCCGTAGACTATGCAATCCATGCAGGGTAAAAAAAAATCTCTGATTGCTTGCTCTAAGCGCGTACACATCATTGTAAACGAAGGTCGGTGCTTTAGTTGTTGTAGCGTAGACCACGAACGGAGACAGTGCGCACACTGGTTAGGTAACCTACAACGGAGATGTACTTTCACCTTTTAAACTATTTCATTTCCACATAGACATAGACTTGCCTGCAATATGATCTAGCAATTGATCATTCATATTGGCAACATTGCTTGGCGGATACAAGTTTGACACTACATGCATGGCTGGCCATGTAGCACATGCAAAAGAGCAATGAAAGAAAAAATGTGTTTGCTTATCTCATCAATATGACAAAAACTACACTTCTTGCTTGCTTACCAACTGTGACAAGCAAGGTTGTCCATTGTCAGGGCCATACCTCGACATAGATACCACATAATTTTTAAAACTTTGAGCGGTATCTCCGACTTCCATATTGTTTTAAGGTTTTCCCCTGACACCTCAGAGTTGGAGTTCCCAGTACATAGAGTACCGTGCAAACCCCACTCTACCACGTTACAATGGAATTTGTCTCGGCCTTTCGTCACTTGGATGGAATCAAAGTGGCCCAGAAGGTCCTACCATGACGCAAATCGGCGGCCGACAAAATCTCGCATGAAAGATACACTAGGTGGGGACGTGCTCAAAATTTGTACAAGAATATTATTCTTATCGCGAACTATGAGATATAAGGCTAGATATTGTTCCTGGAGAATAGCGTTTCCCATCCACTTATCCTCCCAGAAGCGAATATCTGAGCCCTCCCTAATCGTGAAGGATCCAAAGTGGAAAAGGTGTTTTTTGTGGCCATCAGATCTGCCCAAAAATGAGTCCCTAGGTTTCCAGTATGCTTGGGAAACGATTATTGGACCTAGATATTTATTGCGCAAGAGATTTTGCCAATCACCTTCATCGGTTGGAAGCTTATATAGCCATTACTAAGTATGGCATTGCTTTTGACCTGGAGATCATGTATGCCAAGATCCCCTGATCATTAGCTCGGAAAACCATGTTCCATTTAGCCGCCTATACTTTTTCTTTCTGATGTCACTTTGCCAGAAAAAATTGGACCTAAAGTAATGCAACCTCTATACGCTTTGGTAGTTGGAAAAATGAGAGCGTATTTGTGAGTACTAAGTTGATCAAAACAAGTCATCCCCCACAGAGAGTAACTTGCCTTTCCAACTACTCAGGCATTTCTCCAATCGTTCCTCGACACATTTGCACTCCGCATTTAACAGTCACCGATAATGGTTCAGAATTCCCAAGTACTTAAGTGGAAACTCACCTTGCTCGTAACCGAACAAGTTGGCATATTGCGGAGCTGCATCTTTAGCCTCTCCAAAATTGAATAATTCACTTATGTGAAAAATAGTTTTAAGACCCACATCTGCTGAGCGACAGTTTAAGGTTTTTAGCCTTTTCCAAACCATGTTCCACAAAGAGAATTGTATCATCGCGTATTGTAGAATTGAGAGGCCCTCGTCAATTAGATGTGGCACGACTCATCCTACTTGTGTGTCCTGTTTAATGCACTCAAATCAGAATAGCCAACATATTAGTATTAATCTTAAATAACATTGGAGATAATGGATCACTCTAACAGTGTCCCTTTTTTGTTTGAAAGTAATGGACAACGTCATCATTGCCTTTTATGGCCACACCACCACCAGAGGTGAAACTATCAACCTGCATATGCCATTTCTCAGAGAAACACTTCGTTCTTATGGTTTGCAAAAGAAAGATTATTTGACTTTGTCGTAAGACTTTTCAAAGACAATTTTGAATATAATTGTTCCATTTTACTGAATCACATGTGTTTTTTGGTAAAGAATTAAGTACCGATGGGAAAGTTACAAATTTGTCCAACTACATCTGGCAACGATGTAACTGCCTGTTTCCACTGTTGTTATATGTCCAACTCCTTTTTGGATAACAATATGATAATTGATTTATTTGGGCAGAAATGGAGGCTAGTGCTCGCACTGCTCTGTATCATCAGCACCGCTGCAAAAACATATACCTGGTACTACACCTCCTTAGTTTTTGGCAAGTAACCTATATGAAAGATGCAAAGAATGTCCCGTCTGATTAACTGTAACAAAACATGCTACAGGTGAGGCATGCTCAGGGTATTCATAATGTGGAAGGCGACAAGGATCATAGCGCCTACATGTCACCTACTCTGCTTGATGCTCACATTACCCCTTTGGGCTGGAGCCAAGTAAGATCTCCTGTTTCTTTTTCATTAATTAATCACCATGTGTTGTCAATTCTAATAGCAAAGGTACACATTGTGTTGTGGCCAACTATGGTCATGCTTATTTTCAAATATTTAAGGTGACAATGGATGTTGATTTACATGCATTCGTAGGTTGATTGCCTGCGAGAGCATGTCAATAAATGTGGGTTTGCAAAAAAGATTGAGTTGGTTATTGTTTCCCCTCTACGGAATATATTTTTTCTTGACCTTCTGATCTTCTTGTATATAATATCATTATTCTGGATCTTCTTTTAAGCTTTGTAGGTTGGGTTTTGTACTAACGAATATCCTTGCTACGTGTCTTACATGACCCATGTGCATAAAATTTAGTTCTAACTCTTCTTTTACACCCTTCACCATGCCGATCATGTCAACAGCTACACAATCTGCTTATCTAGTATACATTATTACCAGAACTCCTATGCCGAGGCATGATATCATAATATGACAGTGCACTACAGTAGTATGCTATTACTAAATGAGCCTCATAGTATCATACATGAATTAATCTCACAGGACTATACAAACTGCGGTGGGTGTCTTTGGTGGCAACTATACTGATGGAGTAAGTGCATCATCATTAATGGTAGAAGGTGTTGGACCCAGTGGACGTCAGGCGATTACAAGTTTGAACTGCCCACCGTTTCTTGCAGTTGAGGCCTGCAGAGAGCGCTTGGTATTTCTCTCTCCCGAAGAACACAAATAAAACATGAGAAATCATTTTTTTTATATATAAATAATGTTCTTGACATTGAGTTCCTCATTTACATTGGTTTCATTAAATATTAATTAGAACAGACAATTTTTGCCGTTGCTAGAATAACTTATTTAGCTTACTTCGTTCTTACTTCTATGCCAAATACCCTCATTTGGATGCATATTTTTGTCTCTGCTTCTTCCGCATCAGTAATGCTCCGTCGAAAAATATTAATATTAGAAATGCAGGGTGTTCATCCCTGTGACAAGAGGAGCAGCATAACAAAATACCGTACTCTCTTTCCTGCCATTGATTTTTCCCTGGCAAGTACCTATTGCTAATTCATAAGTATATTTCATAAAAGAGTGACTCGATGGTGTTTTAATATATCTTTGTGCGCGCTCTTTACAGATAGAGAATGATGAAGATGTTCTTTGGGAACCCGATGTAAGAGAATCAAATGAGTCTGTTGCTGCCAGGGGCATGAAGTTCATTGACTGGTAATTTTCCTTTCTAATATTGATTAGTTTCTTTTCATTAATGTCTTGAAAATGCAAGCCTAATGGTTTCCCATATGAATATGAAACACAAGTATCTCAATAATATTCATCTGCACCGAAAGTGCTCTTTTTATCCTAAGCACACATGCTCCCTCATGAACAGTAAAATTCAAAAAATGGTAAAAAAGTAAAAACACTCTGATTTTTTTTTGTGATAAACATTGATGAATGTTTCAACTGCATGCAAAATTTTGTGATGAGATGACATTCGTGGAGGCCTGGGCAAAATAAAATGATGCTCCAAAATGGTTCCAACAATAGTCTATTCTGAGCATCGATTTTGTTTTTTTAGAGCTTCATGAATGTCATGTCATCACCAAATTTTGTAAGCGGGTGAAGAATTCACCAATGTTTATCACACACACACACACACACACACACACACACACACACACACACACACACAAAATACCCTTTTTTTTTTTACTTTTTAACTATTCATCAGGGTGCATGTGAGCTCGGATAAAAAACTCCATGTCATATATCCTCATCTACACGTTCTATATCACTTTTGGTCATTTTTCTGCGTCATTCAAAACAATTTGATCACCAAACATTCACCACTACGCTCCTGGCCTGGTAGGAGTCCCATGTTTCTAGCAAATTAGGCTATTTGCCTCTACACTTAGATGTATGGCCATATGTGTTACTTTGGGTATGTCAACACTTGTTGCGTGTTGGAGAGAAAAACTAGAATCGGTAGAGGCCCTCTGGAACCGGGTTTAATGCCCTGTTTTCCACTAGTGATTGTAGGCTGCTTTGGATAATAGCCTCTACCCCTACACACAATGCTTCATCTTAATCTTGTTTCTCATATACCAGCAAGTTATCACCGAGTAACTATTTTACATTAGAAATTCCTAGATGCTCAAGATTTATGTGTAGCATGTATTGAGAAAGACAAAGATGATATATCGAGTCATCCAATAACTTTATTTTGGTAACCGGATTAAAACTGATCTCTGGATGTGCTTGCAGGTTATGGACAAGAGAAGAAAAGCACATAGCTATTGTCACCCATAGTAGTTTCTTGGATTTCACCTTGAACATGTACGGTAAAGAGTGTCATCCAGCCATAGCAGAGGAACTGGGCAAGTGGTAAGTTTTTTTTCCCTTGGTAATTTTCTAATCAACCCGACATATTCTACAAACTTGTGTTGTTGTGAGAGCACAATATTTGCAGTATGTAAACACAGGGACTTTAAACATTGACATGTATAAGCAAATTTGACTACTTTTTCTATCTGTAAATGGAAAGAAGTATTACATAATTCATCTTGGGATAGCATCACCAGACAAAAGCTACTTGTTCAGAGAACTTTTGTCTTGAAATCTCAATATGAAGATTATTGTGCTACAGCCATGGTTGATTCTACCATCACAAGTGCATGTTGCCTTTTTGCGGGGGAGCATGTTGCTAACTTTGCCTTGGTTATATACAGCTTTGCCAACTGTGAGCTCCGCTCGATGGTGTTGGTGGACAAAAGGTCGGTTCTTGTTTTGCTTCAACAATTACACTGTAGTTGATGGCTATTTTATAATGTGAAATTACTTTGCAACCCTGCAGTAATCTTGGATCAGATACCTCTACATGCAATTTCCATGGGAAGATACCTGCTGGACTTGATCACTCTAGTAATGTCGCAGACAATAAGCAGATTGAAGAAGCTAGCAATGAGATACATCACCGCCCTTGAGCTTGCCCACCTACATTCGAGGCGTAGTCTCTGTACCAATAGCATCAAGGTGTCATGGTTCTTCTCGGCTATTTGGAGCTGATCTTCATCCACAATGGTGGTGCTTCTTCTATGTGTCTCCGTTGTTCTTGTCCCAGTCTTTATGGTTGGTTGGTGTTGTTTGATTTATGTGTAGTCATTTTCTCGGTGATGCGATAGTGCAAAGGTTC
The DNA here is from genome assembly GCA_011799875.1 of Thinopyrum elongatum. Taxonomy (NCBI): domain Eukaryota; kingdom Viridiplantae; phylum Streptophyta; class Magnoliopsida; order Poales; family Poaceae; genus Thinopyrum; species Thinopyrum elongatum. Next base: position 45,104,507 of record CM022298.1, on the reverse strand, counting down.
CCCTTGGGACTTGCTTGGAGGGGTGTCCCATGTGCGTGCGTGGTTATATGTGCGGGTCTTTTCCCGTTGTGTTTCTTCTTCCTTGTTTTCCGTGTACTTTGGTTCACTTTTATCTATCTTGTATGGAGTTGCAGGGCTTCTATTCAGGTGGGTATTCACCCCTCCCCCCTTCCCGGTGACCATTAAAAATATTTGTCAACATGTTGTAGTGAAGGTGCACATAAGTCCAATCTTGAGTGCAAGTCAACACATCTGTGAGGAACATTGTTGTAAACAGTGAATCTGATGAATTATAGATGGACCTTGGGCTGTCAATGAAACAATTCCTGAATAATCTTAAAGGCCCATGTGGTCTGTCATGACATAGTGGGAAGTTTAGTACCATCCCGGAAATAGAAGAGAGTTGAGACCTCCTTATAAGTGGTTCTCTTCCGCATACTATTGGAGCTCGAGAAGAGGGGTGGTACACGCGCGCTCCTCCTCCGCCGCACGTCATGTCCTGTGCACACGTCATCTCCTGTCGACCACGTGCACGGGAGAGCACGCCTCCGAAACTCCGTCCCTGACTTCAACATGGATGGAAACTCCAAGGCCGCGAAGAAGAAGGCATGTTTGGATTAATACATACATGCTGCAGATACAGAAAATGCTTGATGTCACAGGTAGAGTTGATTTCCTGCTGCTCTGTGTCATCTGCACGATCATCTACTATCTCCGTCTCATAATATAAGAGCATCGTCTCATAATATAAAAGCGTTTATAGTGTAAAAAACGCTCTTATATTATGAGAGCACATATTTACTCGGAGTATTTATTTAATAAGGGGATCTAGCTAGCTTGTTGGCAGTGGTTAGATCTGATGTTGACGTGCTTGGCCACATTCTCATCGCACAATGATCCGAAGTTTAATATATACTAGTATGATTGAGAAACCTGTGAACTCGCCACCGCCACCGCCGACGATCGAAATGGTCCCACTCATCGGGAAATATAATGAAATGGAAAGGTAGAGAGTAGTAACTGGAACCGTTTGTTTGTGCCATGGCAGTTGAGATGATGATCGAATAATAATAATGCTGCTTTTTTTTTTAGAAAACACTCGTATTCATTCAAATGCGAACCAAGGCAGTACAAATATGAGTACAAAGACACACACGACGCCACTGAGACGACCAGGACAGCTGTCCCACCAAACTTAGACAGAGCACCCTGAAAAAGTTAACAATCACAACCAAGTCCCTGGGACCCTGTTCATCCTCCTCAAGCACGCCTGCTCGAACTCTGCCTCCGCCAAAGCTCGGTAGAGTCGCCAGCCATGCAACCAAGGGCAACAGGAGCACCATCGCCATCAAAGGGCTTTGTGAGCCGCATAAAGGTCCCATCCAAGCTGACAGGAACCAAGGTCAGGTTCCGGCGCATCGACCGGGGAAAATCCCCGTGCTCCTCTTTCCTCGGAACTGCTGCTGCCACCAGCCACCGCCAGCGAGGAACAGCAACTCCGTCCACCACGCGCACCACAAAACCACAGCCTCTGGACGCCTACAGCAGATCCCGCAGAAGCTCCTGTACACGCCACGAAGCCAGCCAGTGACGCACGCCACCGCAACGCAGCGCCCCTAGCACCTCCATGACGAGACCAGAGCACAACTCGCCAAGACGGGGGACAAAAAGCTCATCAGCACGACGTCGCCTTTGCCACGACCGCCACGCCTGGAGCACGCCAGCTCGACGGATCGACGGATCCCCGAGCACAAAAAGCCGGAAGCAGATCGGCTCCACCAGAAGCAGCAGCCACCTTCGCCCCAGCACCAAACCTCACCCGATCCAGAGGACCGGCGAGACACCACACCTCCAACCTCACCGTCGCCTCGGAAGAAGACGCTGAGAAGGGGCTGAGGTCGAGGTAAACTTATTCGCCATGATGCCGCCGCCACCTCCAAACCGGCGCCATCCGAAACCCTACTCCTACGCTGTACAGGCCGGGGACACAGATCTGAGCCTCCCCATCTCTCCCGTCGCCGCCAGGGCAGCCGGAGAGATGAGGAGCCCACGGCCTGGCCGGCGGCCAACGGAGGAAATTTGTCCGCCTCCCTTTCGCCTCTCGAGTGAACAGTGCTAAGGGGAGGGGAAAGTGAGAGTCTGATCACATGCGTTGGCTGTATAGCGTACGTAGTAGTACTGTCGCGTAGCATCTAGCATAGATTAGATAGACAACATGACGGATAAGAAAACCACCGATGGAGAAAATTGAGCAATGCAGGTGCAGTGTACCGCTGCGCTGACAAGGAAGGAAGGAAGGAAGGAAGGAAGCTGCTGGGATTCAGGCTAGCTAGTGGTTGCTTTGATCCGTTCGAAGTTGGAATAGACAGACAGACAGCGCTTTGGTACTGGGCAGGCAGGCCGCTTGTGGTGCCTAGTGTGGGTTCGATATTCACTTGGCAGCATTATTATTTTTTTGACAGGAAGGCTTACTTTATTTTTCGATAAATGATGTTTTGTATTGACTCATAATATAGCATCGAGGGATACAAACATAATGAGTACATGTCCGGCATCTGCATAGCTAGGATGCACACAGCCAACACTAAGACACGCACAGAAAAGATCACACTGGCAAAAAGCAAAGCCAAACAAGACCAAAGCTATATCAGGCGAAGAGAAAAAAAGATTGATCCTCGCCGAGCCGTTACTGAACCAACAAAGATGATGCACGCCGAGAACCGTTTATGGAGCCAATACCAACTGTTGTTGCCTGGCGAGAGAGGGCAAAACCGCCAAAATCTCTACACTGGAGACGCTTCAGCGTGGTCCCTGCCTATCAAGCAAGTGTACGCCGGTGGTAAATCTAGGTATTGCCAATGCCCCTAGACAGTACACCACAAGCCGCCACTTTATCACCATGGCATCAAATCGTCCGCCATGAACTTCCTCGAGCAACCATGGCGCGGGCATTGGCACCACCGGCCATCGACGCCGGCACTGCCACCATGCATCACCTTCGGAAAGCCACACTGCAGCAGAGTATCGCCGTTCCGCCACACGCCGTCTTCATATCTCAACCACCCAAATCAGGCACCGAAGAGACAAGGAGGCAGCACAAAACCTCCTTGGTACTGGGCAGGCAGGCAGGCAGGCCGCTTGTGGTGCCAAGTGTGGATTCGATATTCACTGGGCAGCATTTTTTTTTTACAGGAAGGCTTACTTTATTTTTCGATAAATGATGTTTTGTATTGACTCATAGTATAGCATCGAGGGATACAAACATAATGAGTACACACCCAGCATCTGCATAGTTAGGATGCACACAGCCAACACTAACACACGAATAGAAAAGATCACACTGGCAAAAAGCAAAGCCAAACAAGACCAAAGCTATACCAGGTGAAGAGAAAAAAAAATTGATCCTCGCCGAGCCGTTACTGAACCAACAAAGATGATGCACGCCGAGAACCGTTTATGGAGCCAATACCAACTGTTGTTGCCTGGCGAGAGAGGGCAAAACCGCCAAAATCTCACACTGGAGATGCTTCAGCGTGGTCCCTGCCTATCAAGCAAGTGTACGCCGGTGGTAAATCTAGGTATTGCCAATGCCCCTAGACAGTACACCACAAGCCGCCACTTCATCACCATGGCATCAAATCGTCCGCCATGAACTTCCTCGAGCAACCATGGTGCGGGCATTGGCACCACCGGCCATCGACGCCGGCACTGCCACCATGCATCACCTTCGGAAAGCCACACTGCAGCAGAGTATCGCCGTTCCGCCACACGCCGTCTTCATATCTCAACCACCCAAATCAGGGCGCCAGAGAGACAAGGAGGCAGCACAAAACCTCCTACAAACCACGAGTCCCTCTAGCCAAGACCATCTCCAAAATGATGCCCCCAAGAGGGTAAACGACACATGTGACGTCATCGTCCGACCCGAAGAAACTCGGACCTAGGGTTTCCCCTGGAGAGCAATGGAGGCCATGAGGAAAAAACCGCATCTTTGACGCCTTCATCAAGGTAATGGCGCCCACAGGCGTCACCGTCATCGGCTTCCACGGGCGGTCTCACCACCCAAGCCCCTGGTCGGCTAGCCAACCGAGCTACCACCGCTGAATGAACTACTACCGCCGGGATCAATGGGGCGAAAGCCGCACCGCCCAACGGTCGTAGTCATCGGCCACCACCAGGAGCAGGCGCCGCACTGCCCCGCCCGCTACAGAAGAGAGCAGCCCGCCGCGCGTGGAGCACAAGCACAACACAGGAGGCACGAGCAAACAGTGTTGCGACGCTTCCCGGCCGTCTATCATGCACCACCACCCTCCATTACCGTGATGTTCCAGCAGCCACCACAGAAAGGAGGCGAGCCAAGTTGCCCCGCCGCCGCCACCACCACGCGGGCTTTGCCCGGCAGCGGTCACCGGCGGGGGCGAGGGGGAGAAACCGGGCAAGGAGGGTCGCCGGAAGGAAGAAAACCCGAGCCGCCTGAGCCGCCTTGCTGGGGGACGACGCGAGCGTCCGAAGGCTTACTTTATTAATCAAATAATAATTACATCGTCCGCTAACAGTTTTATTGATGAACTCAGGCGGGGCATCAACACAAAGAGAAGGGTTATTTGCACGTCCCCATCTAGCCAACTGATGAGCTACATAATTTGTTTCTCTACTACAATGCTCAATATTAACCCTCCCGAAATCTAGTAAAATACTACGACAATCATCAAGAACTGGGCAGCATGTTAATTAGCCTCGGCTTCCAGAAAAAGAAAAAGAAAAAGAAAAGGAAAAAAAATTAGCTCCTCCACTTGGGATAGAAAAAGAGAAAGAAAAAAAAAATACCCCCTCTGTATGTAGACCAGGGGCAGGTCCAGTGGGGGTGCCGTCCCTCCAAAAGTGCATAATTTTTTTACCTAGTAGAGTTAGTCTGATGCTATGTGTATTATAAGTATTAAAATACTAAGTAAATGGCATTTATATTGTAAATGCCAAGATTGGCACCCCCTGTGGTCAGAATCTACGTCCATCACTAATCTATGTTGGAAATACAAGCAATTTACCATATGATTTTATTAATAGAAATAATAGATAAAGCATGATTATTATAGTAAAGGTGAAACATGTCATGTAAGCTAAAAGAGATAAGGCAAATAGTATCTGCACATCTGAACTAGAATAGAACATATGTAGAACAGGTACTAGAAGGAGAAACTGTTGCAGGATCTTAAACAGAAAGAACATGAAAACGTGCGGAACAGCGGCAGAAACATTGGTCTTGGGGTCGATATCCTCGCCAGCCATGTCGTCGAAGAGGTTGTCGACGTCGGGAAAGAAGTCGTCGCTGGGGAAGTGGTCGTCGGTGTCCGGAGCGTCCGTGATGAACCGGTCAGTAGTCGTGCAGAGCGCTCCCCAAAAACCTTATCACCCTTCTGCCGTACATGACTCAAAAAGGTGGGGTTTCGGAGGCCTACTGTTCGGACCTGCGGTGCACGCCGCAAGCCGGGATGGGGAAGAACCTTGCAGTAGCTCAGAGTTTGGAACTTGGTGGCAAGAGGAAGATGATGTTCTGGTGTGTCTCTCCGGAGAGGAGCGACCTCTCTTTTATAGGCACAGGAGAAGGAGGCGAACAGACTACGATGGGAGGTGAAGCAAAAGAGGGAGACGAAGTGAACAGCATGCAGCCGAAGAGGTGCGTCGTTCAGATTCAATCTCCACTACAGAGGTGAGCGGCGGAGGAGGAGCGCGCGTGAATGTCTCTCTTGTTCTCATGCTAATACACGTGGGAAAACAACCTCCAGGTCCAACTCCTACCAAACTAGCCATGTGGAACTAAATTTTAGTTCCACCTCTTACCTTGCATGAATATGCTGAGTGGGTCTTTAGGATTTATTAGGAATTTCCGAAACACTCGTCACAAGTCGCGTTGGAGAGCATGCTTTGTCTTTTAATTCCTTTGGCAGTCAACTTGTAAAACGCGTGTGCTAATTTCCCGGCCCATCCGCGGTGCGAATCGTGCCAGCTGGTTGGCCAGTAGCCTTTCGGCCGATGGTTCAACGTAGTAGCCATTTGCGTAGCGGCGAAACCGCTCACGCCACGCGCTAGCCGAACGAGCACGCACACTGTACTTTCTTGAAGGAAAAATATCGGAACGGGGGAGAAGCCGGCGGCGAAGGGACGATCGACAGAGACGCGCGTCTCCCCGGACCGTCGTTGCCAAAGAAAGGAAAGAAAGGAGGTCGGCAGAGAGGAAGAAAGCGACCAAGTTCGGCCGACGCGTCCTCTGCCAAGCGCATATGATACGAGCGAGGCGATAAATACAAGCAAGCCACGCGACGCCACCTGCTTCTTCTACCGCCGCCGCTGCCTGTTCCCCGCCTCGCCGCCGCCCGCCGCCTCCTCGTCCTTCACCGCCGCCGCCGCCGCTCCTCCTCGCCCAAAGAAGGTTCGTCTTCGCTCGCTCCAGTCTCTCCCTCCTCCCCCTCCTCCTCCTCCTCCTTGGAGCCCTCCTTACCAAATGGCGCCCGCCAGCGCGCGCTTGCTTGCTCCCCGCCGCAGCGCCGGATCTCGCCGCCGCCACGCAGCGACGCGGATAGATGCTTTCGATTTCGAATATGCGCTTTCTGCTGCCCCCCTCCCTATGCCTCCCTGTCTTCCTTCCCGTCTCTTTCTCTCCTCGCTTTGCCCTTTCCGCCGATATCTATCTGTCTGTCTGTTTATCAAGTGCTTATTTAATAAGAAGAGGGGATCTTGTTGCCCAGCGCTACATCCTTCGCCGCCTTCTCATCGTATGACTTCGCCGGAATGGTCCCCTAGATCGAGAAAAGCAGAGCAACCTGCGGAGACTTGTTGCTGTAGTAGTAAAAACAGAGCAGTAGTTCCATGGCAGTTGAGACGACGATTCACTAGTACACCAGATGAAATGGGCTGTGTTTGCTCGCATGGTACCTAGTGTAGTATTATCGCATAGCATATCATCTGGCTAGGACGACCTAGATAACCAGGAATGTGAAAATCAGAGAAACCAGGGTATCAAGAGAACAAGTCCAGAAACAACCCTGCATCCGAATCAATATGTGAATGTTCCATTTTTCAGAGTCAGTACGTGTCTTTCGGTAAAGAGTTAAGTACGGGTGCGAAATGCGCGAATCAGCACTGCAACAGTCTCTTTCCACTCTTGCTTAACTCTTTGGTGGATAATAACATGATAATTGATTGACTGCTGTTGGGCAGAAATGGAGGCCAGTTCTAGCACCGCTCTGTATCCTCAGCGCCGCTGCAAAAACATATACCTGGTACTACCACCACCTCAGTTATCAGCATCGAACCTGCTGGAAAGATGCAAATAATGTTCCATCTGATTAACTGTAGCCAACGTGCTGCAGGTGAGGCATGCTCAAGGCATACATAATGTGGAAGGCGAGAAGGATCATAGCGCCTACAAGTCGCCTGCGCTAGTTGACGCACACATCACCCCTTTGGGCTGGAGCCAAGTAAGATTTCCTGTTTCCTTTTCCTTGGTTTTTTAATGCTGGTGTCAAAAAAGGGTGCACATTGTTGCATGAGTTCCTTTCTGGTCCTGACACATAATGTTGGTGTCCCTCAAGTTTTTTTCATGTGGCATTTCCATGTTCCATGGATGCTGATTTACATGCATTTGCAGGTTGATTGCTTGCGAGAGCATGTAACGAAAAGCGGACTAGCGAAAAAGATTGAGTTGGTTATTGTTTCCCCTCTAATGAGGTACAGTTTTCCTTGACCTTCTGGCCTTCTTGTTCATGATTTCAGTGTTCTGGATCTTCTTCTTCTTCTAAGCTTTTTATGTTCACTTGAATCAATCTCACAGGACCATGCAGACTGCGGTGGGGGTCTTCGGTGATGCGAACTGTACTGATGAAGAAAGTGCATCACCATTACTAATGGTAAAAGGTGCTGGACACAGTGGGCGTCAAGCAATTTCAAGTTTGAACTGCCCACCGTTTCTCGCAGTTGAGGCCTGCAGGGAGCGCTTGGTAATTCCCTCTCCTGAAGAGCACAAATAAAACAGAGCAATCATTTTGTTACCAAATAATCTTCATTTAGTGCCTCATTTTAATTTTAATTTTAAAATGCAGGGTGTTCATCCCTGTGACAAGAGGAGCAGCATAACAAAATACCGTACTCTCTTTCCTGCCATTGATTTTTCCTTGGCAAGTACCTACTGTTGCTAATTCACGAGTTCAGTTTCAGAGACGGTGTCTCAGATAGTTTTTTAATATATGTGTGTGCTCGCGCTTTTTACAGATAGAGAATGATGAAGATGTTCTTTGGGAACCCGATGTCAGAGAAGCAATTGACGTTGTTGCTGCCAGGGGCATGAAGTTCCTTGACTGGTAATTTTCCTTTCTAAGATTGATTAGTTTCTTTTCACTAATGTCTTGAAAAATAGTACAAGCCTAATGATCTGTTGTATGAACATGAAACACAAGTAACTCAATAATATTCATCTGCACGCCCTCTATCACTCTTGGTTATATTTTTTGTGTCATTCCAAACAATTTGTTCACCCAAACAAGATATTTATTCACTACTCTCCCGGCCTGGCAAGTGCCCCATGTTTTTTGCCTCTAAACTTTCATGTATGGACAATTGTACATATATCTTACTTTATCTGTGTAACACTTGCTGCGTGTTTTAGATAAAAACTAGAACTGGTGGTGAAGGCTTGTGCACTTCCTTGGGTAATACCCTCGGCCACTACACAATGCTTCCTCTGATTGTTTTTTTTATCATATACCAGTGAGTTACCACTGAGTGACTTATTTGACATTAGAATGTCCTAGATGCTGGAGATTTATCTATAGCATCTATTGAGAAAGATAAACCTCAGATTTTAGTTGACATGTTGAGTCAACCAGTAACTTCATTTTGGCGGCCGGATTGAATTAAAACTAATCTCTTGATCTGCTTGCAGGTTATGGACAAGAGAAGAAAATGAGATAGCTATTGTCACCCATAGTAGTTTCTTGGATTTCACTTTAAACATGTACAGTAAAGAGTGTCATCCAACTATAGCAGAAGATATGCGCAAGCGGTAGGTGTTTTATTTTCCTTGGTAATTGTCAACCAATCAACCCACAAAATTCTGCAAGGGCCGTAAAATATTGCTAACTCTGTCTTGGTTACATACAGTTTTGCGAACTGCGAGCTCCGGTCGATGGTGTTGGTCGACAGAAGGTCAGTTCTTGTTTTGCTTCAATGATTATGTTGCATTTGTGATGGCCTTTTTGTAATGTGGATTCGCTTTGCAACGTTTCAGTAAGCTTGGATCAGATACCCCTACATGCGATTTCCCTGGGAAGATACCGGCCGGACTTGATCTGGCCAGTGATGTCGCAGAGAAGAAGCACATTGAAGAAGCTAACCGAGGAGCGGTTGGTTGTCTAGAGCACACGCAAATGAGCTCGCCCACTCGCCTCATTTCTACCTAACAACGTAGAGTCAAGGGAGGGAACTTCGCCCCTTAATCACATTTCTCTTGAAGAATCTAGAAAAAACTGAGACTCTTGACCTTACAATGGTCAAGTTCCAGCTGCATGATTGATATTGAAGCGAAGATAAGTGGCACCTCTGGATAGGATTTATCATCTGTCACTCTGGAGCATGATTAGAACAGTTCACTATGTTCGTTATTTGATTTGTTGTCGGAACACACGCCCAAATTCATGGGAACAAGGATGATTTATACATGTACCCCTCTTGTTGATAACATTATTGTTAAGATATTCCTATCAACCAATTATCCCAAAAGACCGATCTGATAGGAAGAGGAGATATGATATGATATATCTAACAATTATGTCAGATCAGTTTCCGACTCTCGTTCCTTTTCACTTCTTTTTTTCCTGCAGCTTAGAGCCTCTTTGGATTGAAGGAATTTCTGGGAATTTTTGAGATTCGAATGCATAGGATTTTTTTTTCACTATGGAAGCCATTTGGTTCATAGGATCGGGGCTACCAAATTCTCTGGAATACATTCATATGCCCTTTGATTCGATGATGCCATCTACTACCTCCATTCCAGGTACAGTGGGAGGATTGCTTGAAAAAACAGAGATTACATTCCTATACTAGACAAAGCCATGACTTTGGCCAGAGCCAAAAATCTGGCACTATCTGAAGGTATGTCTGGAAAGCCTAATGATGTTTATCTTGAGAATGTTGAATTAATTGATGTGGCTAACTTGATAGGGGTTGATTTAGGTGTTACTTTAGATATGGTTGAGCATAATTTGAATCTTATCCAAACTCTAGAACATGCCAGGAAAGAGATTTATTTTGCCAGTTCTAGAGAGAAAATAGATATACAGGAAGAGGAACATGTATTGGAGCCTGAAGATGTTAACAACATTCTTCAGGATCTGTTACAACTAAGTAGAAATGAAGATGATGATCAAATAGATATGAGAATGGAAAGTGTGCTTGGGGGGATCAGAGAGGGTCTTAGAGCAAACAATGCCACATTTGAGGTTGTTGCAGTCAAGACACCTGTGAATGTGTTGAGAAGGAAGAAAAAAAGGAAGAACTAGAATTTTCCTTATTAAACTTCCTTTCAACCAGCTTTCATTTTGCTAACACTTTGAGTGTTGTAATTATTAATAACTATAAGATGAGAGGTCTGATCTGGAACTGTAGAGGAATTAGAGATAAAAATAAGAAAGGTTTTATCAAAGAACAGATTATCAAAAACAATCTTGATTTTGTGGGCATTCAGGAAACAATGAAAACTGAGTTCACCTTGTTAGAATTGTCAAACTTGAGTGCCCAAGAATTTTTTTTATTGGAACTACCTACCATCTAGAGGAAAATCTGGTGGAATTTTGGTGGCGATTAATAAATCTACTCTAGTTAAAGATGAGGTTGAATATGGAGAATACTTTGTTAGGGTTAGGGTGAATAATATTAGTGATGGTTTCTGCTGGAATTTGGTTGTAGTATATGGTGTTGCTCAACCTTCTGGCAAACCAAAGTTTTTAGTGGAACTGGTTCATATCTTTAAGAAATCTAAAAATCCCTTGCTAGTTGTAGGAGATTTTAACTCGACAAGGAAAGATAGTGACAAGAATAAACCTAGGGGATACAATAAATGGAGTATGCTTTTTAACTCTATTATCACTTTTGGTGAAATGATGGAGTTACCTCTGGTGGGGAGAAAATACACCTGGTCTAATAATCACGAGGACCCTACTTATGCATTGTTGGACAAAGTCTTGATATCTCCTACCTGGGAGGACAAATTTCCTCTAGTGCATATTGAGGATCTGCCCAGGGAGCTTTCTGACCATACACCATTAATTATTAAAACAGGGGAGATGCCTCTGAAAACCTACATTTTCAAATTTGAAAATTGTTGGTTTCAGAGAGCAAACCTGGATGGAATAGTTGAGAAGGTATGGAAGAAAGATTATCCTGGTAACTCTGCTGATACGGGGCTAACCCGGTGTAGGCCGATCTTTCATGATTGGAGTGGATTCCCTCGAAGAACACGAAGAACATGATGAACACGGGGAAGAACGGAGAGAAATCACAAGGGGAAACACTCAAGAACAAGTCCAATCACACATCCACTAGACAATCAAACACACACAAGGTACATGAACAACAAAAGGAAAGATACAAGGTAAAGTTCATCTCCATGAGGAGGTCTTGATGATATCCTAGACGGATCTTCCCGTGAGGGGTCTTGATGATATCCCGTGGGATCTTCTCACATGGAGGTCTTGAACTCCATGGGAGTGGTGGTCTCTCTCTCTCTCAAGAGGAGGAGTGGTACAAGGAGCAAAGCTCACCTAAGAATGAGCTATCACTTTGCTAACCCTAACTAGGAGGAGGGGGGTGGTCTATTTATAGTCTAAGCCACGAAGGGGTAAGTGGGAAAGGGAGATACATGGGCCTCTGGCCCGACTCTGCGCGCCGGCAGGCGCTGGATGTCCGGGCTGGGGCCGGATGTCCGGCCGTTCGCGGGAGGCCGGATGTCCGGGGCACGGGCCGGATGTCCGGCCTGGAACAGGCCATTCCAGTCTTTTATGGATACGCCTCTGCCGGATTTCTGGGACGGGTGCCGGATGTCCGGGCGTTGCTGAGGCGCCGGATGTCCGGGGCTGGCGTCGGATGTCCGGCCGCTGATGCTGTTGGCCGTCTGTTGGGGCAGCTCCTGCGCGGCTGCCCAGGCGCCGGATGTCCGGCCTCTGGCCTGGATGTCCGGCCGCTGTAGCTTCAGCAGCTCCGTCTTCTTCCGTCGTCGCTTTCAGGCTTCCCTCGCGGATGGTGTAGTTGTTCCTTGGCGCTTGCACTCCTCCTCAACATCCGTGAAGCTCCGACAATACCTATGCATGCACACGGGAGAAGTGTCAAGTAGTTTACCATCCTCGAAGGTGAAGGAAATATGCCCTAGAGGCAATAATAAAGTTGTTATTTTATATTTCCTTATTCATGATAAAGATTTATTATTCATGCTAGAATTGTATTGATCGGAAACTTAAATACATGAGTGAATACATAAACAAATACCGTGTCCCTAGTAAGCCTCTACTAGACTAGCTCGTTGATAAAAGATGGTTAAGGTTTCCTAACCATGGACATGAGTTGTCAATTGATATTGGGATCACATCATTAGGAGAATGATGTGATGGACAAGACCCATCCGTTAGCTTAGCATAATGATCGTTCAGTTTTATTGCTATTGCTTTCTTCATGTCAAATACATATTCCTTCGACTATGAGATTATGCAACTCCCGGATACGGGAGGAATACCTTGTGTGCTATCAAACGTCACAACGTAACTTGGTGATCATAAAGATTATCTACAGGTATCTCCGAAGGTGTTTGTTGAGTTGGCATAGATCGAGATTAGGATTTGTCACTCCGAGTATCGGAGAGGTATCTCTGGGCCCTCTCGGTAATACACATCATAAGCTTGCAAGCAAATTACTAAGGAGTTAGTTATGAGGTGATGTATTACGGAACGAGTAAAGAGACTTGCCAGTAACGAGATTGAACTAGGTATAGATATACCGACGATCGAATCTCGGGCAAGTAACATACCGATGGACAAAGGGAATTACGTATGTTGTCATAACGGTTCGACCGATAAAGATCTTCGTAGAATATGTAGGAGCCAATATGGGCATCCAGGTTCCGCTATTGGTTATTGACCGGAGAGGTGTCTCGGTCATGTCTACATAGTTCTCGAACCCGTAGGGTCCGCACGCTTAATGTTCGATGACGATATAGTATTATATGAGTTATGTGATTTGGTGACCGAATGTTGTTCGGAGTCCCGGATGAGATCACGGACATGACGAGGAGTCTCGAAATGGTCGAGAGGTAAATATTGATATATAGGACGATGGTATTCGGACACCGGAAGTGTTTCGGGGGGTATCAGGTACTTATCGGGTCACCGGAAGGGGTTCCGGGCACCCCCGGCAAAAGATATGGGCCTTATGGGCCAAGAGGGGAAACGCACCAGCCACAAGGGGCTGGTGCGCCCCCATATGGGCCGGCCTAAGGAGGAGAAGGAAAGGGGAGAAGGGAAAGGAAAGTGTGGATTAGGATTCCCACTTCCTTCCCTCCCCCCCCTCTTTCCTTCCCCCTTGGGGAAACATGGCAGGGGGGGGGGGGGGCGCAGGGCAAGGCAGGGCCCCTAGAGGGCTGGCGGCCAGCCCTAGGGCGCGCCCTGGCCTCTTCCCTCCCCCTCCCACCTATATATATATATATGTGGGAGGGGGACGCCTAGCACACCCCAGATCAATTGTTAGCCGTGTGCGGCGCCCCCCTCCACCGTTTACACCCCCGGTCATATTTTCCTGGTGCTTAGGCGAAGCCCTGCGGAGATCACTTCACCATCTCCGTCACCATGCCGTCGTGCTGACGGAACTCATCTACTACCTCGACATCTTGCTGGATCAAGAAGGCGAGGGACATCACCGAGCTGAACGTGTGCAGAACGCGGAGGTGCCGTGCGTTCGGTACTTGATCGGTTGAAGCGCGAAGAAGTTCGACTACATCAACCGCGTTGTGAAACGCTTCCGCTTACGGTCTACGAGGGTACGTAGACACACTCTCCCCCTCGTTGCTATGCATCTCCATGGATAGATCATTGCGTGTGCGTAGAATTTTTTTTGTTTTCCATGCAACGATTCCCAACAGTGGCATCATGTGCCAGGTCTATGCGTAGATGATATGCACGAGTAGAACACAAAGAGTTGTGGGCGGTGATAGTCATACTGCTTACGACGAACGTCTTATTTTGATTCGGCGGTATTGTGGGATGAAGCGGCCCGGACCAACCTTACATGTCCACGCACATGAGACTGGTTCCACCGACTGACATGCAACTAGTTTTGCATAAAGGTGGCTGGCGGGTGTCTGTTTCTCCTACTTTAGTTGAATCGAATTTGACTACGGCCGGTCCTTGAAGAAGGTTAAAACAACAAACTTGATGAATCATGATTGTGGTTTTTGCCGTAGGTAAGAACGGTTCTTGCTAGAAGCCCATAGCAACCACATAAAACTTGCAACAACAAAGTAGAGGATGTCTAACTTATTTTTGCAGGGCATGTTGTGATGTGATATGGTCAAGACATGATGTGATAAACGTTATTGTATGAGATGATCATGTTTTGTAAGATATCAGGCAACCGGTAGGAGCCTTATGGTTGTCTCTTTATTGTATGAAATGCAAACGCCATGTAATTGCTTTACTTTATCGCTATGAGTTAGCAATAGTTGTAGAAGCAATAGTTGGCGAGACGACCACGACGCAACGATGGAGATCAAGGTGTCGAGCCGGTGACGATGGAGATCATGACGATGCTTTGGAGATGGAGATCAAAAGCACGAGATGATGATGGCCATATCATGTCACATATTTTGATTGCATGTGATGTTTATCTTTTATGCATCTTATTTTGCTTAGTACGGCGGTAGCATTATAAGATGATCCCTTCACTAAATTTCAAGGTAAAAGTGTTCTCCCTGAGTATGCACCGTTGTTACAGTTCGTCGTTTCGAGACACCACGTGATGATCGGGTGTGATAGACTCTACGTTCACATACAACGGGTGTAAGACAGTTTTGCACATGCAGAATACTTGGGTTAAACTTAACGAGCCTAGCATGTACAGACATGGTCTCGGAACACTGGAGACCGAAAGGTCGAACGTGAATCATATAGTAGATATGATCAACATAGAGATGTTCACCATTGATGACTACCCCATCTCACGTGATGATCGGACATGGGTTAGTTGATTTGGATCACGTATCACTTAGATGACTTGAGGGATGTCTATTTAAGTGGGAGTTCTTAAGTAATTTGATTAATTGAACTTAATTTATCATGAACTTAGTCCTGATAGTATTTGCAGATCTATGTTGTAGATCAATAGCTCGCGATATAGCTCCCCTATTTTTGATATGTTCCTAGAGAAAAATAAGTTGAAAGATGATAGTAGCAATGATACGGACTGGGTCCGTGATCTGAGGATTATGCTCATTGCTGCACAGAAGACTTATGTCCTTGATGCACTGCTAGGTGACAGACCTATTGCAGGAGCAAATGCAGACGTTATGAACGTTTTGACAAGCTCGGTATGATGACTACTTGATAGTTTAGTGCACCATGCTTTATGGCTTAGAACCGGGACTTCAAAAATGTTTTGAACGCCACGGAGCATATGAGATGTTCCAAGAGCTGAAATTGGTATTTCAGACTCATGCCCATGTCGAGAGGTATGAGACCTCTGACAAATACTTTGCCTACAAGATGGAGGAGAATAGCTCAGCCAGTGAGCATGTGCTCAGAATGTCTCGGTACTACAATCGCTTGAATCAAGTGGGAGTTAATCTTCCAGATAAGATAGTGATTGACAAGAGTTCTCTAGTCACTATCACCAAGCTACTAGAACTTCGTGATGAACTATAATGTGCAAGGGATGACGAAAACAATTCCCAAGCTCTTCGCGATGCTGAAATCGACGAAGGTAGAAATCAACAAAGAGCATCAAGCGTTGATGGTTAACAAAACCACTAGTTTCAAGAAAAAGGGCAAGGGACAGAAAAGGAACTTCAAGAAGAACAGCAAACAAGTTGCCGCTCCCATGAAGAACCCCAAAGCTAGACCCAAGCCTGAAACTGAGTGCTTCTACTGCAAAGAAAATGGTCACTGGAAGCGGAACTGCCCCGAATACTTGGCGGATAAGAAGGATGGCAAATTGAACAAAGGTATATTTGATATACATGTTATTGATGTGTACTTTACTAGTGTTCATAGTAGCCCCTGGGTATTTGATACCGGTTTAGTTGCTAAGATTAGTAACTCGAAACAGGAGATGCAAAATGAACAGAGACTAGTTAAGGGCGAGGTGACGATGTGTGTTGGAAGTGATTCCAAGGTTGATAAGATCACCATCGCATACCCCCTCTACCTTCGGGATTAGTGTTGAACCTAAAAAAATGTTATTTGGTGTTTGCGTTGAGCATGAATATGACTGGATCATGTTTATTGCAATACGGTTATTCATTTAAGTCAGAGAATAATTGTTGTTTTGTTTACACGAATAAAACCTTCTATGGTCATACACGCAATGTAAATGGTTTATTGAATCTCGATCGTAGTGATACACATATTCATAATATTGATGCCAAAAGATGCAAAGTTGATAATGATAGTGCAACATACTTGTGGCATTGCCGTTTTGGTCATATTGGTGTAAAGCGCATGAAGAAACTCCATACAGATGGACTTTTGAAATCACTTGATTATGAATCATTTGATACTTGCGAACCATGCCTCATGGGCAAGATGACTAAAACTCCGTTCTCCGGAACAATGGAGCGAGCTAATGACTTATTGGAAATAATACATACCGATGTATGCGGTCCGATGAGTATTGAGGCACACGGCGGGTATCGTTATTTTCTGACCTTCACAGATGATTTAAGCAGATATGGGTATATCTACTTAATGAAACACAAGTCTGAAACATTTGAAAAGTTCAAAGAATTTCAGAGTGAAGTGGAGAATCATCGTAACAAGAAAATAAAGTTTCTACGATCTGATCGCGGAGGCGAATATTTGAGTTACGAGTTTGGCCTTCATTTAAAACAATGTGGAATTGTTTCACAACTCACGCCACCTGGGACACCACAGCATAATGGTGCGTCCGAACATCGTAACCATACTTTATTAGATATGGTGCGATCTATGATGTCTCTTACCGATTTACCACTATCATTTTGGGGTTATGCATTAGAGACAGCTGCATTCACGTTAAATAGGGAACCATCTAAATCCGTTGAGACGACACCGTATGAACTATGGTTTGGCGAGAAACCTAAGCGGTCGTTTCTTAAAATTTGGGGTAGCAACACTTATGTCAAAAGGCTTCAGCCTAATAAACTCGAACCCAAATCGGAGAAGTGCATCTTCATAGGATACCCTAAGGGAACAATTGGGTACGCCTTCCATCACAGATCCGAAGGCAAGATCTTTGTTGCTGAGAATGGGTCCTTTCTAGAGAAGGAGTTTCTCTCGAAAGAAGTGAGTGGGAGGAAAGTAGAACTTGATGAGGTAAATGTACCTTCTCTCGAATTGGAAAGTAGTACATCAGAGAAAACTGTTCCCGTGATGCCTACACCAACTAGAGAGGAAGCTAATGATGATGATCATGAAACTTCAGATCAAGTTACTACTGAATTTCGTAGGTCGACCAGAGCATGATCCGCACTAGAGTGGTACGGTAATCCTGTCCTGGAAGTCATGTTACTAGACCAAGGCGAACCTACGAACTATGAAGAAGCTATGATGAGCCCAGATTCCGATAGATGGCTTGAGGCCATAAAATCTGAGATAGGATCCATATATGAGAATAAAGTGTGGACTTTGGTGGACTTGCCTGATGATCGGCAAGTCATAGAGAATAAATGGATCTTCAAGAAGAAGACTGACGCTGATGGAAATGTTACTGTCTACAAAGCTCACTTGTCGCAAAAGGTTTTCGACAAGTTCAAGGGGTTGACTACGATGAGACTTTCTCACCCATAGCGATGCTTAAGTCCGTCCGAATCATGTTAGCAATTGCCACATTTTATGATTATGAAATCTGGCAACTGGATGTCAAAACTGCATTCCTTAAATAGATATCTCAAATAAGAGTTGTATATGATGCAACCAGAAGGTTTTGTCGATCCTAAAGGTGCTAACAAAGTGTGCAAGCTCCAGTGATCCATCTATGGACTGGTGCAAGTATCTCAGAGTTGGAATATACGCTTTGATGAGGTGATCAAAGCATATGGTTTTATACAGACTTCCGGTGAAGCCTGTGGCGCCCCCGACTCAATCGTACACTAATCATACACGCAAACGTGTACGATCAAGCAGAGGGACTCATGGGAAGATATCACAACACAACTCTAACACAATTTAAACGGAGATCCACAATATTACAGACCAGGGATCCGAAGATCCGAATACATAAGTCAGTCATACAAATATTATCTGAGTACACACATAGTTAGACAAGTTTTGCCTTAAGAAGGCTAGCACAAACAGCGACACTAGATCGAAAGGCGTTGGCCTCCTGCCTGGGAGCCTCCGATCCTACTCCTGGTCGGCTGGCTCGATCCAATAGTAAGTGCCCTCTGGACCCTCCTGGTAGTAAGCTCCTGTGGTGGCATCTGGCTCCTGGACTCCATCGTCTGATGTATCACCAAGGTGGGGTATGGGGAAAAGAGAAAGTAAAGCAACCGTGAGTACTCATCCGAAGTACTCAGCAAGCAAGGATCTATACTACATATGCAACATTATCAATGGAGAAAGGCTGTATATGTGGACTGGGCTGTAGAAATGCCAGAATAGAGAGAAGGCCTAGTCCTATCGAAGACTAGCATCTTCAAACATCTTCACGAGGCCATCATCTTGCAGCAGTAGAAGAGAGTAGAATAGCATTTTATTTAGCAAACATGTTGAAGTACAGCTTAAAGATCCTTCCTCGACTCCCAAGCGAGAAAGCGATCCCGAAGCTTCAATTAAGTAACAAGTATCCAGTTCAAGTAGTAGATCGGGATACACAAACTGAGCGTCCTTTACCGTAGGAACGGCTATCGATAGATGATTCATCCCTGCAGGGGTGCACTACTGTTACCCAACACGCTCGATCAACTCTGGCCGGACATACTTGCTGGGTAATGCCCGTCCTCGGAAGATCAACACGAAGCAACGCCCTACCTAGGCTCGGCAGAGAGGTCAGCACGCCGGACTAACCTATGCACCCAGAGGTCTCGGGCCATCGCCTTGGGCAGCTTGCGCGCTGCGAGACTGGCCGGGGTGCAGGCGCGACACTGAACTCGTCAGTGAAGTATCCAGCCCAATCCCGACAATCAGCCCGCACGGTGAATCGTGACGTCAGACGAGCTTTCAGGAGAAACGTACATCGCAGAGGGTCCCATAACCATTATCCCGCGTGGTGGTAGTGCGTATAGGGCACGTCGACCCACTCAGATCACACACCCAAATCCAATAGGCTCAATTAGTATCACGCGGAGACAATCAGAGTCTCTGATGCTCCGCCACAATATCACACTCGAGTGCCCTTCTGGCACACCCGAAAATCATAGATCCCCAGCGGGTACCCACCAGGGTGGACCCGCCTGTAACAAAGGTCAAGTAATCGTGTGGTCATAACATCAAGGGGGAAACCCGAGGAATCACCCTCGGCGGATTCCACTCGATGAAATCATCAGGGTGAACGTATGAGGCATCACCCTCGAGGTTCACACTGAGGGTTGCACGACAGAGTCGTATCGGAAGTGGAGAAGGAGGAATAACCCTCGATGACCACGACCGAACAGCTACACTACAGAGTATTCATCGGGAGTGCGTTACGAGGTATCACCCTCGGCACTCGACAGTAACTAAGCAGAGTCGTATAACTAAGGGGGTGTGAAGTGAGGTGTCGGTCTCTGGTCGACGATCACGTTGATCGAGTCGTCGATGATCAAGCAGGGGCAACAAGGATAAGGTGGTGGGGTCACTGATGGTTCACTACCAACCTATACTAAACAGTTTATCATAGGCAGGTAAGGTAGCAATGAACAGGTTACAACAGCAGGCTATGCATCAGAATAGGAGCATACATTAACAGTAGCAAAATCTAATGCAAGCAGGAGAATAGAATGGGCGATATCCAGGATGCTCAAGGGGGGGGGGGGGAGGGGGGTTTTTGGGTGTGGGGGGGGGGGCTTGCCCTGGTTGCTCTGGCAAGAGAGAGGGGTCGTCAACGGGCTGCTCGTCGGTAGTGTAGTCGTACCCAGGTGCAGCGTCGTCGGTCTCGGCGTCTATCGAGAGAGAAGGAGGGGGAGAGAAACAATAAATTCACGGCAATAATGCAAACAATATGTATGACATGCCTAAATGATATGCCGGAGTGTTCTACTGCCTACCTAAATGATTTAGTTTATTTAGGAATTTATTCGGATTTATTTAATTAAAGTTGGGCACGATTCATTTATCGAAATCGATCTAAAAGTTTAATGTTCTTATAGCTAGAGGCATCTGACGGGAATACGGAGGGCGTATTCGGGTTCGTATCGGAATTCTGAGCAAGTTTCATGTATAAAGTATTTTCATCGGAGTTACGGATTATTTAATATGATTTTCTAAAGTTTTTATTAATTTCTGGAATTTAATTATTTATTTAAATTAAACATTATCCAAAACAGTGTATGCTGACGTCATCATGACGTCAGCAGTCAACCTGACAGGTTGAGTCCACCTGTCATTGACTGACTAGTTAATTAGGGTTTAGTTAGTTAATTACTGTTTAATTAAACTAATTAACTAATTAGATTAACCTAATCAGAGTTAATTAACTTAATTAATTAATTATTAATTTTAATAATTCATTTTTTACTTTCTTTTTCATTTCTTATTTTCCAAAAATGGTTTCTGGGCGTGGGCCCCAGGTGTCTGTGGCCCAGAGGGGCCTTGCGGGTCGGGGCGCTAGCGGGCGTCGGGCGCAGCCCGATCTGGCGCAGCGGGCGGCCGTCCGCTGCCCCAGGCGTGGCCAACGGGGAGGGGGCACGACGAGCCAGGGCGCAGCGGCGCGAGGAGTGGGGCTGGGGGCGCGGCCGCGGCAGTCGGCGAGGCGAGGCGAAGCAGGGGGGTGGCGCGCTCGTGCAAGCGCGGTGGCGTGCCAGTCGGGGCGAGGCGTGGCATCGACGAGGACGGCCGGAGCTGTGGCGAGCAGGGGCGGAGCGCGGTGATCGGTCGGGCGCGCGCGGCGAGCAGCAGTAGCAGAGCATGCGCGAGCGCGGCGGAGGGCGAGCGCGGGGCGGGCGGTGACCGAGGGGAGAGGGGAGGGGGCGACGAGGCCGGTGGCCTAACCGTTCGTTGCAGAGGAGAGGGGCGGCGAGGCTCGAGGTGGTCCGGCGATGGAGAGACGGGGCAGCGCAGTCCGGCGAGGAGGACCGGCGAGGGGGATGTTGGGGACGGGCGCGGGGCAGCGCAGGCGAGCGCGGCGTCGACGGGATCCGAGGTGGCGAGTGCTGGGGCGTGTCGGGGGGAGGCGAGGTGGGGACCAGGCCGGCGACGGCGTCGAGGGCGCGTCGGGCGCGGGGCGGCGTCGGCGATGGGGTCGGGGCGGTCGGGCTCGATCCCGATCCAGGAGGGGATCGGGGGAGGGGGGAAGAGCGAGGGGGGAATGGGTGGCTGTCGGCTAGGGTTCCGGTGCCCAGGGGGGGATAAGGGAGGTAGGGTGGGCCGGTTGGGCTGGCCGGCTGGGCTATGGCCCAGTTGGGCCAGAGGTATTCTGTTTTCCTTTTTCTTTTTCTTTGTTTTCTCTTGTCTTTCTCTTTTATTTATTCACATTTTCTGTTTTGTAATTAGTTAGGCCTCAAATTCAATTTTGTAAAACATGGCACTTGTTCCACTAATTACTAGGCACTATATACCGCTGTCCAAAATTGGTTTGGAGACAATTGGAGCTCACACAAATTCTATAATAAATAATATGTATTAATTCCTGCTGTTTTGGTAATGTTAGAGCCACCTAAATAATTTATTAATTGTTGGTTACAATTTTAGAATAGTCTCTGGAATATTTGTTATTTATTGAACATTTTAGTTTCTATGTTCGATAACTTTTATTTTCCACTTTCATTTAAATTTGAATTTGAGTTAGGAGTTGAAATGCAATATGATGCTAATGATGATTATGCACTGTTAAACATGCTGACTTGTCATTATCAAAAGTGATTACTGTGGCTAATGACATGGGGTGTTACAATTCTCCTCATCTATCAAGAATTCTTGTCCCGAGAATTAAGAGGAAGACTGAAAGAAAGTGGGGTATTCTTCGCGAAGACGATCCTCGCGTTCCCAAGTGGCCTCATCTTCAGAATGATTTGACCACTGAACCTTGAGGAATTTGATTGACTTTTGACGAGTCCGACGTTCAGCTTCATCAAGAACACGGATGGGATATTCTGGATAAGACAGATCTTCCCGTAATTCAAGCACTTCGTGATCCACAGCTCGAATAGGATCCTTGAAGTAGCGACGAAGTTGGGATACATGAAAGACATCATGTACTCGAGAAAGATTTGGCGGCAACTGCAATTGATATGCCACTTCTCCTCCACGGGCAAGAATACGGAACGGGCCAATGTAGCGAGGAGCTAACTTGCCTTTGATTCCGAACCTATGAGTGCCTTTCAACGGAGTGACGCGGAGGTAAGCTTGCTCGCCAGGTTGATAGACCATTTCTTGGTGCTTTCGGTCATAGTTGCTCTTCTGACGAGACTGAGCAGTTTTCAAATGTTCACGGACAATGCGGACTTGTTCTTCAGCTTGCTGAATAATGTCTGGTCCGACGAGTGAGCGTTCCCCAGTTTCTGACCAATTCAGAGGGGTTCGACACTTATGTCCGTAAAGAACTTCAAACGGTGCCATCTTCAAACTAGCCTGATAACTATTGTTGTAAGAGAATTCGGCATACGGGAGAGATTCCTCCCATTTCTTACCGAAGGAGATGACGCAAGCTCGAAGCATATCTTCGAGCACTTGATTAACTCGTTCAACTTGACCCTGTGACTGAGGGTGAAAAGCGGTGCTGAAAGACAGATGAGTTCCCATAGCTTCTTGGAAACTATTCCAGAATCTGGAGGTGAAGAGGCTGCCACGATCAGAACTGATCTCCAACGGAACACCGTGGAGTGACACAATTCGGGAAACATACAAGTCTGCTAACTGGCTAGCAGTGATTGTCTCTTTAACTGGCAGAAAGTGAGCAACCTTAGAGAATCGGTCAATGACGACAAAAATAGCATCATGACCCTTCTGAGAGTTGGGAAAACCAGTAATGAAATCCATTTGGACCTTGTCCCATTTCCATTCAGGAATTGCAAGGGGTTGCAGAGTTCCAGCGGGCCTTTGATGTTGTGCTTTAATGCGGCGGCAAATGTCACACTCAAAAACATAACGAGCAATATCTCACTTCATATTTGGCCACCAGTATCTCTGACAAATGTCACGGTACATCTTTGTGCTACCAGGATGAATTGGCAGAGGAGTGTCATGAGCTTCCATCATAACGTGTTCTCTCTCATCCTTGAACTTAGGTACGAAGAGACGGTGTTGGAAAAATAGGATCCCATCATCATTAAGATGGAACTCCGACGGTTTTTCTTTTTCAAGGTATCGCTTGATCCTTTCAACTTCAGAGTCATACCGTTGCATAGTCTTGGTGCTTTGTTCTAAATCTGGTTCGACAACCAGGGTATTGAGATAACCCTGTGGAACAATATGGAGGTTCAATTTGCGAAGCTCTTCATAAAGCATAGGTTGTGATTCCTGAACCACATGGTTGCTGCAATAAGCCTTGCGACTCAAAGCATCGGCCATTACATTTGCCTTGCCAGGGGTGTATGAGATATTCATATCATAATCGGCTATTGTCTCGAGCCATCTTTGTTGACGAAGGTTCAGATCCAGTTGAGTATATAAATACTTCAAACTTTGATGATTTGTATATATCTCGCAACGGTTACCGAGAAGGTAATGTCACCATAGCTTCAGGGCATAAATAACCGCAGAAAGTTCGAGATCGTGCACTGGGTAATTTTCTTCATGAGGACGCAATTGTCGGGAGGCATAAGCAATCACCTTGCGTTCTTGCATTAGGACACAGCCTAATCCTTGACGTGAGGCATCACAGTATATCACGAAATCCTTTTGGGAATCCGGGTGTGCTAATACTGGGGCAGATGTCAATTTATCTTTTAGTGTCTGAAAGCTTTCTTGACATTTTTCTCTCCAGTCAAATTTAACACCTTTGTGAAGCAGATTTGTCAATGGTTTTGCAATCTTGGAAAAATTCTCAACGAATCGACGGCAATAACTTGCAAGTCCGAGAAAACTTCTGACTTGCTTAACATTCTTCGGGGGAGTCCAGTCAAGAATAGCCTGAACTCGTTCGGGGTTAACAGCAATTCCATCCTTGGAAATTACATGACCAAGGTAAGTTACTTCAGAAAGCCAAAATTCACATTTGGAATACTTGGCATACAACTGGTGTTCTCGGAGCCTTTCTAGTACCAAACGGAGGTGTTCAGCATGTTCTTCTTTATTCTTAGAATATATAAGGATATCATCCAAATAAACCACGACGAATTTGTCGAGGTAATCCATGAATATATAATTCATCAGACGGGAGAAAGTTGCTGGAGCATTCGTTAGGCCAAATGACATGACGGTGTATTCATAGGAGCCATAACGAGTGACGAATGCAGTCTTGGGAATATCCTCTTCACGGACATGGATCTGGTGATAACCCAACCTCAAGTCGAGTTTAGAGAACACTGATGATCCAGCGAGTTGATCATAAAGATCATTGATCCGGGGCAGTGGGTATTTATTCTGGATTGTGGCTTGGTTAATGGGCCGATAATCCTGAACCAAACGGTTAGTTCCATCCTTCTTCTTAACGAAGAGTGAAGGTGCTCCCCAAGCAGAGGAACTAGGGCGGATGAAACCACTCTTAAGCGACTTGTCGATTTCTTCCTTAAGCTCGAGTAGGTGATGCGGAGGCATCTTATAAGGTTGCTTGGCAATAGGGACAGTGCCAGGCTTCAAGTCAATGACAAACTCGACCACTCTAGCCGGGGGTATTCCTGGAAGTTCTTCTGGAAAGACGTCTGGAAAATCTCGAACGACAGGAATGTTCTTGATCCCTTCCAGAGGTGAGGCATTCAAAGCATTCAGAACATATACCTGAGCTTCAACGTCCCGTGTAATACGGGCGGTATAGTTCACTATCTCGTCGGAGGGGTGAAGAAGTTGGACGACTTTAGTGGCACAATTGATCGAAGCAATGTGAGCTTTCAACCAATCCATTCCAAGAATGAGGTCTATGGTGTAAGATTTCAAGACGATCGGCGAGGCAAAGAATTCCAACCCTTTAATTTGGACGGTAACGTTAGGTGCTATCACGTCAGCATGACAGTGACCTCCGGGAGTTTTAATGACTAACGGAGTATGCATTTTCTCATATCGAATGCCATGCATAAATGCAAATTTTCCAGAGATGAATGAATGTGATGCTCCTGAATCAAATAAAACAGAAGCAGGTACTGAGTTAACAAGAAGGGTACCCATCACAGTAGCAGGTTGATCCTGGACTTCTTCAATGTCAATGTTGTAAGCGTGTCCACGACCATGTGCAGCAGACCCAGTATTATAGTTGCGGGTCTGATTGTTGCCACGACCAATGCCACGGCCAGCACGAGGAAAGGCTAACTGATTCTGATTCTGGCGGCAGTCTTTAGCCTGGTGACCTGGTTTGCGGCACTTGAAGCACAGACCTTCTTCAGGATGAAGAGGAGCATTGTTTTGAATAGCTTGAGCTTTTGGCTGCCTCGGTGGTGGAGGAGGCAGACGTGGTGAAGCATAGTTGTTCTTTTGCGCAGAGGTATTGGAACGGATCGCATTGTTGGGAATCCAAACTCGATGCTTCTGTGTTGAGCCCGAAGATGAGCCAGCATCACGATAGCGTTTCTGCGAGTCCTTATGCTTCATCTGCGCGGTTTCAACAAGAATAGCCTTGTTCACAAGAGTGGAAAAGTCATTGAAGTCTTGAGCAGCTAGGGCAAGCTCGAGGTCTGGGTGCAGCCCATTACGGAACTTCTCTTGTCTACGAGCATCTGTGGCGATGTCTTCTTCAGCATAGCGGGAGAGATCAAGAAATTCCCGCTGATAAGCTTCGACAGTCTTGTTGCCCTGAGTAAGGTTACGGAACTGGGTCTTCATGCGTTCCATAATTGCCTGAGGGATGTAACGTGTACGGAAAGCAGCCTGGAACTCATACCAGGTGATGACTGTTACAATAGGCAGAGTACGCTTGTGTGTGTCCCACCATTGAGCTGCGGGTCCCTTTAAGAAAAAGGGCGCGAAGTTGACGAAGTTGGCAGGGGCGACATTAGCAGACTCCATCTCATGAGTGATGTCGCGGAGCCAGTCATCTGCATCCAGTGGCTTGTCAGAGTTGCGGAACTGAGTTGGGTTGAGTCGCATAAACTCTGTCAAAGTTATTGAAGCTGGGTTCTGGTTCTGGTTGTTCTGATGCGGAAACTGAGCCATAATTCCAGTCATGAACTGGCGGTTGAGCTCAAATTGTTGCATCATGGCTGCCATATAGTCTGGCGGTGGTGGGTGTTCAGGGGTACCACGACCACGACCACCTGGTCTAACCATCCTGCTAAGTATCAACAGGGGGTAGTTTAGTAAAAGCAATTGCAAGCGTTTAGTGACAAGCATGATGTAACTCGACAACAATTTAAGTAGTGTAACAGATACATAACAGTAGTCAATTTAAGACATACAGATCTGTACACAGAGTCGGGTACATGCGGACAGCATAACGGCGCAAATTCAAAAGCTAGACATACTAGGCGGCGCGCAGGCACGCGGTAAGGAAGTACACAACGAGACATAGCAAAGGCTACATCAACGTCGGAGAAAACCACCGAAACGGGGTAAGTGCAAGTGCGGACGACGAATGTTCGTCGCGGAAGGATCCTGCGCTCTATGTGCACTCTGATGCAGAATCCGGTCTCGAGCTGTAAGAAGAGGTCCACGTGTGGGTGTATGACCTCCAATAGTAGGCTAATCAATACCAACATACATCTGAGTCCTGCGCGGATAAAGGACGTGCTCAGGATGTATCCCTACGCGAACAGCGGGTAGCAACTGCGTCATAGCATCGTAGAGACGTGCTCGAGTGGCAACCAACTCGACGGCAAGAGCCCGAATAGTGCGATCCAGAGCCTGAGTGCACTGAACCAGAACGCGCGGGTCATAGCGACGAGGCTCGTACGGGGCGCAGATAGCTGTGTAATATCCAGTAGCATCTCCAGCAGGGGCATACGAAATGTATCGGAACTCAGAGTCATCCAAGATATCGCTGAACTGTCCTCGGAGATGTGCGACAGCAGAGTAGGCGACATCATGCACTGCCATCTCAATCGTCATGCCGATACCATGGAAAAGGTGTAGCTCGGTGTCTGAGTCATTTTGCTGATCATAGATACGAACGTCAGCATGGTACTGCTCCTGATTGAACTCGCGGTAATCCTCGTAAACCAAGTACTCAGGGTACCAACGGTAGCCAAGTCTGGTCATGAGAGCGATCAAGACAGCTGGAAACCCAGGGGCATCACGAGCCCAAGTGCGAAGCACAAGCTGTGTCGTAGGACGTGGTGGAAACAAACGGTCCATCTGAAACAGAGGAAATTCAGATTTGTCAAATGACAATGAGAAGTTTAACACAACTCGGAGAGAAAGGTTAAACAAATCAATGGAAAGGAAAATGATTATCAGACTAATCAGATCAATGACAGGGAAATCGCACAGATATCCAGCTCTCCGGGTAGACGGGATTTACGAGATCCTAAGTGTCGGCGTTAGTAAAATTTATTTAACCCGAGTAGAAGAGAGATCAGAGTCCCAGAGTATAGACGAGGAATAAAAGATCCTAATACCACCCAGTTGGCGACGTGGGCCCGTAAGGCACACAGCCAAGTTAGTAAATTAGTTTTTTGGTTTCTAGACTCAACTTCGGCCAAGGAATTGGAAGGGGGCTTCCTACAGGCAGTCGGCTCTGATACCAACTTGTGGCGCCCCCGACTCAATCATACACTAATCATACACGCAAACGTGTACGATCAAGCATAGGGACTCACGGGAAGATATCACAACACAACTCTCACACAATTTAAACGGAGATCCACAATATAACAGACCAGGGATCCGAAGATCCGAATACATAAGTCAGTCATACAAATATTATCTGAGTACAGACATAGTTAGACAAGTTTTGCCTTAAGAAGGCTAGCACAAACAACGACACTAGATCGAAAGGCGTTGGCCTCCTACCTGAGAGCCTCCGATCCTACTCCTGGTCGGCTGGCTCGATCCAATAGTAAGTGCCCTCTGGACCCTCCTGGTAGTAAGCTCCTGTGGTGGCATCTGGCTCCTGGACTCCATCGTCTGATGTATCACCAAGGTGGGGTATGGGGAAAAGAGAAAGTAAAGCAACCGTGAGTACTCATCCGAAGTACTTAGCAAGCAAGGATCTATACTACATATGCAACATTATCAATGGAGAAAGGCTGTATATGTGGACTGGGCTGTAGAAATGCCAGAATAGAGAGAAGGCCTAGTCCTATCGAAGACTAGCATCTTCAAACATCTTCACGAGGCCATCATCTTGCAGCAGTAGAAGAGGGTAGAATAGCATTTTATTTAGCAAACATGTTGAAGTACAGCTTAAAGATCCTTCCTCGACTCCCAAGCGAGAAAGCGATCCCGAAGCTTCAATTAAGTAACAAGTATCCAGTTCAAGTGGTAGATCGGGATACACAAACTGAGCGTCCTTTACCGTAGGAACGGCTATCGATAGATGATTCATCCCTGCAGGGGTGCACTACTGTTACCCAACACGCTTGATCAACTCTGGCCGGACATACTTGCTGGGTAATGCCCGTCCTCGGAAGATCAACACGAAGCAGCGCCCTACCTAGGCTCGGCAGAGAGGTCAGCACGCCGGACTAACCTATGCACCCAGAGGTCTCGGGCCATCGCCCTGGGCACCCTGCGCGTTGCGAGACTGGCCAGGGTGCAGGCGCGACACTGAACTCATGAGTGAAGTATCCAGCCCAATCCCGACAATCAGCCCGCACGGTGAATCGTGACGTCAGACGAGCTTTCGGGAGAAACGTACATCGCAAAGGATCCCATAACCATTATCCCGCGTGGTGGTAGTGCGTATAGGGCACGTCGACCCACTCAGATCACACACCCAAATCCAATAGGCTCAATTAGTATCACGCGGAGACAATCAGAGTCTCTGATGCTCCGCCACAATATCACACTCGAGTGCCCTTCCGGCACACCCGAAAATCATAGATCCCCAGCGGGTACCCACCAGGGTGGACCTGCCTGTAACAAAGGTCAAGTAATCGTGTGGTCATAACATCAAGGGGGAAACCCGAGGAATCACCCTCAGCGGATTCCACTCGATGAAATCATCAGGGTGAACGTATGAGGCATCACCCTCGAGGTTCACACTTAGGGTTGCACGACAGAGTCATATCGGAAGTGGAGAAGGAGGAATCACCCTCGATGACCACGACCGAACAGCTACACTACAGAGTATTCATCGGGAGTGCGTTACGAGGTATCACCCTCGGCACTCGACAGTAACTAAGCAGAGTCGTACAACTAAGGGGGTGTGAAGTGAGGTGTCGGTCTCTGGTCGACGATCACGTTGATCGAGTCATCGATGATCAAGCAGGGGCAACAAGGATAAGGTGGTGGGGTCACTGATGGTTCACTACCAACCTATACTAAACAGTTTATCATAGGCAGGTAAGGTAGCAATGAACAGGTTACAACAGCAGGCTATGCATCAGAATAGGAGCATACATTAATAGTAGCAAAATCTAATGCAAGCAGGAGAATAGAATGGGCGATATCTGGATGCTCAAGGGGGGGGGGCTTGCCTGGTTGCTCTGGCAAGAGAGAGGGGTCGTCAACGGGCTGCTCGTCGATAGTGTAGTCGTACCCAGGTGCAGCGTCGTCGGTCTCGGCGTCTATCGAGAGAGAAGGAGGGGGAGAGAAACAATAAATTCACGGCAATAATGCAAACAATATGTATGACATGCCTAAATGATATGCCGGGGTGTTCTACTGCCTAACTAAATGATTTAGTTAATTTAGGAATTTATTCGGATTTATTTAATTAAAGTTGGGCACTATTCATTTATCAAAATCGATCTAAAAGTTCAATGTTCTTATAGCTAGAGGCATCTGACGGGAATACGGAGGGCATATACGGGTTCGTATTGGAATTCTGAGCAAGTTTCATGTATAAAGTATTTTCATCGGAGTTACGGATTATTTAATATGATTTTCTAAAGTTTTTATTAATTTCTGGAATTTAATTATTTATTTAAATTAAACATTATCCAAAATAGTGTATGCTGATTTCATCATGATGTCAGCATGACATCAGCAGTCAACCTGACAGGTGGGGTCCACCTGTCATTGACTGACTAGTTAATTAGGGTTTAGTTAGTTAATTACTGTTTAATTAAACTAATTTACTAATTAGATTAACCTAATCAGAGTTAATTAACTTAATTAATTTGCTAATTAATTAATTATTAATTCATTTTTACTTTCTTTTTCATTTCTTATTTTCCAAAAACCGTTTCTGGGCGTGGGCCCCAGGTGTCTGTGGCCCAGAGGGGCCTTGCGGGTCGGGGCGCTAGCGGGTGTCGGGCGCAGCCCGATCTGGCGCAGCGGGCGCCCGTCCGCTGCCCCAGGCGCGGCCAATGGGGAGGGGGCACGGCGAGCCGGGGCGCAGCGGCGCGAGGAGTGGGGCTGGGGCCCGGCCACGGCAGTCGGCGAGGCGGGGCGAAGCAGGGGGGTGGCGCGCTCGTACAAGCGCGGTGGCGTGCCGGTCGGGGCGAGGCGTGGCATCGACGAGGACGGCCTGAGCAGTGGCGAGCAAGGGCGGAGCGCGGCGATCAGTCGGGCGCGCGCGCGCGTGCGGGCGCTGCGGGCGCGCGCGGCGAGCAGCAGTAGCAGAGCAGGCGCGAGCGCGGCGGAGGGCGAGCGCGGGGCGGGCGGTGACCGAGGGGAGAGGGCAGGGGGTGACGAGGCCTGTGGCCTCACCGTTCGTTGCAGAGGAGAGGGGCGGCGAGGCTTGAGGTGGTCCGGCGATGGAGAGACAGGGCAGCGCAGTCCGGCGAGGAGGACCGGCGAGGGGGATGTTGGGGACGGGCGCGGGGCAACGCAGGCGAGCGTGGCGTCGACGGGATCCGAGGTGGCGAGCGCTGGGGCGTGTCGGGGGGGAGGCGAGGTGGGGACCAGGCCGGCGACGGCGTTGAGGGCGCGTCGGGCGCGGGGCGGCGTCGGCGATGGGGTCGGGGCGGTCGGGCTCGATCACGATCCAGGAAGGGATCGGGGGAGGGGGGGAAGAGCGAGGGGGGAATGGGTGGCTGTCGGCTAGGGTTCCGGTGCCCAGGGGGATAAGGAAGGTAGGGTGGGCCGGTTGGGCTGGCCGGCTGGGCTATGGCCCAGTTGGGCCAGAGGTTTTCTGTTTTCCTTTTTCTTTTTCTTTGTTTTCTTTTGTCTTTGTCTTTTATTTATTCACATTTTCTGTTTTGTAATTAGTTAGGCCTCAAATTCAATTTTGTAAAACATGGCACTTGTTCCACTAATTACTAGGCACTATATACCACTGTCCAAAATTGGTTTGGAGACAATTGGAGCTCACACAAATTCTATAACAAATAATATGTATTAATCCCTACTGTTTTGGTAATGTTAGAGCCACCTAAATAATTTATTAATTGTTGGTTACAATTTTAGAATAGCCTCTGGAATATTTGTTATTTATTGAACATTTTAGTTTCTATGTTGTATAACTTTTATTTTCCACTTTCATTTAAATTTGAATTTGAGTTAGGAGTTGAAATGCAATATGATGCTAATGATGATTCTGCACTGTTAAACATGCTGACTTGTCATTATCAAAAGTGATTACTGTGGCTAATGACATGGGGTGTTACAAAGCCAGTATTTACAAGAAAGTGAGTGGGAGCTCTATATCGTTTCTGGTATTATATGTAGATGACATATTGATGCGGAGCATCCCACGGTCATCCCCATGGACGTATCTACATCTCCCACGACACCACTTGGACCCATGACAAGAGCTCGAGCAAAGGCTATCGAAGATAAGGTGAACTCGCTCCTCTCCGAACTGCTACTTTCTACACATGAGACATGGCTACTACCTCAAACGGAAACACTATGTGTGATCAGGTACGTGGATGAAGGCCACGGGGCAGCTGCATCCAACGGACAAGACGGCGAGGACACCAAGGAGGAGGGACAAGAAGAAGAGCCGCCAAAGAAACACCAGCCACCGGACGACCGGTCGGGACCGGACGTCCGGCTCCTGAAGCCTCAGCCTGCCCAAGGCCCAGCCAACGCATACTACAGCGAGCGGACGTCCGGCCCCCACCGGACGACCGGCATCTCCCAGCGAGCGGACGTCTGGCTCCCACCGGACGACCGGCCACCCCACACCCGAGCCAAATTAGCGGAAATCCGAAAAAGACCGGACGTCCGGCGACAGGACGACCGGCCGACTCCGGACATCCGGTGTCTCTGCACCCGAGCCGAAATGACGGAAGACCGGTGACCTCCAGATGTCCGGACGCCCACGAGCCACCGGACGTCCGCTCCAGACCGGACGTCCGGTCCCTGCCTGCGCGCAGTTTCGGGCCGAGGCCCTTGTACCCCTTCGCCCACCTAGACTATATATACTCCTCCTCCTCCCTCTTTTGACTTTTAGCGAAGTGATAGCTCATTTGAGAGATAGAGCTTTGCTCATTCATCCGGATCTGCTCCTCCGAGAGAGACCGTGCCTCTTCGGAGAAGATCTACCTGGATTCAAGACCCCTAACGGGAAGAACTCAAGGCCTCCTCATGGAGATGAACTAGTTACCTTTGTATCGTCCCTTGCTGATCGTGGATCGTGACTCTATTTGTGTTTCGAGGATCTAGTGCATGTGTAATCGAATCTTGTTGGTTTGAGTGATTCTCTCGTGTTTCCCCTCGTGTTTTCTCCTCGTGTTCTTCGTGTTCATCGCGGGATCCGCTCCTTTCATGAAAGATCGGGCATCTAGGGTTCTACCCTACATCATCTTGGTATCATGAGCCAGGTTGATCATGATTTCGGAGCCTCCCCTCTTTGTTTGCTAGCCTAATTTCGTTGATTTTGTCCCAAATTCGAAAATCCCCACAAAAATAGCCCCAATTTTTTTTTGTGATTTGTTAGTTTGATGAAGTTTTGTTGGATTTGATCCATGGATTTACTTTGCCACGAGTGGATCTAGCTTTCACCCATCATCTCCACCTTTTCCATCCACAAAATCGCTCGGATTTGACTTCTCCACCTCGAACCCTAGCTGTTCATCCCGTGCCCGAATCCGCCCAGGCACCGAACGTCTGCCAGCTACCGGACGTCCGGCGACCGGTCGTCCGCTATACACCGGACGTCCGGCATTTCCTGACGAAACTGAAAAATTTCAGTTCGGCCACCACCACCTCTCCACTACCCATTCCACTTCCGCGTACGCACCCCGATACCACCATATCGCTTTCCGCAACCACCATCGCTTACATGCTCCGCACTGCAACACAATTTTGACACATTTGGTTTTGAGAATTTGAGTTGTGGTTCATCGTTTCCTAGGGTGTTTCGGCTAACTAGGAATGGTTCGACATCAACATCACCACCGCTCATCTTGGACAAGGACTCAACATCGACCACTTCACCATTTTGATACCCTACACCGTAAGCAAGGACGGTAATTTCGATGACATCTTGGTCTACTCCTTGCCATTACATTGATAACTACCATAGCCCAATTTTGCGTATCTTGCCTATCGAGACTAGCCCTTGAGTATTGCTGGCAACGTCACTTGTGCACATTAGTGATCATACTTCCCATAGCACACATACCATATCATCGTGGTGCATATCTTGGTATCATCTCTTGTGTCACAAGGTTGTCATAGCATACACAATTGCTATCTTGGTTCGTGAAGTCTTGCATGAGAAAGAGCTCAAAAGAGAAAGAGCCATCCAAGCTTTTAAGCAAAAGGAAAAGATAAGCAAAGAGCTTATAAGCAAGAACCATAGCATCATACTACATTAAGATTGTCATACTCGATCATCTTGGATCATATCATCGGAACACAATACATATAGCATACTTGGGATAGAAGTCGTTACATGTTTGCTTAGTAGGTCGTGCACAAGTTTCGTATCCGCCTATTGTGCAATCGTGCTAGCGTCTCTCTAGTGTTGTGCAACAAGAGCATTTTCCGTGGATTCCACATTTTCCGCTCATTTTTGGTTGCACGACCCCATTTATCTATTTGCGTGTGTGTTTCCGTGTAACACTACTTGCTTGGTCTACTTGTTGCATTTGCAAATTTGTGAATCTCTTCCAACATTATTGAGGCTAACTAACAATTGCATCGAATTTTGTGCCACCATCCTAACCGAGCTCCACCATAAGCTTTTATTTGTGTAGGTGTGAGAAACCGACAAGAATCGGTACCAATTGTGCTATTTCCTTGTTCCACATTTGAGTGATCATTGATCCATCTTCAACATCGGTCAAGGTACATTTGGTATAAGTTCTTCTCTTTCTCCCACTCACATATGTGCTTGGAATGATGGATAGGCCAAGTTCTTCTACTAACCCACTCTTCATCGAGCAAGACGACGACCCGAACACCTATGTCACCAAGAGCCACCTCTTTGGTGCACAACGAGCTTTGCATCAAGAATAACAAGCAATGAGCGACCGCATCGACAATCTCGCCACCGACTTACGCCTCTCCGAGCAACGTACAACAGACTACTTCGACGACAAGCTCGACCAACACAAACAAGAGAACGATGCAAGAATGGACGAGATTCGTGCATTGTTGGTCAACCGCTCTTCTACCACTTCGTCCTCCTCAAGACAGAGCCACTCAAGTCGACATTCCTCCGACCACTCAAGCACACCGACATCGAACACTCTTCGCCAAGCCACGCGCCAAGACCGTCAAGCAAACCGCAATCCTCTACACGGAACCAATTCTCAAGAGCAACTTCAAGCGCAAGAGCATCGACATCTCCTAAACCAAGCTACCTTTGCGCAAGCACAAGAACGGCAACGTCAACACCAACAAGAGGAAGATCACGCATGCCTACACCAAGACGCGCAAGATGCTGAGGCACAACGTCAAGAACAACTACGGCGAGAAGCTCAAGCACTTGAGGCGCAACGTGCCCTCCGAGATTCAAGTCGAGCCATCGCCACACGAAACCGGCAAGCTCGTGAGCAACAAGAAGCGCTTCGCGATGAAGTTCAAGAGAGGATTTATCAAGCACGGTTGCACCGCCAAGTTCCTCAAGTTCATCGTCACGCTCGTCAAGCTCCTCAACAAGCTCGCCAAGAACCTCAAGTTCAACAAGAGCAACGAGACAATGGAAATCCTCCACGACAAGAACAAGTTGAGAATCCTCCACGACAAGAACAAGTTGAGAATCCTCCACGACAAGAACAAGTTGAGGGAAACAACCCTCCTCATCAAGGACGTCATCACCCTCGACCCCAACACAATGAAGAGCAACGCTACGGCAAGCTAAAATTCACCATGCCCAAGTTCTCTGGAAGCAATGATCCCGAAGAGTACCTATCATGGGCATTGAAGGTCGACAAGATCTTTCGTTTGCACAACTATGAGGAAGAGAAGAAGATCGCGATGGCATCCCTTGAGTTCCAAGACTACGTCCTCATATGGTGGGAACAAGTCATTGAGCGTCGTGAGGCAAGAGGTGAACCACCAATCACCACTTGGGCGCAAATGAAGGATGTCATGCGAGCATGTTTTGTGCCAACCTACTACAACCGCGACCTCTTCAAGAAACTCCAACTCCTCAAGCAAGGAACCAAGAGCGTTGAAGAGTACTACAAGGAAATGGAGATTGCCATGATACAAGCCAATGTCACGGAAGATGATGAGCAAACGATGGCACGTTTCTTGAATGGACTCAATCATCCTATCAAGAAGATCGCCGACTTCCAACCATACTCGAACCTCATCGAGCTAGTGCACCAAGCTACCAAGGCGGAACGTCAAGTGCAAGATGACTTCAAGTATGCCAAGTCCTCATCCAAGTCCTATGGTTTCTCCAACACCCAAGCTTCAACGACTCCAACAACTTCTACCTCAACGAAGCCTTCTACAAGCAACGTCGACAAGTCAAGTTACAAGAAAACTTCGACAACCTCAAGTCGTCCTCCTACTACAAGCAACTTCAAGTCGAGAGCTTCATCATCTACAACTCCAACCGATGAGACCATCAAGACAAGTTCAATCAAGTGTTTCACATGCGGCGGCCGAGGCCACAAGTCCTTCGAATGTACCAACAAACGCACCATGATCCTCAACGATGATGGTACATACGACTCAATGAGTGAAGGCGAAATGGAAGCCCTTGAGCAAGTGGCCATGCACCGGCAAGTGAACGACGATGAAGATGATCAAGTGTTTTGCGATGAAGATTCGAGCCCCGCTCTTGTCGTCTCCAAGGTCTTGACACTTCAACATCAACAAGACGAAGACCAAAGATGCCATATCTTCCATACCAAGGCCGGCATCAATGGAAAGTCCGTGAAGGTCATCATCGATGGAGGGAGTTGTCATAATTTGGCAAGTGAAGAACTATGCTCCAAACTCCAATTAGTCAAGATGAAGCACCCACATCCCTACAAGGTTCAATGGCTAAGAGACCCCGGCACTATCCAAGTCGAGCATATGGTGCAAGTTTCCTTCAAGATCGGAGCTTACGAGGATAATTTGGAGTGTGATGTCGTTCCTATGTCCGTTTGCCATCTCATACTTGGACGACCATGGCAATTTGACCGAGGCGTCATCCACAATGGGCGAACGAACCACTATAGCTTCAAGATGAAAGGGAAGGAGTACGTGCTACGACCTATGTCTCCAAGTCAAGTGATCGCCGACAAGCAAGCCACCCATCGTGGAGAGACTAGTGAGAGAGCGAACCACCATAAAGAGAGTGAGCGCCACAAGCCCAAAACGAGTGCCTCCACGATGAGCGACAAGAAAAACCTACTCCTCTTTGCCACCAAACGTGAGATGAGAGAAGTGTGTGAGAACCCATCAAGTGTTATGCACTATGTCCTTTTGTGCAAAGATGAGGCACCCAAAACTAACAACTCTCACAATCTCCCTTTAGTGTTATCTTCTCTATTGCAGGAATTTCAAGATGTTTTTCCCGATGAGCTACCTCCGGGTCTACCTCCTCTACGAGGCATCGAACATCGCATCGAGTCATTCCCGGAGCACCTCTTCCTAACAAGGCTCCCTACCGCATTAACCCCGAGGAAACAAAGGAGATCCAACGGCAAGTACAACAACTCATCGACAACGGCCATGTACGTGAAAGCTTGAGCCCTTGTGCCGTACCAGTAATCCTTGTTCTCAAGAAAGATGGTACATTTCGCATGTGTTCCGATTGTCGTCCTATCAATGCTATTACCGTGCATTATCGTTACCCTATCCCATGCCTAGATGATATGCTAGATGAGCTTAGAGGAGCTACCATTTTCTCTAAAATTGATCTTAAAAGTGGCTACTATCAAATACGCATCCAAGAAGGTGATGAATGGAAAACTGCATTTAAGACCAAATTTGGCTTATATGAATGGCTTGTTATGCCAATGGGTTTATCCGAAGCACCCGGTACTTTCATGAGAGTCATGCATTTTGTTCTTCGACCCTATATTGGCGTATTTGTTGTGGTTTATTTTGACGATATTCTTGTATTTAGCAAATCCCTCAAAGACCATGTCACCCATCTTAAAACCGTGTTGCAAACTCTTAGAAAAGAGCTACTTTATGCTAATATGGACAAATGCCTTTTTGGTGTTGATAAGCTTCTTTTCTTGGGTTTCGTTGTGTCTTCTAAGGGTGTCCATGTAGATGAATCTAAGATCAATGCTATTAAAACTTGGCCCCAACCAATCAATTTGCAACAAGTGCGTAGTTTTCTTGGTTTAGCCGGTTTCTATCGTAGATTTGTGAAGGATTTTAGCACCATTGCTTCACCTTTACATGCTTTGAGTAAGAAAAATACACCTTTTGTTTGGGGACCATCACAAGATACCGCATTCAATGAGCTTAAGAATTTACTTACTCATGCTCCCGTGCTTGCATTACCCAACTTTGACAAACCCTTTGAAATTCATTGCGATGCTAGTGGTAATGGCATAGGAGGTGTGTTAACACAAGAGAAGCGCCCAATTACTTACTTTAGTGAGAAACTTTCCGGAGCGCAACTCAATTACCCCATATATGACAAAGAGCTATATGCTTTAGTTCGAGTTTTGCATGAGTGGGAACATTATCTTCGCCCTCATGAATTTGTCATTCATACCGACCATGAAACGCTTAAGTACCTTAAGGGTCAAACTAAGTTGAACAAGCGTCATGCTAAGTGGAGTGAATTCATTAAGTCATTTCCGTATATCATCAAGTACATTAAGGGCAAGGAGAATGTTGTGGCGGATGCGCTTTCCCGCATATGCATGCTTCTTACTAAACTTGAATTAAATGTCATTGGCTTTGAGCACATAAAAGACTTGTATGCGCATGATCCTACTTTTGCTACTCCTTATGCCAAGTGTTTGACGCATACGTCTTGGGAACGCTATTACATCAAGGATGATTATCTTATGAGAGCTAACAAACTTTGCATCCCCGAGTCTTCTCTTCGTTTGTTACTTTTGCAAGAATCTCATGGAGGAGGACTAATGGGACACTTTGGACGAGACAAGACATTTGCTGCGCTCTCTAAGAACTATTTTTGGCCCAAGATGTTCCGCGACGTCTCACGCTTCACCAACCGATGTTTGACATGTCGCAAAGCTAAGTCCAAAGCTCAATCTCATGGTCTTTATATGCCCCTTCCAATTCCATATCACCCATGGGAGGATATTAGCATGGATTTTGTACTTGGGTTGCCTAGAACTAGAAATGGAAAGGATTCCGTGTTTGTTGTTGTGGACCGATTCTCTAAGATGGCACATTTCATACCATGCAACAAGATAGACGATGCTTCACATGTTGCAAATCTTTTCTGTAGGGACATATTGCGCCTACATGGAGTGCCAAAGACTATTGTCTCGGACCGCGACGTCAAGTTCCTTAGCTACTTTTGGAAGACATTATGCGCAAAGCTCGGAATCAAGCTCCTATTCTCTTCGGCATACCACCCACAAACCGACGGCCAAACGGAGGTCACGAACCGGACGCTATCTACTCTCCTCCACGTGTTGATCAAGAAGAACATCAAGGAGTGGGAGGAATGCCTACCCATCGCCGAGTACGCCTACAACCGCGCAAGACATTCGACTACTGGCAAGTCCCCCTTCGAGGTCGTCTACGGTTTCAACCCGTTGTCCCCATTGGACATTCTTCCTCTACCACTACAAGAGCGCATAAACATGGACGCGAGTGCACGAGTCAACTACCTCCGGAAGATGCACGAAGATACAAGGCACACCATCGAGCGCCAAGTACAACGACTCGCGACCAAGCTCAATGCCAACAAGCAACCCATGATATTCAACGTTGGAGATCTAGTGTGGCTACACCTTCGCAAGGACCGCTTCCCCAATGAGCGCAAGTCAAAGCTTCTTCCTCGAGCAGACGGCCCCTTCAAGGTGCTCGCACGCTACAACAACAACGCTTACAAGATCGACCTCCCGCGCGACAAGTACAACGTGAGCGACGTCTTCAACGTCACGGATCTCTCGGCCTACCATGGTGATAAAGATTTCGATCCGAGGTCGGATCCTTCCCAAGGGGGGGAGATGATGCGAAGCATCCCACGGTCATCCCCATGGACGTATCTACATCTCCCATGACACCACTTGGACCCATGACAAGAGCTCGAGCAAAGGCTATCGAAGATAAGGTGAACTCGCTCCTCTCTGAACTACTACTTTCTACACATGAGACATGGCTACTACCTCAAACGGAAACACTATGTGTGATCAGGTACGTGGATGAAGGCCACAGGGCAGCTGCATCCAACGGACAAGACGGCGAGGACACCAAGGAGGAGGGACAAGAAGAAGAGCCGCCAAAGAAACACCAGCCACCGGACGACCAGTCGGGACCGGACGTCCGGCTCCTGAAGCCTCAGCCTGCCCAAGGCCCAGCCAATGCATACTACAGTGAGTGGACATCCGGCCCCCACCGGACGACCGGCATCTCCCAGCGAGCGGACGTCCGGCTCCCACCGGACGACCGGCCACCCCACACCCGAGCCAAATCAGCGGAAATCCGAAAAAGACCGGACGTCCGGCGACCGGACGACCGGCCGACTCCGGACATCCGGTGTCTCTGCACCCGAGCCGAAATGATGGAAGACCGGTGACCTCTGGATGTACGGACGCGCACGAGCCACCGGACGTCCGCTCCAGACCGGATGTCCGGTCCCTGCCTGCGCGCAGTTTCGGGCCGAGGCCCTTGTACCCCTTCGCCCACCTAGACTATATATACTCCTCCTCCTCCTCCCTCTTTTTACTTTTAGCGAAGTGATAGCTCATTTGAGAGATAGAGCTTTGCTCATTCATCCGGATCTGCTCCTCCGAGAGAGACCGTGCCTCTTCGGAGAAGATCCACCTAGATTCAAGACCCCTAACGGGAAGAACTCAAGGCCTCCTCACGGAGATGAACTAGTTACCTTTGTATCGTCCCTTGTTGATCGTGGATCGTGACTCTCTTTGTGTTTCGAGGATCTAGTGCATGTGTAATCGAATCTTGTTGGTTTGAGTGATTCTCTCGTGTTTTCTCCTCGTGTTCTTCATGTTCATCGCGGGATCCGCTCCTTTCGTGAAAGATAGGGCATCTAGGGTTCTACCCTACATCACATATTGTTTCTAGATAGCATAAAAGGATACTTGAATAAGAGTTTTTCAATGAAAGACCTCGGTGAAGCTGCTTATATATTGGGCATCAAGATCTATAGAGATAGATCAAGACGCTTAATAGGACTTTCACAAAGCACATACCTTGACAAAGTTTTGAAGAAGTTCAAAATGGATCAGTCAAAGAAAGGGTTCTTGCCTATCTTACAAGGTATGAAGTTGAGTAAGACTCAAAACCCGACCACGGCAGAAGATAGAGAGAGAATGAAAGTCATTCCCTATGCCTCAGCCATAGGTTCTATAAAGTATGCCATGATGTGTACCAGACCTATTATGTACCTTGCCATGAGTTTGACAAGGGGGCACAATAGTGATCCAGGAGTAGATCACTGGAAAGTGGTCAAAATTTATCCTTAGTTACCTAAGAGGACTACGGAAATATTTCTCGGTTATGGAGGTGATAAAGAGTTCGTCGTAAAGGGTTACACCGATGCAAGCTTTGACACCAATTCGTATGACTCAGAGTCTCAATCTGGATACATATTGATAGTGGGAGCAATTAGCTAGAGTAGCACCATGCAGAGCATTATAGACATACAAATTGGCAAATATACATATGGATCTGAATGTGACAGACCCGTTGACTAAACTTCTCTCACAAGCAAAACATGATCACACCTTAGTACTCTTTGGGTGTTAATCACATGGCGATGTGAACTAGATTATTGACTCTAGTAAACCCTTTGGGTGTTGGTCACATGGCGATGTGAACTATGGGTGTTAATCACATGACGATGTGAACTATTGGTGTTTAATCACATGGCGATGTGAACTAGATTATTGACTCTAGTGCAAGTGGGAGACTGAAGGAAACATGCCCTAGAGGCAATAATGAAGTTTTTATTTTATATTTCCTTATTCATGATAAAGGTTTATTATTCATACTAGAATTGTATTGATCGGAAACTTAAATACATGTGTGAATACATAAACAAATACCGTGTCCCTAGTAAGCCTCTACTAGACTAGCTCGTTGATCAAAGATGGTTAAGGTTTCCTAACCATGGACATGAGTTGTCAATTGATAATGGGATCACATCATTAGGAGAATGATGTGATGGACAAGACCCATCCATTAGCTTAGCATAATGATCATTCAGTTTTATTGCTATTGCTTTCTTCATGTCAAATACATATTCCTTCGACTATGAAATTATGCAACTCCCGGATACCGGAGGAATACCTTGTGTGCTATCAAACATCACAACGTAACTGGGTGATCATAAAGATGCTCTACAGGTATCTCCGAAGGTGTTTGTTGAGTTGGCATAGATCGAGATTAGGATTTGTCACTCCGAGTATCGGAGAGGTATCTCTGGGCCCTCTCGGTAATACACATCATAAGCTTGCAAGCAAATGACTAAGGAGTTAGTTACGAGGTGATGTATTACGGAACGAGTAAAGAGACTTGCCAGTAACGAGATTGAACTAGGTATAGAGATACCAACGATCGAATCTCGGGCAAGTAACATACCGATGGACAAAGAGAATTACGTATGTTGTCATAACGGTTCGACCGATAAAGATCTTCGTAGAATATGTAGGAGCCAATATGGGCATCCAGGTTCCGCTATTGGTTATTGACCGGAGAGGTGTCTCGGTCATGTCTACATAGTTCTCGAACCCGTAGGGTCCGCATGCTTAATGTTCGATGACGATATAGTATTATATGAGTTATGTGATTTGGTGACCGAATGTTGTTCGGAGTCCCGGATGAGATCACGGACATGAAGAGGAGTCTCGAAATGGTCGAGAGGTGAAGATTGATATATAGGACAATGGTATTCGAACACCGGAAGTGTTTCGGGGGGTACCAGGTACTTATCGGGTCACCGGAAGGGGTTCCGGGCACCCCCGGCAAAAGATATGGGCCTTATGGGCCAAGAGGGGAAACACACCAGCCACAAGGCGCTGGTGCGCTCCCA
Organism: Thinopyrum elongatum; assembly: GCA_011799875.1. Taxonomy (NCBI): domain Eukaryota; kingdom Viridiplantae; phylum Streptophyta; class Magnoliopsida; order Poales; family Poaceae; genus Thinopyrum; species Thinopyrum elongatum. Next base: position 45,061,397 of record CM022298.1, on the reverse strand, counting down.
TATGGGCTGGCCTAAGGAGGATAAGGAAAGGGGAGAAGGGAAAGGAAAGTGTGGATTAGAATTCCCACTTCCTTCCCTCCCCCCCCCCTCTTTCCTTCCCCCTTGGGGAAACATGGCAGGGGGGGCGCAGGGCAAGGCAGGGCCCCTAGGGGGCCGGCGGCCAGCCCTAGCGCGCCCTAGCCTCTCCCTTCCCCCTCCGATCTATATATATATATATGTGGGAGGGGGGCGCCTAGCACACCCCAGATCAATTGTTAGCCGTGTGCGGCGCCCCCCTCCACCGTTTACACCCCCGGTCATATTTTCGTAGTGCTTAGGCGAAGCCCTGCGGAGATCACTTCACCATCACCGTCACCACGCCGTCGTGCTGACGGAACTCATCTACTACTGATACGTCTCCAACGTATCTATAATTTTTTATTGTTCCATGCTGTTATATTATCATTCTTGGATGTTTTTCAATCATTTTATAGCAACTTTATATCATTTTTTGGGACTAACCTATTGACATAGTGCCCAGTGCCAGTTGTTGTTTTTTGCTTGTGTTTTACTTCGCAGTAAATCAATGCCAAACAGAGTCCAAACGCAGCAAAACTTTTTGGTGATTTTTTCTGGACCAGAAGACACAGGTTGGGCCAAGAAAGTACCTGAGGGGGGCTCCGAGGGGAGCACAACCCACTAGGGCGTGCCTAGGGTGTGACACCCCCGGCTTAATCGTGCACTAATCATACACGCAAATGCACACGATCAAGCCTAAGGACTCACTTGAAGATATCACAACACAACTCTAAAACATAAATAAAGTCATACAAGCTTTATATTACAAGCCAGGGCCTCAAGGGCTCGAATACATAAGCTCGCATACAAGCGTCAGTGGAAGCATCAGATATCTGAGTACAGATATAAAAGAAAACACAGATAGGCCCTTAAAAGGCGGGGCAAAAGAAAACACTACGATCGAAAGCGCGTGGGCCTCCTGCCTGGGACCCTCCGATCCTACTCCTGGTCGTCGGCAAGCTCGTAGTAGTAACCACCCTCGGGGTAGTAGTAGCGATCGTCGGCGGGGGCAACTGTACCCGGGGCTCCGTCATCTGGTCGCATCAAAAGGGAAAAGGGGAAAAAGAGGAAGCAAAGCAACCATGAGTACTCATCCGAAGTACTCAGCAAGCAAGGATCTACACTACATATGCAACATTATCAAAGAAGGGTTGTATATGTGGACTGGGCTGCAGAAATGCCAGAATAGAGAGAAGGCCTAGTCCTATCGAAGACTAGCATCTTCAGAGGTCTTGCAGCATTAGAAGAGTGTAGATCAGTACAGCATAAAGTAGTAGTATTATCAACCTCACCCAGAGATCCTTCCTCGATTCCCTGCGAGAAAGTAATCCCAGAGTCATAATATCCAAGTATCAACCTCGGCCAGAGATCCTTTCTTGGCTCCCTGCGAGAAAGCAATCCCAGAGCCATAATATCCATTTCTCATCACAAGTATCCAGTTCTAGTTGTATCGATCGGGATACAACTCCGAGCGTCCGTTACCGAGGATCCGGCTATGCATAGATTAGTTCTTCCCTGCAGGGGTGCACCAACTTACCCACCACGCTCGCTTAACTCCGGCCAGACACACTATTCTGGGTCATGCCCGGCCTCGGCTAAACGACACACCGCAACCCTACCTAGAGCTCAACAGAGAGGTCCCCGTCGGTCTACATCCTAAGCGCTCAGGGGTCTTGGGCCATCGCCCTGTGCACTCCGAGTAGTTGTGTGCAGGGGGAAGCCAGGCACCAGGGGGCGCCGGTTCGTCCCGGCCGCAATGCTGAACTGGACGTCTGACAAAGCTTTCGGCTGATGCATACGATGCAGAGTACCCATATTTATTCTCGCGTGATGGTTAGTGCTATCGGGCCAGAGGCCCACTCAGATCACATATCCAAACCGTTAGTACATTGGGGGTGCAGTAACGAGCAGAGACTCATGATTGATGTGACCCCGTCGCCCCGTCTCAAGGACTTGCGGCAAGGGCCAAGAATGCCCGACCACGCCTCGTATTCATCACTCGGGCACCGTCCAGGTCAACCCGTCTCGCAAAAGACTGTCGGGAACTCAGGTCCACATCTACTGGGTGGTACCGCCTGTCCCTCCAGTCCTGCAGTAAAAGTAACTCCCTCGGGTCGCCCTCGGGGCCGACCCGTTTCTATCAAGGTTCAGGGGTAAAGTCACAGTAACCGTGTGTCCATAACATCCGGGGAATCCGAGGTACCACCCTCGACGGATGCCCACTCGATGTAACCGTCAAGGTGAACTTAGGAGGAATCACCCTCGAGGTTCACACTTGAAGTGATGCGTGACAGGGTCGTATCGGAAGTGGAGAAGGAGGAATCACCCTCAATGACCATGACCAAATAGCTACTCTACAGAGTTAACATCAGAAGTGCTATACGAGGTATCACCCTCGGCACCCGATGGTGATGTTGCATTGTCGTACAACTAAGGGGGTGTTGTGCAGTGCCGGGGTCTGGCTGTCGATCCCGCTGATCGAGTCATCTGATAATCTAGCGGGGCAACTGGGGACAAAGTGGGGTCTCTGGTAGGACTCTACCCAGCATATACTAAACAGTTTAGGATAAGCAGGTAAGGTTTCAATAGCAGGTTACAATAAATAGGCTATGCATCAGAATAGGTAAAGCAGTAGCAGCAGCAATTCTAATGCAAGCACAAGAGAGAGGAGAATCGACGATATAGGCATGCTCAAAGGGGGGCGCTTGTCTGGTTGTTCGGCGGCAAAGGCAGGGTCGTCAGTGGTGTCGTCGATCTCCAGAGCTGTGTCGGTCTCGAGGACTACGTCGGAACCGAGATCTACCGAGAGAGAAGAGGGGGAAGAAACAGATAAATACACGACAGTCATAAGCAACACAGAGCAGACTATGCTAACGTGCAGTGCAGGGTTGCTTAAAAATCATGTCTAAGTCATATTAGTTATTTTAGGATTTAAGTTGGAATTATTAACCGGTGTATATGCATTATTCATCTACCGAAAAAGGGCAAAAAGTTGCGGGTTCACCTCCGTAGAGGGTCCCGACATGGAAACAGAGGGCACGGTTAGCTTCGTCTCGTCGTTCTGATCAACTTTCATGTACAAAGTTTTTCGATCCGAGCTACGGTTTATTTTCTATGATTTTCTAAAGTTTTAATGAATTTCTGGGTTTTAATTAATTATTTAAATTTGAATTATCCAAAATAGTGAACGGGTGATGTCAGCAGAACGTCATGATGACGTCAGCAGGTCAAATCCAGCTGACCAGGTCAAACCTGACCAGTGGGCCCCACTGGTCAGTGAGTCAGTGGCTTAATTGTGATTTATTTAACTAATTACAGATTAATTAGGCGTGGGACCCAATAGTCAGTGACAGATTAGTGTTTTAATTAACTAGCATTTTATTTATTTATTTTTAAAACGTTTTAGCGGTGGGGCCCGCGTGTCAGTGACACGGGTTGCCCAGTCAGTAGCGCTGACTGGTCAACGGACCCCACTGGGGCCTAGTGGCAATGGCGCTGGGGGCGGGCCCCAGCTGGCCACATCGGCGCTGGCCGCCGGAGATGCGCCGGCGAGTGCCGGACGCGGCAGAGAACTCAGGCGAGCCCGGAAATGCGCTATGGGGCATCATTCGACGCGTTTTCGGTCGCGTTCGAAAGCAGTAGCTGGGCCGCATCGAGCGGGGGCGGTGGCGACACTGGAAACGCACCAGAGCAGCGACGGCGAGCACGAAGGTGGACGGCGGCGCTCGGATGTGGTGGCAAACGGCGATATGGCGCGCACACGAGCTACCTAAGCAGCTAGGGAGGGCCTACTCGACCCGGCGAAGCTGATGGGCACGAGCGCGGGGGCATTTGGTTGCCGGACCGGCACCGGTGACGAGCACAGGCGGCGGTGGGTTCGGGCATGGTGAACGGGCACGCTACGGCTCGGGGAAGAGCGCAGGGAGAGAGGGAGAGGGAGGCGGAGCTCACAGCGAGCCCGTAGTGGTGCAGAGTGTGCTCGGGGAGGGCTTGCCGGAGCGAATCGACGACGGTGATCCCAGCAGCCGTAGGGGAAGGAGAAGGTCGAGGACGGTGATGCAGGGGCTCCCGGGTCGGTCTAGTCGTCGCAGCCGACGTAGTCGAGGGCGGCGAGGAAGATGGACAGCACGGCGGGGCGAACGGGGCACGGTGGCCGCGCGTTTCAGCGGAGATCGTTCTTGGCGCCGCCCGGGTGGGGTGCGAGCTAGTGGGAGGGAGAGAGAGTGGGGCGAGGGAGGAGCCAGGGGGGCACAGGGCCTTGCCCTTATCCTCCACGCGCGGCGCAGACGCGCGCTGTCGAGCAGAGGGCCAGAGGGGCCGGGGAGAGGGCGCGGGCGCGCGCGTGCAGGAGGCGACAGCAAGCGGGGAGGAACAGTAGGAGGTAGGGGACAGCGCCAGGCGGGCTGTGCCTCCCTGTAGCCACTTAGGCCCAGGCACATGGGCCTTTTTCTTTTTCTTCTGTTTCCTTTTTCTGTCTTCTTCTTTTATTTCTGTTTTGCAAAGAGTTTAGCCACCAATTGAGTTTTGCAAAATATGTGACTTAGCCCAATAATTACAGTGCAATATTAGTCACTGCTAGAAAATGGTTTGATGTCCATATCTTTTCATTTGGATTTTATTTAATTATAAATGGATTAAATACTTCTGTTTTGCTGCTGTTAGAGTCACTTAATTAATTTAGTAAATGTTGACTATAATTTTAGAATTGTCTCTGGATTATTTACAATATTATGAACATTTTAGTTCCTGGGTTTGAACAACTTTTATTTTCACTTTAAATAAATTTGAAGTTTGAATTAGGAGTTTGAAATGCAATATGATGCAAAAGATGACTAGGCACTGTTGAACTTGCTGACATGGTATTAACTAAGGGTGATCACTGTGGTTAATTACATGGGGTGTTACATGGGGGCCCAGGCGCGCCCAGGTGGGTTGTGCCCACCTCGGCCGTCTCCCGCACCGTCTCTTTGCTCTATAAATACCCTGGACGTCCAAAAACCCTAGGGGAGTCGACGAAAAACAATTCCAGCCGCCGCAAGTTCTAGAAACCATAGATCCAATCTAGACACCATCACGGAGGGGTTCATCATCCTCATTGGTGCCTCTCCGATGATGCGTGAGTAGTTCATTGTAGACCTACGGGTCCGTTGGCAGTAGCTAGATGGCTTCCTCTCTCTCTCTTTTGATTCTCAATACAATGGTCTCTTGGAGATCTATTTGATGTAACTCTTTTTGCGGTGTGTTTGTTGGGATCCGATGAACTTTGAGTTTATGATCAGATCTATGTTTTTATCCATGAAAGTTATTTGAGTCTTTTGATCTCTTATATGCATGATTACTTATAGCCTCGTATTTCTTCTTCGAATCTTTGGTTTAGTTAGGCTAACTAGATCGATATTTCTTGCCGTGCAAAGAGGTGCTTTGTGATGGGTTCGATCTTACGGTGCTTGATCCCAGTGACAGAAGGGGAACCGACACATGTGTATCGTTGCTATTAAGGATAACAAGATGGGGTCTATTTCTACATAAATAGATCTTGTCTACATCATGTCATCATTCTTATTGCATTACTCCGTTTCTCCATGAACTTAATACACTAGATGCATGCTGGATAGCGGTCGATGTGTGGAGTAATAGTAGTAGATGCAGGCAGGAGTCAGTCTACTAATCTTGGACGTGATGCCTATATAATGATCATTGCCTGGATATCGTCATAATTATTTGAAGTTCTATCAATTGCCCAACAGTATTTTGTTTACCCACCGTATGCTATTTTCTCGAGAGAAGCCACTAGTGAAACCTACGGCCCATGGCACCCCAAGCCATTATCCAAAGAGAAGCAAGCAACTAAGCTTGGGGATACCGAGTGGCATCCCCTCTTTCTTCTAACAACCATCGGTATTTTACTTTGAGCTATATTTTTATTCGTCACATATCATGAGTTTTGCTTGGAGCGTCTTGTATGATATGAGTCTTTGATTGTTTTGCTTTTTATTTTTAGTCATGAATCCTTGCTGGACACACCTATTTGAGGGAGCCAAAATTATCTTATGACTTGTTAGAATTGCTCTCTATGCTTCACTTAAATCTTTATGAGCTATGGAATTGCTCTAGTGCTTCACTTATATCTTTTTTAGCACGGTGTGCTTTAGTATTTTTGAAGAAATGCTCTCATGCTTCACTTAGATTTATTTGAGAGTTAGTAAAAAAAATTAGAAATTCTCTCATGCTTCACTTAAATTATTTTGAGAGAAGAAAATTTTTATGCTCATGTTCTTCACTTAGATTTGTTTGAGCTATCAAAAGCAACATATAAAATTAGTCCCAAAGTGATAGATATCCAAGAGGGATATAATAAAAACTTTCATGAAGATCATTGGACAAAATAAACTTGATTCCTTGTAATAGTTTTGCGATATGTTGATATAATATGTGAGTCATGTTAATGAGTAATTATGGCTTAGTAAGAATATTGGTGTTAAGGTTTGTGATTCCCTATGCAAGCACGAAAGTCAATAGTTATGCAATGAAATTACATCCTACTTGTGGTGCATTATTCGGTGTTAGTTATGCTTAATGCTCGCTTATGAGATTTTTTGTTTCTTGGTTGGATGCATCTCAATCTTTTGCTAGCGTTCATTTGCACTAAGTATGATCACTACTTGTGTATCCAAAATCCTTAAACCAGTTTTGCCATATGAGTCCACTATACCTACCTATATGCGGTATTTCCATGCCGTTCTAAGCAAATTTGTATGTGCCATCTCTAATTTCAAAATAAACTTCTCTTTTGTGTGCTCGTACTGCTCATGAAACGGTAGGGGGTGGCTGATATATTTTCATGCTAGATGTGTTATTCTCAAGATGAGTGTTTATTCACTTGTCATTGCACGAGAGTACGACAAAGGTATTAGGGATGCCCAGTCCCGAAATGAAAAATGAATTTACTTTATGTTGTCAAATAATAAATTCCTTGGAAAGTGTTGGTATGGAGGGCGCCCGTGGATATGGCTAGCCATGGAAAGTGAAAGTATGGTGGAAAAAGGAATAAACTTTATTTTCTATTTGGGAACCGCCTATGATATATCTAGCATGGAAAGTATTGGGAACTACTCGATCATTTTCGTTGACAGGAAAAGCATGCCACCCAAAATATTTTATCTCTACTTTTTTCGCTTTGAGCTCTGGCACCTCTACAAATCCCTACTTCCCTCTACGAAGGGCCTTTCTTTTACTTTATGCAATTTTTATTTTGAGTCTCCATCTTCTCTTATAAAGCACCAACTAAGGGGCAATATGATCGTACTTGAGCATTGGGTGTAGCTAATATGCGAGTGTGTTTCATGAATGGATCAATGATTGAGCATAATGGGCTAGGGATAACTTGCTTTAGTGTTGACATTTTGAAAGACATGGTTGCTTGTTGATATGCTTGAGTATTGAAATCCTCATGTCAAAACTAGACTATTGCTTTGCATCATATAAAAGTCCAAATGTCCATGCTACAAAGAAAAGAATATGTGATGAACATGTTAGGCAGCATTCCACATCAAAAATTCTGTTTTTATCATTTACCTACACGAGGACGAGCAGGAATTAAGCTTGGGGATGCTGATACATCTCCAATGTATCTATAATTTTTTATTGTTCCATGCTGTTATATTATCATTCTTGGATGTTTTTCAATCATTTTATAGCAACTTTATATCATTTTTTGGGACTAACCTATTGACATAGTGCCCAGTGCCAGTTGCTGTTTTTTGCTTGTTTTTTACTTCGCAGGAAATCAATACCAAACGGAGTCCAAACGCAGCGAAACTTTTTGGTGATTTTTCTGGACCAGAAGACACAAGTTGGGCCAAGAAAGTACCTCAGAGGGGCTCTGAGGGGAGCACAACCCACCATGACGCGCCTGGGGGCCCAGGCGCGCCCAGGTGGGTTGTGCCCACCTTGGCCGCCTCCCGCACCGCCTCTTTGCTCTATAAATACCCTGGACGTCCAAAAACCCTAGGGGAGTCGACGAAAAACAATTCCAGCCGCCGCAAGTCCAGAAACCACAGATCCAATCTAGACACCATCACGGAGGGGTTCATCATCCTCATTGGTGCCTCTCCGATGATGCGTGAGTAGTTCATTGTAGACCTACGGGTCCGTAGGCAGTAGCTAGATGGATTCCTCTCTCTCTTTTGATTCTCAATACAATGGTCTCTTGGAAATCTATTTGATGTAACTCTTTTTGCGGTGTGTTTGTTGGGATCCGATGAACTTTGAGTTTATGATCAGATCTATGTTTTTATCCATGAAAGTTATTTGAGTCTTTTGATCTCTTATATGCATGATTACTTATAGCCTCGTATTTCTTCTTCGAATCTTTGGTTTAGTTAGGCCAACTAGATCGATTTTTCTTGCCATGGGAAGAGGTGCTTTGTGATGGGTTTGATCTTACGGTGCTTGATCCCAGTGACAGAAGGAGAACCGACACGTATGTATCGTTGCTATTAAGGATAACAAGATGGGGTCTATTTCTACATAAATAGATCTTGTCTATATCATGTCATCATTCTTATTGCATTACTCCATTTCTCCATGAACTTACTACACTAGATGCATGCTGGATAGCGGTCGATGTGTGGAGTAATAGTAGTAGATGCAGGCAGGAGTCGGTCTACTAATATTGGACGTGATGCCTATATAATGATCATTGCCTGGATATCGTCATAATTATTTGAAGTTCTATCAATTGCCTAATAGTAATTTGTTTACCCACCGTATGCTATTTTTCTCGAGAGAAGCCACTAGTGAAATCTACGGCCCCCGGGTCTATTTCTCATCATATATTTTCAGATCTATTTTGCTATTTGCCTTTTTATTTATTTGCCACTTTTATTTTCAGATCTATATTTCTAAAAACCCAACAATATTTTGCTTCACTTTATTTTATTCGCGATCTATTTATCCAATCTACGACGATTTATCTCCCGTCCATTTGCCATTCTCTGGCGCCGTTACCCGAAAGGGATTGACAACCCCTTTAACACGTCGGGTTGCAAGTATTTGTTCTTTGTGTGCAGGTGCTGTTTACGTAGTGTTACTTGCTTCTCCTACTGATTCGATAACCTTGGTCTCATCACTGAGGGAAATACCTACCGTTGCTGTGCTGCATCATCCCTTCCTCTTTGGGGAAATACCAACGTAGTTCAAGCAAACATCAACTACCTCGACATCTTGCTAGATCAAGAAGGCGAGGGACGTCACCGAGCTAAACGTGTGCAGAACGCGGAGGTGCCGTGCGTTCGGTACTTGATCGGTTGAAGCACGAAGAAGTTCGACTACATCAACCGCGTTGTGAAACGCTTCCGCTTACGGTCTACGAGGGTACGTAGACACACTCTCCCCCTCGTTGCTATGCATCTCCATGGATAGATCATTGCGTGTGCGTAGATTTTTTTTTGTTTTCCATGCAACGATTCCCAACAGAAGGGGTCAAGTGAGCACGTGTAAAGGAGATGATTCACCTTTGGGTATGTAAAGTAGGTGTCGCACGTGTCACTCGCCAAACGGACTCTTGACATGGTGATGTCTGTAGGATGCTCCGCATCATCTCCCCCCCCCTAGGAATGATCCGAGCTCGGATCGAAAACCAAATCACCATGGGAAAGAGATGGCTTCACCGTGTAGAAGTGGACGTTCACCAAGTACTCGTCTTCTTGAAGCTCGAAATGGGCACTCTCCAATGTCGCACCGTCTAGTGATTCCTTCAAAAGGAGTAAGGACAACAAACACTTGGAAAAACAAATGTGGTTAATGTTAGTGCAAAACCAAGCATTCAAGAGGTGATTCACCAAACAAGTGTCGTCATCAAGCATAGCATAGGGTGTGACAAAGGATTGTGACATGGCATGTAAGCATATCAATCGAGCACAAGCAAAGATATCATGGAAACAAGCATGTAAGTGTGAGGTAGCGATGCAAATATGTGTGACAAGAGAATAAGCATCTACCTCAAGTTCATAGCAAGCATTCACAAATTGCTCAATGAAAGGTCTATGGTAGGCATATGAATCATTCACAACACCAAAGAAAATGAAGTGTCTAAACACATGGGTGAAGTGTAAGACAATCCAAGCATATCGTGCATAGGGTGTAGTGAATATAGTGTGGCACTCAACACAATAGAAAGAGCAATTGTTCATCATGTGTGAGGCAATCAAGTCAATCATGTGACAAGCAATGGGAAATAGCATATGCGAAGAAATGACATTGTTGCAACCAAACATATGATAGGAGGAAGTAATCCAAGAATTGGATGCAACATACAAGGTATATATGTCATGAGGCATGGCAATGTGGCGATGATAAGTCGAAGCAAGATCTCTAGCATGTGTGCAATACGTCAAGGTGCAAGCAACACATGAAGTAGGATCCACAATATTCATGATCATGGTTTGGGGGTTCTCAAAAGAGAAGGATAGCACCTTGAAAGCATGTCCTTGTGCGTCCTTCACAATGCCGAAACACAAGCAAGTGCGATGTAGAATTGTCGTGGTAGAAGGTGGTTCACTCTCAAGAGTTCGGATTGTCAACTCACGTGACGTGGAAGTTGACACAAAGTCCAAGTTTCCTACACATGCACACAACAAAACAAAGAACGTATGAGCATGGTAGATAAACACATCATCCATCATGATGGTTCTCTTCTCTTGCACATAACCATTAGAAGCACAAGTGCATGAATAATTTGATGCAACAATGGCAATATTCATGGCACTAGGTATATGGTGCAAAGAGGTAAGACAAGCATGCTTCACAAGAACTATGTCAAAATCTCCAAATATATGTGAGAATGCTACGGGGGCAATCTCATTAGAAAGACTAAAATCATTAGTGCACTCAATACATGGCAAATTATCTAGCATGAGAGAGGCAACATATGGAGATATATGACAAGAAGCAATAGCAATCATGTGCAAAGCATGGTAATGGTTGTCATCAACCGCATGAAATGAGAAAGTATGAATCATGGGTGATGCAACATAAGCAAGCATAGACATCATGTCGTGCAAACTAGTTGAGCGAAGATGCAACACACTAGAGGAAATCATTGCAATCATGTCATGTGAGCAAATAATAGGCATAGGCAATGCACATGACATATCGCAAGCACGAACACAAAGCAAGATCATAGTATCATCATAGGCATGGGGTACAAGGCAAACATGGCAATAACAATCAATATCTCCACCAAGCTTGCAAATACACATACAAGTACTAGAATCATGGATCATGTGAAATGCAAAGCATGGGTCACCAAAGCATGTCATCCAAATGGAAATGAGCATATCATGCAAAGTGAACATGGCAAGATGGGCATATAATATATAATGGACAATAACCCATAACCATGTGAGGGCCATGTAGAAGAAATGCGCGAAGTCTTTGCGTGAAGAGAGCGGTGGGAAAGACAATCCATGGGATCCCAAGTCATCATTGCTCTCTAGAGCTCGTTTTGTCAACTTGTGGGATTGTGAGGTTGACAAGTATTCATGGGTACCTACACAAAAAAGACACAAACCAAAGAAACTGTGTGCGTGGTAAATGTACACATTATCCATCATGATGTGTATGTACATGTGAGAGTTAGCACAAGATAAGTATCGCTCAAAGAAATTTGATGCATGGTATATGAACATGTCATCCATCATGAAAGAATAGTTATTGTGTATAACACGATGGGGACACAAATTGAGCATACTAGTATATGGCACATCAATATCATGTTCATTCATGGGGAGCATAATGTGCACATAATTATGAGAATCATGCAATGGATTGGATTGATCAAAATCTCCTAAAATGTATGAGGAAACTATGGGGGTCTCCTCATGAACAATAGTGGAAACATCAAATGGAGAATATGGACAACATCCAAAACAATGCATATCCGAAGCTAGGTGGTCATGGCATGGCATATGAGTGAAATGATGCGAAGGGAGCATATCAATATCATCACAAGAGAAACAAATGCCAATAACCATGGGCTTGTTATCTATGCCATATGTGCAGATTGGGTTCATTTTAATGGCATATGCATAGCTACTACGAAGAGATTGCAAATATGACATATGGTTGATCTCATGCATAGCATATGACAAGTCAAGCGGATTGTCAAACATGATGTGACCTAGAGAATTATCACAAGAGATCCTATGTAACATGGCATCACAACTAATAGACTCCCATGAGAATCATCATACTCATCATAAATGGGCAAGAAATCATCACATAAGGAAATCATACTAGCATGAAGCATGGTAATAGATGAATCAACATCATGTAAGCAATCAATGTCAAGAATGTCCACTAGTGGGACTAGAGCATCACCTTCACCTATGTTACCTTTGTCATTCCACTCATGTGGTGTAGGTGAGGTGGCAAAGACCAAATGGTGGTCAATATCATCATCTTGATGGAACCATGTGGGGGGTGCATCATATTCCACCATGGCCATCGTCTTGTCCAAAGGAAGGATGTAGTCGTCGCGAATCGGCGCGTCATCATATATGGGACCTAGCACCAAATGAGAAGACACAATAGAGGTAGAGGTTAAGTCGTTAGAAATCGAAGTGGCCTCACATGCCCTATCAACTATCACACTCTCTCTATGTGGTGGCTCACTCACTCCCTCAAGGTAGGTGCACTCAAAGTCACATATGGTGGAGTCACTCATCTCACTCAAGTGGTGGGGTTGTGGCTCTCCTCACATGGGAATTGGGGCAACTCGTCATATATGGGGCTAGTGGTGAAGTCACTCTCACTCTCAATATGGTGGCACAAGTCACTCAAGTCATCATACGTCGCCGTGGTCGAAGGGAAAATCCCATGCTCAACCATCTCGTCACCGTCGCCGTGGATGAAGGCCGAAGATGGCACATCATCACTCTCGCCTCCAAAGATGGAAGCATCATCCTTGCTCGCCACCGTGTCGCTCGCCTCCAAAGCATGTTCCTTGATTGGCTCCATAGTCGTAGTCGTCGCCGCACCGTCTTGAAAAAGAGTCGAAGTAGGCTCGGCACCATCAATGCCACAAAGAGGGATGGCGATGAAGTCGAACTTGGGAGCATCGTCTTGGAGCTCGTTGGGCTTGGACATCTTGGGGGTACTATCCTCATGCTCGTTGTCGTGGAGCTTGGTCTTCGAGAAGTGTGCTTGGGGTGGAGAAGCCTTAGCCTTCATGAGTTCTTGTTCCGCCTTGAGAGCACCAATGTAGTTGTCGTCGAGGGACTTGTAGTTCTCGAGGAAGATAGTCTTGGAGATGTCGTTGTGCAATCCCATCATGAAGTGGAACTTCATCGAAATGCGGTCGTCCATGCCGGCTCGTCGCAAGGCATTCTTCATCTCCTTGAAGTACGCGTCGATGGACTTGGATCCTTGGATGGTGTTCTCCAATTGGCGTAGAAGTTGTTCCGTGTAGGTGGGAGGAACGAACTCTCGCCGCAAAGCTTTCTTCGTCTTGGGCCAACTCATGTCGTAGCTCTCCGAAGGTGTGTGAAGCCACCATGCCGACGCGTAGTCGTGGAAGTTCGTTGTGGCGCACTTCACTTGATCTATGGGAGGAACTTGATGTAGCTCGAGTTAGTCGTCCATGAGGCGCTCCCACTCGAGATACTCCTTGGGTTCTTGAGTCCCATAGAAAGGAATCTTGTGGTCGGTGTCGAGGTCATAGTAGCTCGTGGAAGTCGCGGACTTGAGCTTGGGGGGCTTCTCTTGAGTGTAGTCTTGGGGTGCTTGTTGGCGAAGATGCCATATGTCCGTAGGCGAAGATGCCTTGAAGTCGCTTGGCGAAGATGCCAAGGGAGATGGTGAAGTCGTTGAGCGGTTGTTTTTGTTGAGCTCTTGACCTTCACGTTCTTGTTGGTGGTGGTGTCGATGCCGATGTGATTTTGCCGGAGATGGTAGCTCGAAGGCATGTGCTCTTGAGCGTCTTCTCGAAGATGAGGAAGACCGCTTGTAGGACTTGATGAGGGCTTTGAGCTCCTCCATTTGAGCATCCATCTTGGCGTCCAAGTTGTTTTTCATGGCACCAAACTCGTCGTTGTTGTTGTAGACCGAAGGTGGTGTGCTTTGCCTATCCATCACAAGACTCGAGTAGAGGTGAGTAGGAAATGAGATAAAGAATACCAAGTTAAATTTTCCCAAAGTTGAGGATGTATCCCGTTTCACTCAATGTGAAATGAAAGTATAGTGGAATTAGTACCGGACTTGTTCACTCACACCTATCAAATAAAGCTTATGGAGTAGCTTGGTTAGGATAGTGGCACAAAATTTTGATGCAAAATGTTAGCAAGAGTCAATAATGTTGAAAGTGATTCACAAATTCGCAAGTGAAACAAGTAGACCAATAGCAATCAATGGTACACGGAAACACTCACACATATAGATAGATGGGGTCGTGCAACCAAGGAATGAGCTCAAAATGTGGAATCCACGGAAAATGCTCTTGTTGCACAACTCTAGAGAGATGCTAGCACGATTGCTCAATAGGCGGATATGACACTTGTGCACAACCTATAAGAGACAAAAATGCAATGACTTCTATCCCAAGTATGCTATGTATATATGGTTCCCAGTGTTCCTCTCAAGATGGTCCAAGATGATCTTATATGCAATTTGGTATGATGCTATGGCTATTGCTTACAAGCTCTTTGCTCTCTCTTTGCTTAAAAGTTTTTTTTTATATGGCCACAATGCGAAATGCACAAACCAAGATAGCAATTGTGTATATGCGGGAACAATCTTGTGACACAAAAGATGATATGATGATACCAAGATGAAATGGTATGTATGCAATGGAAGGTGTAGATCGATGATCACTAATGTGCACAAGTAATGTTGCCGGCAATACTCAATGGCTAGTCTTGATAGGTAAGTGACGCAAAATGGGCTAGGGGCTAACAATGCAATGGCAAGGGAATATACAATGGATGTCGTCGAGGTTACCGTTCCTTGCTTACGGTTGATGGGTGTCAAAATGGTGAAGTGGTCAATGTCGATGACGACCTCATGGCGATGATGAGTGGCAGTGTTCTCGACGTCAAACCGTTCCTAATTAGCCGAAACACCTTAGGAAATGGAAAAACCGCGAACTCAAAATCTCAAATGTCAAATGTCAAATGGTGGTAGCGGGAAAGCGGTGGTGGTTGCAGAAGTATTGGTGGAAACCCGATCAAAATGGGTTATGGTGGTGGAAGGGTATGATGGGATATACACGGTGTCGGAGTTGAAAGCACGGTCCCTAAGTAGCCGAAACACCTTAGGAGACACAACTCACAACACAAACAAAATTGGGTTAAATTGGGGTGGCGGAAGTGTATGGTGGGCAAGCCTATGCAGAAGTTATGGTGGTGGTTGATGAAGAAGCAATTGTCCCTAAGTAGCCGAAACACCTTAGGAGACTCGAATCACAACTCAAACAACCTCAAATGTGATGGGGGACAAAATAGGTTATGTTGCGGAAGTCGGTGGTGGTAATGCGGAGGATATGGTGGAAGCCCTAGGCAAAGATGCCAAAGTTCCAAAAATTTGATGAAGTCAAATGATGATGGTGATATTTTTGTGGGATGGGGGATGTCAATAGCTTCAAAACGAGCTAAAGAACGTCAAAATCAGACTCCGGATGAATTAGTTATGGTCAAAACGGTGAAACACTAGTGGCTGAATTCCCAGGGGTCGGACATCCGGGGGTAGGGGCCGGATATCCGGGGGCTGATGTCCAGAACCGTGCAGATTTTGTGTTCCAAGAGTCAGATGTCCGGCTTGGGGCCCGAATGTCCGCCCCGATGGCCCAAATGTCCGGCCGGTGGCCCGGATGTCCGGCCCGACGATTCTAGATCTCGTTTGGGGCGGAAATTTTCGAATTGGGGGCAGAATTAGATGATTCGAAAGGCAAAATTGGACGGATTTTGTGGATGAAAAGGGGGAAAAAGATGGGAGAAAGCTAGATCCACTTGAAACCAAGCAAATCCATGGATCAAAATCAACAAAACATCATCAAACCAACAAATCACAAAAAAATTTGGGGGCTATTTTTTGTGGGGATTTTTGAAATTTTGGAAGAACACAACAAAATTAGGCTAGAAAGTGATGGGGAAGGGGCTCCAAATTCGTGATCAACCTTGCTCTGATACCAATATGATATGGGGCTAACCCGGTGTAGGCTGATCTTTCACGATTGGAGTGGATTCCCTCGAAGAACACGATGAACACTGGGAAGAACAGAGAGAAATCACAAGGGGAAACACTCAAGAACAAGTCTAATCACACATCCACTAGACAACCAAACACACACAAGGTACATGAACAACAAAAGGAAAGATACAAGGTAAAGTTCATCTCCATGAGGAGGTCTTGATGATATCCTAGACGGATCTTCCTGTGAGGGGTCTTGATGATATCCCGCAGGATCTTCTCACATGGAGGTCTTGAACTCCATGGGAGTGGTGGTCTCTCTCTCTCTCTCTCTCTCTCAGAGTGGTACAAGGAGCAAAGCTCACCTAAGAATGAGCTATCACTTTGCTAACCCTAACTAGGAGGAGGGGGTGGTCTATTTATAGTCTAAGCCACGAAGGGGTAAGTGGGCAAGGGAGATACATGGGCCTCTGGCCCGAGTCTGCGTGCCGGCAGGCGCCGGATGTCCAGGCTGGGGGCCGGATGTCCGGCCGTTCGCGGGAGGCCGGATGTCCGGGGCACGGGCCGGATGCCGGCCTGGAACAGGCCATTCTAGTCTTCTCTGGATACGCCTCTGCCGGATTTCCGGGACGGGTGCCGGATGTCCGGGCGTTGCTAAGGCGCCGAATGTCCGGCCACTGATGCTATTGGCCGTTTGTTGGGGCAGCTCCTACGCGGCTGCCCAGGCGCCGGATGTCCGGCCTCTGGCCCGGATGTCCGGCCGCTGTAGCTTCAGCAGCTCCGTCTTCTTCCGTCGCCGCTTCCAGGCTTCCCTCGCGGATTGTGTAGTTGTTCCTTGGCGCTTGCACTCCTCCTCAACATCTGTGAAACTCTGACAATACCTATGCATGCACACGGGAGAAGTGTCAAGTAGTTTACCATCCTCGAAGGGGTCAAGTGAGCACGTGTAAAGGAGATGATTCACCTTTGGGTATGTGAAGTAGGTGTCACACGTGTCACTCGCCAAACGGACTCTTGACATGGTGATGTCTGTAGGATGCTTCGCATCATCTGCCCTTGACAAAATTCATAACAAGACGAAAGAAATGAAGAAGGTTTTGAAAGGGTGGAATCTGAATTTTGATGCTAGTTTGAGAAGGCAAAAAAAGAAGTTGATTGGAGAGATAGACAGATTAGATAAGCAAGGAGAGGGTGGGGTTTTGATGGATATTGAGAGGGAATATAAAAAAGTTTGTCAAAATGATTTGAAAAAAATATTGAAGGAGGAAGAAATTAAATGGATGCAAAGGTCCCATGATACTGAATTGTTTGAAGGTGACTCTAATACCAGATATTACCATGTTAAAGCGAATGGGAGACTTAGGAAAAGCAGGATTGTTAAGCTGGTGCAAGATGAAGGGGTGATTGAGGGACAAGATAATCTAAAAAATTATATTACTAGTTTCTATAAAAACCTCTTTAGTGAACCTGAGATTAAAACTGTAGAAATGGACTCGAGTGGGGTGGAAACACTCACTGAGGAGGAGCAGAGTTTTCTCATCAGAAAATTCACTATGGAGGAATTAAAGAAAGCAGTATTTGACTTGGAAAAAAACAAAGCTGCTGGCCTGGATGGTTTTAACATAGAATTTTATCAACATTATTGGGATCTGGTCAAAAATAATTTATATGCAATACTAGAGGAATTTTATGAACATGATTTAGACCTGGACAAGCTAAATTATGGAATAATTTCCCTCATACCAAAAGGGAGTGATGCTGATAGAATTCAGAAATACAGACCCATATGTTTGCTGAATGTGACCTTTAATATTTTCACAAAAATTTTGGTCAATAGACTTATAATGGTGATCTCTGGAGTAATTAGGGCTTCTCAAACTGCCTTTATCAAAGGAAGGTATATTTTGGAGGGGGTGTTGGTGCTACATGAAACTCTGAATTCTATGCACAAAGCTAAAAAATCAGGGGTCCTTTTTAAAATTGATTTTGAAAAGGCCTTTGATAAAGTTAAATGGCCTTTTCTTTTTCATACACTTAAGATGAAGAGATTCCCTGACAAAATGATTAATTGGGTGATGAAAACAGTGACTGGAGGGAAAGTGTCTGTTAAGGTGAATGGAGAGATTGGTTCCTTCTTTAAAACACATCAGGGATTAAGACAAGGAGATTCTATGTCCCCTTTGCTCTTTGATCTAGCAGTTGATGTTTTGGAAATTTTGTTTGACAGGGCTGTTGACAAAAACAGTAATTAGTGGCCTTGCTAAAAATCACAGGGAAAATGAAGTGTCTATCTTGCAATACGCAGATGACACTATCCTTTTATTCCAGGATGATTTAAAACAAGCCAAAAATGTTAAAAGAATTTTAAATTTATTTGAAATCATGTCTGGGTTAAAAATTAACATTCATAAAAGTGAGGTGATTTGTAT
Source organism: Thinopyrum elongatum (assembly GCA_011799875.1). Classification (NCBI taxonomy): domain Eukaryota; kingdom Viridiplantae; phylum Streptophyta; class Magnoliopsida; order Poales; family Poaceae; genus Thinopyrum; species Thinopyrum elongatum. The sequence goes on along the minus strand of CM022298.1, from coordinate 45,042,726 downwards.
TGGGATGGAGGATGATAGGGCTAAAAAGTTTGAAGAAATTTTGACATGTAAAAAAGGTGCTCTGCCTTTTAAATACCTTGGGATACCTATAGATGAGAAGAGGTTGAAGGGAAGTGAATGGAACCCATCCATTAACAAAATAGATAAGAGAATGGGGACTTGGTTGGGTAGACTTTTAAATATTTCTGGTAGAACCACTCTAATAAACTCCTCCCTGACCAGCTTGATCCTCTTCATGCTCTCCTTTTATGAGATCCCAAAAGGAGTAAAGTTGAAAATGGATAGGCCCAGGGCAAGTTTTTTATGGAGTGAGGAGAAAAACAAACATAAATATCATTTGGTGGCATGGGAAAAAGTTTGTAGACCTAAAACCCTAGGAGGCCTGGGGATCTTAGATCTGGAAATCATGAACATTGCCCTGTTATCAAAATGGTTATGGGAACTTTTCAATGAAAAAGGTTTGTGGCAGAAAATTTTGTGGGAGAAGTATATTGGAAAAATCACTTTTGGGCAGGTACAAAATAAGCAGGGGGACTCACACTTTTGGGAGTGAGGTGTTGAAATGTAAAAATTTATTTCTATCTTGTTGCAAGTTTAAAGTGGGAAATGGGGAGAAAACTAGATTTTGGGAAGATAACTGGATTGGACCTCGCACTCTATCAGCCACCTTCCCTGATTTATATAGTATCTCTCTTAATCAACATGTTACTGTCTCTGTCGCCTTGTCTTCTAATCTCGCCATATTAAAATTCCGTAGAGTATTAATAGGTGAGAGGGTGATACAATGGCAGAAGTTACTGGAAATTTGCAAGGAGGTTGTTTTAAGTGAGGAAGAAGATAAACTCTCGTGGATACCGGAGGTATCAGGAGAATATAGTGTCAAAATCCTTTTACTCTGTGTTACAGGTTGGAGAAAAGTAGCCAAATATATTTTTATGGAAAGTTAAGATACCCCCTAGAATTAAAACTTTCATCTGGTTAGTTACTAAAAAAAAGTATTCTAACCAGAGATATTTAACTTCATAGAGGGGGAAAATGTGAGAAATGGTGTCTGTTTTGTGGAAACAAGGAGTCCATTAATCATTTATTTTTCCAATGCCCCCTGGCTAGATATATGTGGAGTGTTGTAAGTCATATTACAGGGGTGCAATGTGACTTTTACTGTTGGGAAACGTAGTAAATTCAAAAAAATTCCTACGCACACACAGGATCATGGTGATGCATAGCAACGAGAGGGGAGAGTGTGTCCACGTACCCTCGTAGACCGAAAGCGGAAGCGTTAGCACAACGCGGTTGATGTAGTCGTACGTCTTCACGATCCGACCGATCCAAGTACCGAACGCACGGCACCTCCGAGTTCAGCACACGTTCAACTCGATGACGTCCCACGAGCTCCGATCCAGCAAAGCTTCACAGGAGAGTTTCGTCAGCACGACGGCGTGGTGATGGTGATGATGATGCTACCGACGCAGGGCTTTGCCTAAGCACAGCTGCGATATGATCGAGGTGGATTATGGTGGAGGGGGGCACCGCACACGGCTAAGAGATCAATGATCAATTGTTGTGTCTATGGGGTGCCCCCTGGCCACGTATATAAAGGAGTGGAGGAGGGGGAAAGGCCGGCCTAGCTATGGCGCGCCCTGGAGGAGTCCTACTCCCACCGTGAGTAGGATTCCCCCCCTTCCAAGTAGTAGGAGTAGGAGAGAAGGAAGAGGAAGAGAGAAGAGAAGGAAGGAGGGGGCGCAGCCCCTCCCCCTAGTCCAATTCGGACTAGGCCTTGGGGGGCGCGCGGCCTACCTCTCTCTCTCCCCTAAAGCCCAATAAGGCCCATATACTTCTTCCCCGTATTCCCGTAACTCCCCGGTACTCCGAAAAATACCCGGACCACTCGGAACCTTTTCGATGTCCGAATATAGTCGTCCAATATATCGATCTTTATGTCTCGACCATTTCGAGACTCCTCGTCATGTCCCCGATCTCATCCGGGACTCCGAACTACCTTCGGTACATCAAAACACATAAACTCATAATACAAATCGTCACAGAACTTTAAGCGTGCGGACCCTACGGGTTCGAGAACTATGTAGACATGACCGAGACACGTCTCCGGTCAATAACCAATAGCGGAACCTGGATGCTCATATTGGTTCCTACATATTCTATGAAGATCTTTATCGGTTAAACCGCATAACAACATACGTTGTTCCCTTTGTCATCGGTATGTTACTTGCCCGAAATTCGATCGTCGGTATCTCAATACCTAGCTCAATCTCGTTACCGGCAAGTCTCTTTACTCGTTTCGTAATGCATCATCCCGCAACTAACTTATTAGTTACATTGCTTGCAAGGCTTATAGTGATGTGCATTACCGAGTGGGCCCAGAGATACCTCTTCGACAATCGGAGTGACAAATCCTAATCTCGAAATACGCCAACTCAACAAGTACCTTCGGAGACACCTGTAGAGCACATTTATAATCACCCAGTTACGTTGTGACGTTTGGTAGCACACAAAGTGTTCCTCCGGTAAACGGGAGTTGCATAATCTCATAGTCATAGAAACATGTATAAGTCATGAAGAAAGCAATAGCAACATACTAAACGATCAAGTGGTAAGCTAACGGAATGGGTCAAGTCAATCACATCATTCTCCTAATGATGTGATCCCATTAATCAAATGACAACTCATGTCTATGGTTAGGAAACATAACCATCTTTGATTAACGAGGTAGTCTAGTAGAGGCTTACTAGTGACACTCTGTTTGTCTATGTATTCACACATGTATCATGTTTCCGGTTAATACAATTCTAGCATGAATAATAAATATTTATCATGATATAAGGAAATAAATAATAACTTTATTATTGCCTCTAGGGCATATTTCCTTCAGTCTCCCACTTGCACTAGAGTCAATAATCTAGATTACACAGTAATGATTCTAACACCCATGGAGCCTTGGTGCTGATCATGTTTTGCTCGTGGAAGAGGCTTAGTCAACGGGTCTGCAACATTCAGATCCGTATGTATCTTGCAAATCTCTATGTCTCCCACCTGGACTTGATTCCGGATGGAGTTGAAGCGTCTCTTGATGTGCTTGGTTCTCTTGTGAAATCTGGATTCCTTTGCCAAGGCAATTGCACCAGTATTGTCACAAAAGATTTTCATTGGACCCGATGCACTAGGTATGACACCTAGATCGGATATGAACTCCTTCATCCAGACTCCTTCATTTGCTGCTTCCGAAGCAGCAATGTACTCCGCTTCACATGTAGATCCCGCCACGACGCTCTGTTTAGAACTGCTCCAACTGACAGCTCCACCATTCAATATAAACACGTATCCGGTTTGCGATTTAGAATCGTCCGAATCAGTGTCAAAGCTTGCATCAACGTAACCATTTACGATGAGCTCTTTGTCACCTCCATAAACGAGAAACATATCCTTGGTCCTTTTCAGGTATTTCAGGATGTTCTTGACCGCTGTCCAGTGATCCACTCCTGGATTACTTTGGTACCTCCCTGCTAAACTAATAGCAAGGCACACATCAGGTCTGGTACACAGCATTGCATACATGATAGAGCCTATGGCTAAAGCATAGGGAACATCTTTCATTTTCTCTCTATCTTCTGCAGTGGTCGGGCATTGAGTCTTACTCAACTTCATACCTTGTAACACAGGCAAGAACCCTTTCTTTGCCTGATCCATTTTGAACTTCTTCAAAACTTTGTCAAGGTATGTGCTTTGTGAAAGTCCAATTAAGCGTCTTGATCTATCTCTATAGATCTTGATGCCCAATATGTAAGCAGCTTCACCGAGGTCCTTCAATGAAAAACTCTTATTCAAGTATCCTTTTATGCTATCCAGAAATTCTATATCATTTCCAATCAACAATATGTCATCCACATATAAGATTAGAAATGCTACAGAGCTCCCACTCACTTTCTTGTAAATACAGGCTTCTCCAAAAGTCTGTATAAAACCATATGCTTTGATCACACTATCAAAACGTTTATTCCAACTCTGAGAGGCTTGCACTAGTCCATAAATGGATCGCTGGAGCTTGCACACTTTGTTAGCACCCTTTGGATCGATAAAACCTTCAGGTTGCATCATATACAACTCTTCTTCCAGAAATCCATTCAAGAACGCAGTCTTTACATCCATTTGCCAAATTTCATAATCATAAAATGCGGCAATAGCTAACATGATTCGGACGGACTTAAGCATCGCTACGGGTGAGAAGGTCTCATCATAGTCAACTCCTTGAACTTGTCGAAAACCTTTCGCAACAAGTCAAGCTTTGTAGACAGTAACATTACCATCAGCGTCTGTCTTCTTCTTGAAGATCCATTTATTCTCGATGGCTTGCCGATCATCGGGCAAGTCAACCAAAGTCCACACTTTGTTCTCATACATGGATCCCATCTCAGATTTCATGGCCTCAAGCCATTTTGCGGAATCTGGGCTCATCATCGCTTCCTCATAGTTCGTAGGTTCGTCATGGTCTAGTAACATGACCTCCAGAACAGGATTACCGTACCACTCTGGTGCGGATCTTACTCTGGTTGACCTACGAGGTTCGGTAGTAACTTGATATGAAGTTTCATGATCATCATTATTAGCTTCCTCACTAATTGGTGTAGAAGTCACAGGAACCGGTTTCTGTGATGAACTACTTTCCAATAAGGGAGCAGGTACAGTTACCTCATCAAGTTCTACTTTCCTCCCACTCACTTGTTTCGAGAGAAACTCCCTCTCTAGAAAGGATCCATTCTTATCAACGAAAGTCTTGCCTTCGGATCTGTGATAGAAGGTGTACCCAACTATCTCTTTTGGGTATCCTATGAAGACACATTTCTCCGACTTGGGTTCGAGCTTATCAGGTTGAAGCTTTTTCACATAAGCATCGCAGCCCCAAACTTTAAGAAACGACAACTTTGGTTTCTTGCCAAACCACAGTTCATAAGGAGTCGTCTCAACGGATTTAGATGGTGCCCTATTTAACATGAATGCAGCCGTCTCTAAAGCCTAACCCCAAAACGATAGCGGTAAATTAGTAAGAGACATCATAGATCGCACCATATCTAGTAAAGTACGATTACGACGTTCGGACACACCATTACGCTGTGGTGTTCCGGGTGGCATGAGTTGCGAAACTATTCCGCTTTGTTTCAAATGTACACCAAACTCGTAACTCAAATATTCTCCTCCACGATCAGATCGTAGAAACTTTATTTTCTTGTTACGATGATTTTCCACTTCACTCTGAAATTCTTTGAACTTTTCAAATGTTTCAGACTTATGTTTCATTAAGTAGATATACCCATATCTGCTCAAATCATCTGTGAAGGTGAGAAAATAACGATACCTGCCGCGAGCCTCAACATTCATTGGACCACATACATCAATATGTATGATTTCCAACAAATCTGTTGCTCGCTCCATAGTTCCGGAGAACGACGTTTTAGTCATCTTGCCCATGAGGCATGGTTCGCAAGTACCAAGTGATTCATAATCAAGTGATTCCAAAAGTCCATCGGAATGGAGTTTCTTCATGCGCTTTACACCAATATGACCTAAACGGCAGTGCCACAAATAAGTTGCACTATCATTATCAACTCTGTATCTTTTGGCTTCAACATTATGAATATGTGTATCACTACTATCGAGATTTAATACAAATAGACCACTCTTCAAGGGTGCATGACCATAAAAGATATTACTCATATAAATAGAACAATCATTATTCTCAGATTTAAATGAATAACCGTCTCGCATCAAACAAGATCCAGATATAATGTTCATGCTCAACGCTGGCACCAAATAACAATTATTCAGGTCTAAAACTAATCCCGAAGGTAGATGTAGAGGTAGCGTGCCGACGGCGATCACATCGACTTTGGAACCATTTCCCACGCGCATCGTCACCTCGTCCTTAGCCAGTCTTCGCTTAATCAGTAGTCCCTGTTTTGAGTTGCAAATATTAGCAACAGAACCAGTATCAAATACCCAGGTGCTAATGCGAGCTCTGGTAAGGTACACATCAATAACATGTATATCACATATACCTTTGTTCACCTTGCCATCCTTTTTATCCGCCAAATACTTGGGGCAGTTCCGCTTCCAGTGACCAGTCTGCTTGCAGTAGAAGCACTCAGTCTCAGGCTTAGGTCCAGACTTGGGTTTCTTCTCCTGAACAGCAACTTGTTTGCCGTTCTTCTTGAAGTTCCCCTTCTTCTTCCCTTTGCCCTTTTTCTTGAAACTGGTGGTCTTGTTAACCATCAACACTTGATGCTCCTTCTTGATTTCTACCTCCGCAGCCTTTAGCATTGCGAAGAGCTCGGGAATCGTCTTATCCATCCCTTGCATGTTATAGTTCATCACGAAGCTCTTGTAGCTTGGTGGCAGTGACTGAAGAATTCTGTCAATAACACTATCATCCGGAAGATTAACTCCCAGTTGAATCAAGTGATTGTTATACCCAGACATTCTGAGTATATGCTCACTGACAGAACTATTCTCCTCCATCTTGCAGCTGTAGAACTTATTGGAGACTTCATATCTCTCAATCCGGGCATTTGCTTCAAATATTAACTTCAACTCCTGGAACATCTCATATGCTCCATGACGTTCAAAACATCGTTGAAGTCCCGGTTCTAAGCCGTAAAGCATTGCACACTGAACTATCGAGTAGTCATCAGCTTTGCTTTGCCAGACGTTCATAACATCTGGTTCAGCTCCTGCAGCAGGTTTGGCACCTAGCGGTGCTTCCAGGACGTAATTCTTCTGTGCAGCAATGAGGATAATCCTCAAGTTACGGACCCAGTCCGTGTAATTGCTACCATCATCTTTCAACTTTGCTTTCTCAAGGAACGCATTAAAATTCAACGGAACAACAGCACGGGCCATCTATCTACAACAACATAGACAAGCAAAATACTATCAGGTACTAAGTTCATGATAAATTTAAGTTCAAATAATCATATTACTCAAGAACTCCCACTTAGATAGACATCTCTCTAATCATCTAAGTGATCACGTGATCCAAATCAACTAAACCATAACCGATCATCACGTGAAATGGAGTAGTTTTCAATGGTGAACATCACTATGTTGATCATATCTACTATATGATTCATGCTCGACCTTTCGGTCTCAGTGTTCCGAGGCCATATCTGCATATGCTAGGCTCGCCAAGTTTAACCCGAGTATTCTGCGTGTGCAAAAACTGGCTTGCACCTATTATAGATGAACGTTGAGCTTATCACACCCGATCATCACGTGGTGTCTCGGCACGACGAACTTTGGCAACGGTGCATACTCAGGGAGAACACTTTTACCTTGAAATTTAGTGAGAGATCATCTTATAATGCTACCGTCAAACAAAGCAAAATAAGATGCATAAAGGATAAACATCACATGCAATCAATATAAGTGATATGATATGGCCATCATCATCTTTGTGCTTGTGATCTCCATCTCCGAAGCACCGTCATGATCACCATCGTTACTGGCGCGACACCTTGGTCTCCATCGTAGCATCATTGTCGTCTCGCCAACTATTGCTTCTACGACTATCGCTACCGCTTAGTGATAAAGTAAAGCAATTACAGGGCGATTGCATTGCATACAATAAAGCGACAACCATATGGCTCCTGCCAGTTGCCGATAACTCAGTTACAAAACATAATCATCTCATACAATAAAATATAGCATTATGTCTTGACCATATCACATCACAACATGCCCTGCAAAAACAAGTTAGACGTCCTCTACTTTGTTGTTGCAAGTTTTACGTGGCTGCTACGGGCTGAGCAAGAACCGTTCTTACCTACGCATCAAAACCACAACGATAGTTCGTCAAGTTAATGTTGTTTTAACCTTCACAAGGACCGGGCGTAGCCACACTCGGTTCAACTAAAGTTGGAGAAACTGACACCCGCTAGTCACCTGTGTGCAAAGCACGGCGGTAAAACCAGTCTCGCGTAAGCGTACGCGTAATGTCGGTCCGGGCCGCTTCATCCAACAATACCGCCGAACCAAAGTGTGACATGCTGGTAAGCAGTATGACTTGTATCGCCCACAACTCACTTGTGTTCTACTCGTGCATATAACATCTACGCATAAAACCAGGCTCGGATGCCACTGTTGGGAAACGTAGTAAATTCAAAAAAATTCCTACGCACACACAGGATCATGTGATGCATAGCAACGAGAGGGGAGAGTGTGTCCACGTACCCTCGTAGACCGAAAGCGGAAGCGTTAGCACAACGCGGTTGATGTAGTCGTACGTCTTCACGATCCGACCGATCCAAGTACCGAACGCACGACACCTCCGAGTTCAGCACATGTTCAACTCGATGACGTCCCGCGAGCTCCGATCCAGCAAAGCTTCACAGGAGAGTTTCGTCAGCACGACGGCGTGGTGACGGTGATGATGATGCTACCGACGCAGGGCTTCGCCTAAGCACCGCTGCGATATGATCGAGGTGGATTATGGTGGAGGGGGGCACCGCACACGGCTAAGAGATCAATGATTAATTGTTGTGTCTATGGGGTGCCCCCTGGCCACATATATAAAGGAGTGGAGGAGGGGGAAAGGCCGGCCTAGCTATGGCGCGCCCTGGAGGAGTCCTACTCCCACCGGGAGTAGGATTCCCCCCCTTCCAAGTAGTAGGAGTAGGAGAGAAGGAAGGGGAAGAGAGAAGAGAAGGAAGGAGGGGGCGCAGCCCCTCCCCCTAGTCCAATTCGGACTAGGCCTTGGGGGGGCGCGCGGCCTACCTCTCTCTCTCCCCTAAAGCCCAATAAGGCCCATATACTTCTTCCCCGTATTCCCGTAACTCCCCGGTACTCCGAAAAATACCCGGACCACTCGGAACCTTTCTGATGTCTGAATATAGTCGTCCAATATATCGATCTTTACGTCTCGACCATTTCGAGACTCCTCGTCATGTCCCCGATCTCATCCGGAACTCCGAACTACCTTCGGTACATCAAAACACATAAACTCATAATACAAATCGTCATAGAACTTTAAGCGTGCGGACCCTACTGGTTCGAGAACTATGTAGACATGACCGAGACACGTCTCCGGTCAATAACCAATAGCGGAACCTGGATGCTCATATTGGTTCCTACATATTCTATGAAGATCTTTATCGGTCAAACCGCATAACAACATACGTTGTTCCCTTTGTCATCGGTATGTTACTTGCCCGAGATTCGATCGTCGGTATCTCAATACCTAGCTCAATCTCGTTACCGGCAAGTCTCTTTACTCGTTTCGTAATGCATCATCCCGCAACTAACTTATTAGTTACATTGCTTGCAAGGCTTATAGTGATGTGCATTACCGAGTGGGCCCAGAGATACCTCTCCGACAATCGGAGTGACAAATCCTAATCTCGAAATACGCCAACTCAACAAGTACCTTCGGAGACACCTGTAGAGCACCTTTATAATCACCCAGTTACGTTGTGACGTTTGGTAGCACACAAAGTGTTCCTCCGGTAAACGGGAGTTGCATAATCTCATAGTCATAGGAACATGTATAAGTCATGAAGAAAGCAATAGCAACATACTAAACAATCAAGTGCTAAGCTAACGGAATGGGTCAAGTCAATCACATCATTCTCCTAATGATGTGATCCCGTTAATCAAATGACAACTCATGTCTATGGTTAGGAAACATAACCATCTTTGATTAACGAGCTAGTCTAGTAGAGGCTTACTAGTGACACTCTGTTTGTCTATGTATTCACACATGTATCATGTTTCCGGTTAATACAATTCTAGCATGAATAATAAACATTTATCATGACATAAGGAAATAAATAATAACTTTATTATTGCCTCTAGGGCATATTTCCTTCATTTACAACATGGATGCATGCCTGAATACCTGGCTGAGAAAATTTGGATCAAAAAAGAAGAAAATAATTTTTGTAGGAGTGGCAGCTTTAATTTGGAGTATATGGAAAATTAGAAATTTAGCTTGTTTCCAACATATCTGGCCTACTGATCCTAGTGTGGTAATGTTTAAGATGGCGCATTGGATTAATGACTGGAGTGTTTTGCAGGTGAGGGAGGAAGAAAAGGTGGAGCTGCAACAGGGCACAAAGCTGCTGGAACGAGTCGCCAGTGAGATTTTCCAAGCGCGAGGATGATGGGCATCCTGGGTCCCGAGGATTGGGAGATAAAAAAGAGAATGGAATAGTGTCAGAGTGGAGATGTTGGAGGGATTATTCTTGTGTAAAACTTGAGGTTTGTTATCTGTAAACTTTGATTTCCATCTTAGTCTGTTCTCTTGGGGGAGAGCAGACTGGTGAGACAGTGTTTTGAGGGGGGTGTTCTAGAGGAAAGGTGGTTTTGGGAGAGGAGGGGTGTTATGGCTGTAATACCTGTTCTATGGTTTCGTTAATGAAATCGGGGGAAATCCTTTTAATCAAAAAAAAAACTACCTCCATTCCAAAATACTCCCTCCGTTCCTAAATATTTGTCTTTTTAGAGATTTTAAGTGGACTACCACATACGGATGTATAAAAACATATTTTAGAGCGTAGATTCACTCATTTTGCTCCGTATGTAGACACTTGTTGAAATATCTAGAAAGACAAATATTTAGGAACAGATGGAGTATATGACCTTTTTGTAGTTTAAAAACGTTTTATATTTTTGGGACGGACGTAGTATTTCATAACGAAGGGAGCTATATTTTCCCATGGTGCCAAATACTATGTGATTGGTCCGTTTGAAATTGGATCACACAGATTGGTTGACCCTGATTCAATTCTCTCCTGTGGGCTGTGGGCAGGCAGGCCAACGGAATACCTTGACGTGGACGCATATCCACTGAAAAAAATGGAAAGAACCGAGTAATGTGGTGGGAGGGAGGGAGGGATATGGAGCACGGGTTCACAAAAAATAAAAAGGATATGGAGCACGGGATATGGATATTCGGCATCCTGGCCAGTCGTCCTCACTCTCATCAGCAGCTTCGGCCTGCGAGAGTTGACTACACCGCCCAACCCATTGTAACCACGGCCAGTACACCATTTTGCACGTCCCCGTCTACAGATGATGTAAAACAGCGGCCGTGCCTGAAAATCGACTCTTAACGGATGATGTACTCCTATCTCTATTTGATGAGAAAAACAACGTTGCAGCTCCAAATTTTAGCTCCAAATGATGTATATTTGCAGCACCACTAACGGCTGCCCTAAAATCAAAAAGCAAATGTGGAGGGAGCCCAACCGCCATTGTGAACTTTGGCCGCCGCCACTCCACCGGCCACCGTTGACCCCGGTGCCCCATCCGTTCCCTTAGGCCTTGTACAATGCTAGATGCTTAGAGGGGTGCTTAGAAAAATAAACCGGATTTTTCTGAAGCACCGGTGTCCATTTCTACATGAGAGACGCCTAATTAAGCGTCTACCTTATACAAATAAGCATCGATGCTTAATGAAAGCTTGGTCTATTTCTCCAAGCACCTCTCCTAAGCACCTTGCATTGTACAAGGCCTTAAGGCATCTTCAATGCAAGACGCCTATATGGGTGCTTAAGGAAATAAAACAAATCTTGGAAAATTAAAAGCCCATCTAAGCGCTGTTTGTTACAACGCTGAGCGCTAATTACGGGAGCGCTAACGGAACCGGACGCTACACGCAGCCTTCCATCTCATACGAGAAAATAGCTCAAGCGCTCGGTTCCTTTTCTGGCGTCGATGCCGTACCTAGCGCCAGGATTGGAAGGCCCAACTGCCCCATCGACCGGGAATTCGATCCTGGCGTCTACACTAGCGTCCAACGTTGTAGATGCCCTTAGCGACCTCCCCGCCGTGGCCTCCCCGACCCCTTCGAGCTTTCAATGTGGCCGCCCCGACCCGCCGCCCCTCAACATTGTTCGTCGCAGCCGCCCGTCCCCGGCGAGCTTGGGTCGCCGTCCACGAGCACTGCGCCGCCGTCCTTGAACTTCCCCGCCATCGGATTCCGCCATCACCGTCGCCACCCCCGTTGAGCTCACGCCGCTATCCACGAGCACCTCGGCGGCGTCCCTGAACTTGCCCGCCGCCGGATTCCGCATCACCATCTTCGTCCCGCCGAGCTCCTCCTTGCTGTTGGATCCGCCTTCCGCCCTCCTTGTCATCGGATCGTCGTTTTTCGTGTGGTTCTTAAATTTTGGAGCACCACTAGTTTTACATCGTCCGTGAGAGCAACTCCAACGTGCCGACTCATTTCGTCCGCGCGCGTCCGTTTGGGTCAGCGCGGACAAAAAAGTCGGCGCGTAATGATTTGGTTGAGCATATGTGGGCGCATGTTGGAAACCAATAAATGTATCTTTTTTTCACATGTATTTGAGACAATTTATTTTTTATTCGGCTTGTGAAACCATGCTAAATTTATTCGATTGTGAAACTATGCTTTTGTTTGGTTGTGAAACTATGCTATTTTTGTTTGCTTGTGAAACTATGTAAAATGTGTGCATATTTGTTAAAAAATGGCGGCTATCCGGGCACGCCGACAAATATGGGTCGGCGCGTTGGGCGCACTGCCGGCCCAAATGATAAACAGGACGGACGCCGAGCGGACGGCCGATCCAAACGGACAAAATCGCCGTCCGTTTGGGTCGACGCGTTGGAGTTGCTCTTAACACAAAAAAGTAAAACCAGTGTCCGAAAATCTTCTCTCCTACCCTGTACTCCCTTCGTTTCTAAATATAGTGCTTCCTCTATTTCCATGCTTCAACTTTGACCATAAATTTAAACAACGAGACCGACTGCGGCGGGAGCAAAAGTTATACCAGTGAATTCGTATTCAAAAGAAGTTTTCAATTATATAATTTTTTCTCCCGATGAAGTCGGTCTCGTTGGTTAAATTTATGCTCAAAGTTGGATCTCGGGAATCGCGAGCGTACTATATTTTGGAATGGAGGGAGTAGTAATTATTTTTAGGGGATGCTCGCGGCACATGTGTGTGGACGGTAATTGAAGGAAGGAAGGAGGGAAAGAAACAAGCGGCGGTAGAAGAGGGGTGGACGCGAAAGCAGGTCGGCAGAAAGCAAAGAAAGGAGGGAGAAAGCGATGAAAGCGGGTGGAGGAGGAGAGGACGAGATCCGATTTGCAACTGACTCAACAGTCGTGCTAGCGCAATTGAATTGAATTGAATAAATTAAAAGCGAGCCGACACGAGACGCGATGCTGCCCAATACTTTTACTACCACCGGCACCGCCCCGGCCCTCCGCCTCTGCCTCCCTATCCCGCCCCCGCCCGCAGCAGCCTCACCGTCGGCACCCTCCACCACCTTCGGACGGGTTTCCATCCGCCGTCGCCGCGCTTCCTTCAGCGGCTGCCGCTGCTCCCCGTCCTCCTCAGGTACGCCCGCGCTCCAACCACCCCCTTCTTCTTCATCCCCGGTTAATTAATTCAACCCAACGGCGCCCCCATCCCCTCACCGGAAAGAAAGCTCCACTGCCCTCTTCCTCTTGGATTGGTTAATCGCGGAGGCCGGTTGCCGCCCCGCCCCGCCCCGCCGTGCTCTGAAATCTCAATGCTCCAACCCCTCGCCCCTCTTCTTCCCAGTACCTCCGCTTCTCCTCCACCATCCCGCCGCAGGGCCAGATCTCGCCGCTCCCGCATCCATCCTCCTCCGCCGCACAGATGCTTTCCAAGAATATGCGCTTTAACTAGGCTTTGATGCGCTTTATTTATGCCCCCCCTTGGGACTTTGCAAGCACGCATTTATCTATTTATGCACTCCCTCCCTCCCATAATATATAATATAAGAGCGTTTTTGACATATTATGGGACGGACGGAGGAAGTACTTGTTACTTAAGCATACTTTGTTGGCATGCTTAATACTAGTTGCCCACGTCCTTCACCGCCCTCTCATCATATACTAAGCCGCTATGCAACATAGATTAAATATCCGCCGCATTGCGCCGCCGAAAATGATCTCCTTCGTCGCGCAAGAACAAGAAAACAAAACAGAGTAGTTGGAGCAGGTTCATGTTTTTTTTTTCCTTCCAGAGGAGGTTCGTGTTTTCAAGTTTATTAGTTTGATACCACATAAAAAATGCTCCTCCGATATGCTTTAGGCCCTGGCAATTCAGTACTTTATTTTTTTTTTCCTCGGTCCCATGGGAATCACCGCATTTAGCTCATAACACTGCCAGTTCGGTGCACATGCTCTCTGACCAACGGGGAATCAACGCCTTTTAAAACCATGTGATGTGATTCTTTGGGCACGCACCAATGCATGAACATTCCTGCCATGTGAAAATGTTCCATTTCCACGAATCAACATACGAGTGCCATTCTGTAAAGCACGAGGTACTGCCGGGACGTTGCGATTTTAGCTTAACTGCATGTGGCTGCTGCAACTGTCTGTTCACGTTGTGTTCATCTGTCTAGCTCGTCGGTGGATAGTAATTTGTTTCTTTTGGGCAGAAATGGAGGCCAGCGCTGGAACGGCTCTGTACCCTGCGCACCGATGCAAAACCATATACCTGGTACAACACATCATCAACTGTTGGTGACAAACCTGTCAGACAAATGCGAAAAAAATTCAACATGATTCGCTGTAACCAATGTGCGCAGGTGAGGCATGCCCAGGGTATTCACAACGTGGAAGGCGAGAAGGATTTTGCAGCATATAAGTCACATGCGCTGCTTGATGCTCAACTTACCCCTTTGGGCTGGAGCCAAGTATGATTACTCGTTTCCTTTTCGTTATCCCCATGCATTTCAATTTCAAACACTACTCTTAGCATTATCAGTTCTATGGCCAACTAAGGTGATGCTTTTTGTCAAATATTTAAGGCGAAAATACGTCTCTGATGTTCACATGAATGTTACAGATGGAAGCACTAATGCTCTCTAAACACATTACTAAAGCCCCTTTCCATTCATTTTGCCCTTCCACTGCCACAGGGTTGGATGGTAGCCTGTATTCCACTGTAATGTGTTGTGCTCATGGTATCAAGCCATTAATACTCCGTAGTACAATATTATCAAAGTCAAACATTAAGATTTTTTGTATAGAAAATGTGTAGATGTGGGCATCATGTCATGATGCTTAGTTATAGAAGTTTCTGTAATTTAAGTGTTGTATACTCAATTCATTCACCTCACATACTAACAGATCCTCATTGATGATGTTTAACCTTTATTTGGATGATGACATCTTCTGTCAAATGCATTTGTAGCAGTTAGCAGTATTATGGCAATGCTCAGTACTTTTGTCTATGGCTATTCTGTCAAGCTTTCATGGCTGAAATCCTGGAGAATACGTTTTCCTTACTAAAGGAATCTGCACATTGTAGCAGCCATTTTATATGCAAAATCTTACTACCTCTGTACCGAAATACTTGTAGCTGGGGGAAACTAGTACAAGTTCCCCCAACTACAAGTATTTTGGTACAGAGGGAGTAGGTTTTAGTAGTTCACATGGTTCTTACTGCCGCCTTAAAAAAAATGAAGTCCCCTGTGTTAGCATCAACGTCTCACTTAATATATCAACCCTAACCCTATTTGTATCAGAACACAATGACACCACCTTGTTTTGGATGACATTGAGATGCCTTTAGTTGACTCCTTTATGGTTGTAAGCCAAAGTTTTGCCATGTTCATTTCAAAGTCTTTTTTACTGCAGTTGTGTAATTAGTTGAGTTCCTTTCTGGCCTTGACACATAATGTTGATCGAAATATCACTCAGCTTTTTTTCATGTTGCATTTTCAAGTTCCATGGATATTGACTTACATTCATTTGTAGGTTGATACCCTGCGAGATCATGTGACAAAATGTGGACTGGCAAAAAAGATTGAGTTGGTTATTGTTTCCCCTCTACTCAGGTATAGTTTTCCTTGACCTTGATCTTTTTGTACGTAATTTCAGTGTTCCGGATCTTCTCCTAAGTTTTTTATGTTCAGAGTTGGCATTGCATTAATTTTCTTTCGAGAAAATACAATGTTAGGCTTTCAGCTTCTAGTATAAATTGTAGCACTGCTTAAATCTAGACTAGGTTGTTCTTCTAACCATATTTTCCTGGACTGAACGTGTTAATTGTCTCTAGAAAAAAAAACATGTTCTTTGAAAGGCCTGTAAATTATGTCAGTTAAGCATTTCCATGTATCAGCTATTGCTTGGGCAACGAGTCTTTCGGTTTTACTTTGGAATTATAGTTTCATTATGCACATTCAGTTATAGGTAGTGCATACCAAAACATGACTTCAGTCAGAGGAGCACTCAACTAGGCAGGCTTGTTTGGTCTTAGAGTCAGAACTGTTCAGCAGTGGCTTCATGGTTAGTAAAATTATGAGGTTTAATGTACATCCTTGCACAGAATCTTGTCTTTTGCAACAGTCAAACAGAGTTTAGATTGGTTTTGTTGTACATGGACGAATATTCCTGTTGTCTGCAGCTCTTGCTACATGTCTTACATGGTGCATAAAATCTAGTACAAACAAAATTCAGCTTGATCTATCTTTTACACCCTTAGTCACTCCCCTCATGACAATAGCTACTCAATCTATACATTTTTATCAGAACTCCTGTGCTAAGGCATGGTATACATACAGTGCATTGCCGTAGTATGTAACTACTTACTAAATGAGCCTCACAGTATTCATTTGAACTAATCTCACAGGACTATGCAAACTGCAGTGGGGGTCTTTGGTGGTGGGAACTATACTGATGGAGCAAGTGCATCACCATTAATGGTAGAGGGTGCTGGAAACAGTGAACGTCAGCCGATTTCAAGTTTGAACTGCCCACCGTTTCTCGCAGTTGAGGCTTGCAGGGAGCACCTGGTATTTTCCTATCATTTGTTGCAAAATAAATAAATATTATCGTCATTTAGTGCCTCATTTACTTGGTTTGTAATAAATGTTGACTAGAATAACTTGTTCATCTCTGTACTTCTAAGTCAAATACCTTCATTTGAGAATTTGCATGCCTCTGTTTGTCTCTGCTTTTGTATCAGTAATGCACTGACAAATGTTCTTAATATTTCATTTTGTATTTGATTATAAAATGCAGGGTGTTCATCCCTGTGACAAGAGGAGCAGCATAACAAAATACCGTACTCTCTTTCCTGCCATTGATTTTTCTTTGGCAAGTACCTGTTGTTGCTAAATCACACGAACATTTCATGACAGTATCTCGATGATGTTTTTAAGATATGTGTGCTTGTGCTCTTTACAGATCGAGAATGATGAAGATGTTCTTTGGGAACCCGATGTCAGAGAAACAAATGAGTCTGTTGCTCTCAGGGGCATGAAGTTCTTTGACTGGTAATTTTCCTTTCTAAGATTGATTAGTTTCTTTTCATTAATGTCTTGAAAATATAAGCCTGATGCTCTGGTCTTATGAATATGAAACACAACTACACAAGTACCTCGATAATATTCATCTGCATGCCCTATATCAGTTATTTGATTTATAAATAAGCTGGAACTGGTGATGAAGGATTGTGCACGCATTGGATAATACCCTCTGTCCCGCACAATGTTTCCTCTGATTGCTTGTTTCTTATACCAGTGAGTTACCACTGAGTGATTTATTTGACATAAGGAAGTTCTAGATGCTGGAGATTTATGTGTGGCATGTATTGAGAAAGACAAACCTCAGATTAGATGACCCGTTGAGTTGACGAGTAATTTTGTTTTTCGTAGCTGGATTAAATTAAAACATTCTGCGGATATGCTTGCAGGTTATGGACAAGAGAAGAGAAAGAGATAGCAATTGTGAGCCATAGTGGTTTCTTGTATCACACCTTGAACATGTACGGTAAAGAGTGTCATCCAACAATAGCAGAGGAACTGGGCAAGCAGTAAGTTTTTTCCCCTTCATAATTGTCTACTAATCAACCCACCATACTCTGTAAACTTGTGATTCAGTGAGAGCACAGTATTTGCAATATGTAACCGTTGGAACTTGAAACCATTGTCAAGTATAAGAAAATTGGACTAGTTTTTGTATCAGTATCATCAGTAGAAGGAAAAATAAATGTTTTGTATTCTTCGTCTTGGGATAACATGACCTGATAGAGTTACTCTCCATAGAACTCTTTGTGCTAGCCCAAAAATGTTTATACCATGGTTGATGCCATCATCACAAGAGCATGTTGCTAACTTCTGACTTGGTTATATACAGCTTCGCCAACTGTGAGCTCCGGTCGATGGTGTTGGTCGACAGAAGGTCAGTTCTTGTTTTGCCTCAGCGGTTACGTTGCAGTTGACGCTTTGCTTTTTTATAATGTGGATTTGCTTTGTAACGCTCGCTGTAGTAACCTTGGGTCGGATACCTCTACATACAACTTCGCTGGGAAGATACCGACCGGGCTTGATATGCCCAGCGATGTCGCAGACGAGAAGCAGGCTGAAGAAGCTAGCAAGAACTGAAGCTGTCGAGCACATGGATGTCTTTGATTCTTTTATCAAACCTTGGTTCTGGCTGACAATGAACTGAGAATAGATAAGCGACATCTAAGGGTAGGACTTGCCGTCTGTTGTTCCGGTGTATGATGGGCAGGATTGGTTATGTTTATCTGATTTGTTGTTTGAACAGATACCCAAATTCATGGGAAATAAGGACTTATACGCATACCCCTCTTTTTGAGAACCGAGGACAATACATTGAACCCTAAATAACATTTTAATAACATGTAAAATAACCGGAAATTGCTTTTGAAGGCCGAGCTCCATGGAGGCCTCCAAATGCAAAATTCAAAATTCATGAAAATTTATAAAAAATTCTAAAAAAATACAGGGATAGATGAAGGCGTAGTGCACAAGTGTGTCAATTTTCAGGATGAAATACGTTGAAATAAGGGCTGTACAAAAAAGACAAATTTGGTGCTTTTCAACACATGATATTCATCCTCCCAAGCCATGAATTTGTCTTCTTTTACAGGTTCCATTTCAACGTATTTTAACCTGAAATTTTACACACATACGCCTCACATCCTTGGTTACTTGTATAATTTTTTTTCAGATTTTTAAGAAATCAAAATTTTTTGTTTTTGATTTTTTTTAAAAAAAATTGGCATCCATGGAGGCCGAGAGCTAA
This sequence comes from Thinopyrum elongatum, assembly GCA_011799875.1. Taxonomy (NCBI): domain Eukaryota; kingdom Viridiplantae; phylum Streptophyta; class Magnoliopsida; order Poales; family Poaceae; genus Thinopyrum; species Thinopyrum elongatum. The sequence continues at coordinate 45,023,661 of CM022298.1, read as the reverse complement.
AATATCATTCTCGTAAAATAGCATCATATTTAGATTCTAAGCATTTTCTAATCAAATTTCATATATAACACATTAAAGTTGGTGTTAGGGTATAAACGGATATTTTTTTAAAAGCATTTGATATAGATTGTGGGTTGATTAACCTAAATATTATGTTTTTTTTTCAAATAGCAAAACATTTTTTTGGACTCACTTAAAACTGGACCCCGCGGGTTGATTTCAAGAAACAGGAGATTTTCTGCAAAAGGTGAAACGGTTAACTTAAATGTGGACTAAATGTTGATTTCAAAAAACAGCAGAGGACTTTCTGCAAAAATAAAGTGATGGGCGTTCTCCCTTTATTAGTAGGTGTATACACACAATCAGAGAGGCTACCACGTCTATAAATATGTAAAAAATTGATCTTTGCATATAATTTCAGCATGAATTTCAAAATTGCATTCAAGAGTTGTGCTCATATTTTTAATTCATATACGATTTCTTTTTTAAACCTTGGCTTCCAACGGAACACGTAGCCGCCCCTCTACTTGCTTGTTGGGACAGAAAAACAAGTAGCTCATCACATAAAAAACAGGTAACTCATGAATAAGCTAGGAGCCTAGGATAGGTAAATTCACTCCTCCTAATATCTGGGTGGATTCTGTCCCTGAGGCTGTGATTTCATTGATTGTAAACGATTCTACGATCGATCCTAATGAATGAATAAATAAAGAAGGTGTTAATTGTAAAAAGGAAGAAGAAGAAGATCCTATGTGGGAATATGGTTCGATCGGCCTGCTCCAACCCAATTGGCATAAGACTATAAGGGCATCTGCAACCGGTAACCTTAGTTTTGGCTCCTAAACATTTGCGAACGCGTCGGGTCAGTGTGCGGGCATGTTCATTTTGAGTCCTTGTTTATCTGCGGGAGACAGCCATGTTCTTACTTTTTTTTTATATGTCCGGTCACATGCGTATGATTGATTGGGATGGAGAGAGAAAGAAAAAAAGAAAAGAAGAAATAGAAAAGAAGACCCATTGTATGCCAAATCCTATGCGGGGCACTGTCCGAACACGTCCCACAACCCCTCATATAATGCCATCGTATATGAGATGAGTATGAGAAATGACACACAACTCAGATGTTTAAAAGAGGCATTTTTTTAGTGTTAAAGGGCATTTTCTTTTAGGATTTTTTTAGAGGAACTACCACATGTTCATTCAACAAATGACTTACGGGGTGTACACACATGGTCGCTGCATGAGACAATCACAAAGACAATTGGCATCTGAATAGGAGAAAGAGAAACCCAATCAGATGCCTCTTTAACCGTAAAATATCCAAGCGGAGGAGAGGCGATGGCGATGGCGATGGCAATGGGGACGCGCGCGTGATCGGCCTCCGGCTTTGCCAAGTCAATAGTACCAAGCAGCCGAAGAGGACACGGCTGACGGATTCCTCCACCACCGCCGCCGCCGCCGCACTTCGTTTAGCTCCTCCTCCCCAGGTACGGCCGCACCCCTCCCTCCATGGAAAGATCGATCCCCTGTTTTCTTTCTCGCGGAGGGCTCCCACCCCCTCCTCTTCCCAGCACTTGACCTTCTCCTCCACCATTCCGCCGCAGGGCAGCGCCAGATCTCGACCGCGTGTTTGGTAATATCAGAGAAAGGGGAAGCGAGTTTGCTAGGGGATTAGGCATGGGAGGTGGTTGATTTTTACTCCCTCCGTTCCCAAATATAAGTCATTTTAGAGATTTCAATATGGACTGCACACAGAGCAAAATGAATGAATCTACACTCTAAAATATGTCTATACTATCCGTATGTAGTTTGTATTGAAATATCTAAAAATAGTTATATTTAGAAACGGAGGAGGTAGTCCTAAACCCATGTTTGGTGCGCGGTGAGAGTTACTTGTGGGAATTTGGGAAGAAGTTTCATCCTACCTGAACTAACAGGGGGGAGACCGGGTAAGTTTCCCTCCTTAACTCCCTTGCTCAGCAACCAAACAATGGTTTATATGTCCATTCCCAGCTACTAATTCACCCCGACCAAATACGCTTATATATAAAGCCGGAGGATCAGACATCTGCCGCATCGCAGCCGAAATGATCCTTCTTTGTCGCATATAACAAGAATATAACTATGGTCTGATTACATTGTCTTTACCTGTATAGTTCGTCGATGGATGATAACATAATTATTCGTTTATGTTGGGCAGAAATGGAGGCGAGCGCCATGGCAGCTCTGTATCCCGCGCACCGATGCAAAACCTTATACCTGGTACTACGCTTTGAGCTGCTCTTTGGGTCTACCTTTTACCCAAGGATGCAGCATCAATTATCGGTGACAAACCTGCAAGAGAAGTGTGAACAATGTTCAATCTGTTTCGGTGTAACCAATGTGCGCAGGTGAGGCATGCCCAGGGTTTTCACAACGCAGCAGAAGAGTCGGATATTATAGACTGCACTTCACCTGCGCTGCTTGATGCTCAACTTACCCCTTTGGGCTGGAGCCAAGTTAGGTTTCTTGTTTCCTTTACATTAGCCCCATGCATTTCAACCACTGCTCTTAGCATTGTCAGTTCTATGGCCAACTAAGGTGGTGCTTTTAGTCAGATATTTAAGGCGAAAATGCGTCTGTGATGTTGACAGGAGCACTAGAAATGGGAGCACCAATGCTCTCTTAGCACATTAGAAAAGCCCTACTCCATTCATTTTGCCTTTGTGTTTCAGCGCCACAGGATTGGATGGTAGCCTGTATTTCACTATCATGCGTTGTGCTCATGATATCAAGCCATCCGTGGTACAATATTATCAAACATTAAGATTGTTTATATCGAAATGTGTAAATGTGGCATCATGTCATGATGCTTTAGTGATAGAAGTTTGTTTCTGTAATTCAAGTGTTGGATACTCAATTCATTCACCTCACATAGTAACACATCCTCACTGATGATGGTCAACCTTTATTTGGATGATGGCATCTTCTGTCAAATGCATTTGTGGCAGTTAGCAGTATTATGGCAATGTCCAATACTTTTGTCTATGGTTATTCTGTCAAGCTTTCATGGTTAAATGAGAGTACTTTTTCCTTACTAATGAAATCCTCACAGCGTAGCAGCCATTTCATAGGCAAAACCTTAGGTTGTTATAGTTCACATGGTTCTTATTGCCGCCTTAAAAAAATTAAGTCTCCTGTGTTAGCATCAACCTCTGACTAGAGATATCAACCCTAACCCTAGTTGTATCAAAACACAATGACACCACCTTGTTTTGGAAGACATTGCGATGCCTTTAGTTGATTCCGTTAAGGCTGCGAGCCGGGATGTTCATTTCAAAGTCTTATACTCTTATGTCTGCAGTTGTGTAATTAGTTGAATTCCTTTCTGGCCCTGACATATAATGTTGATCGAAATACCACTCAACCTTTTTTTTCATGTGGCATTTTCAAGTTCCATGGATGTTGATTAAAATGCATTTGTAGGTTGATTGCCTGTGAGAGCATGTGACGAAATGTGGACTAGCAAAAAAGATTGAGTTGGTTATTGTTTCCCCTCTAATGAGGTATAGTTTTCCTTGACCTTGTGGCCTTCTTGTACATTTTCAGTGTTCTGGATCTTCTAAGCTTTTTATGTTCACTTGAACCAATCTCACAGGACTATGCAAACTGCAGTGGGGGTCTTTGGTGGTGGGAACTATACTGATGGAGTAAGTGCACCCCCATTAATGGTAGAAGGTGCAGAAAACAGTGGACGTCAGCCGATTTCAAGTTTGAACTGCCCACCGTTTCTTGCAGTCGAGGCCTGCAGGGAGCAGTTGGTATTTCCCTATCATTTGTTACAAAATAAATAAAAATGCCTCGTCATTTAGTGCCTCATTTATGTTGGTTTGTGTTAAATATTAACTAGAATAGGCTATTTTTGCAGTTGCTAGAATAACTTGTTCACCTTTATTTTAACTTCTAAGTCGAATACTCTCATTTGAGAATTTTGCGTGTCTCTTTGTGTCTATTTTTTTTCCATACGCGTCCCAAACTGGGAGCCAGGTTCCATTATATGCATAATGGAACAGAAGCCTCTGTTTGTGTCTGCTTCTCCCGTATCAGCAATGCTGCTCTGTTGACAAATATTCTCAATATATTCTCAATATTTGATTTTGTATTTGATTATAAAATGCAGAGTGTTCTTACCTCTGACAAGAGAAGCAGCATAACAAGATACCGTACTCTCTTTCCTGCCATTGATTTTTCCTTGGCAAGTACCTACTGTTGCTGATTCACAAGAACAGTTCATGACACAGTGTCTCAATGGTGTTTTTAATATACGTGTGCTCACACTCTTTACAGATAGAGAATGATGAAGATGTTCTTTGGGGACCTGATGTCATAGAAAGAAATGAGTCTGTTGCTGCCAGGGGCATGAATTTGTTTGACTGGTAATTTTCCTTTATAAGATTGATTAGTTTCTTTTCATTAATGTCTTGAAAATATAAGCCTGATGCTCTGCTTTTATGAACATGAAACACAAGTACCTTGATAATATTCATCTGCACGCCCTATATCACTTTTGGTTATTTTTCTGCGTAACCCAAACAAGCAATTTATTCACCACTCTCCCCACCTGACAGGTGTCCCATGTTCCTAAAGAATCATGTTATTTTCCTCACTTTTTTTTTGAGGAATCACCGCCGGGGGCAGGGTCCCCACCTGTATTTATATATTACTTGAAGTGACCCAAGGGTCTTGGTGTTAGAGAGAAGTTACAAGGCCACGGAGATATGTGAGGTGGGATAGTTGTGACTGGGCGGCCATCTTATCACTCGGTTCTTTAAACCGATGAGTTCAAAGTTCAAAGTCACTACAAATACTTCGAACAGTCGTCGACTTGCTATGATTTTTATTCCTGAAGACGGTCAAGAGTCCCATATCTTCCATAGAATCTGTAGAAGAATCTCTGGCCAAATGCAAGTTTCAAAGGTCAGCTGGCGTCGAGGTAGCCCAAAGATCTTGGAACCGAGCAGGGAGCACAATGCCTAGGCGCAGCCATATGGATGCAACCCTTGGTGCAAGCAATGAACAAATGCTGTGTGCCCTCTGAAGTGCCATTACATCGTGGGCAAGCTGTGGCGACTGCAATGTGCTTATGAAAGAGGTTGTCCCTGGTGTTTAGCCGACCTCTAAACAAGAGCCAGGCAAAGATCTTCACCTTGTTTGGACAGCGGCTGCGCTAAATAAGATCCGCATGGTCACACTCATCTTCCTCATGCATAATAATATCCTTGGAGCTTTTGAGGAGAAATTTTTGCCATGTATGACAGTATGAGCGCCCTTTGGTCTTGGTCATTGGAGAACCTAAAATCCTGCAACAACATCAACAAAGCAACCATTTCGTTTGCCGCAGCATTGGTTAGCCAGTTATTTGCCCCGCTTTCATGTATGTTGGAAGGCAGAAGCTGACCATATCTCTACTCCTATAAAAGACTCAGTTGGTGATGATGGTGTGTCTGTCATCCGTCATTTCTAACCATCAGATCTGCATCTAACGGTTGTGAGGTCAGTTGTAGCATTTTTGCAACAATACCCCACTTCTCTGCTCCAATTTGCAGAAAACCCCTTAGTATCTTGAAACCAACCACATCCCATCCTCACCTCATCAAAACAGCCCGAGGAATATATTTTGAGTGAACATAATATGCTTTTAGTGATATATATATACGCCAAAACTAGAGTGTTTTTCTTTCAAGTTTGTGAACATCTATTATTCTACTTTGGATCCGTTGCAAACGCACGGGCACATTGCTAGTGTGTTACTTTATTTCCATCAACACTTGTTGCGTGATTTAGAGACAAATTGGAACTGGTGGTGAAGGATTGTGAACTGCATTTAATTTGACATTAGGAAGTTCTAGATGCTGGAGATTTATGTGTGGCATGTTTTGAGAAAGACAAACCTCAGATTAGGTGACCCGTTGGGTTGACCAGTAACTTTATTTTTGGTAGCTAGATTAAATTAAACTATTCGTCGGATGTCCTTGCAGGTTATGGACCAGAGAAGAGAAAGAGATAGCTATTGTCAGCCATTGTGGTTTCTTGTATCACACCCTAAACATGTATGGTAAAGAGTGGCATCCAACCGTAGCAGAGGAACTGGGCAAGGTGTAAGTAATGCATTCATTCCCCTTGCAACTGAGCAATCAACTCAAGAGAGCACAGTATTTGCCAGATGTAACCGTTGGAACTTGAAACCATAGAAAGTATAAGCAAACTTGACTAGTTTTTCTTTCCGGAAAAAGGAAAAAGTCTTTTGTATTCTTTGTCTTGGGATAACATGACCTGATAGAGTTACTTGTTCAGAGAACTTCTTTTGTCTTGCAATCTCAGTAATCTAACTAGTACTTGGTTATATGCAGCTTCGCCAACTGTGAGCTCCGGTCGATGGTGTTGGTCGACAGAAGGTCAGTTCTTGTTTTGCCTCAGCGGTTACGTTGCAGTTGGCGTTTTGCTTTTTTATAACGTGGATTTGCTTTGCAACGCTCGCTGCAGTAACCTTGGATCGGATACCTCTAAATACAACTTTGCTGGGAAGATACCGGTCGGGCTTGATATGCCCAACGATGTCGCAGATGAGAAGCACGCTGAAGAAGCCAGCAAGAACTGAAGACTGTCGAGCATATAGATGTCTTTGGATTCTTTTACCAAACCCCAGCTAAGATCAAGATGTTCTTTTGGCTCCTTGCTAGAAAAAGCATACTGACAAAAGATAATTTGACTCGAAGAGGATGGAAAGGGGATAAGATGTGTGTCTTTTGTGGGAAAGAGGAAAATATTGATCATTTTTTTTTCTTGCTCTTCTGCTAGATTGATGCGGAGCCTTGTTAAATGTTCCTTTGATCTAAAAAATACTCCTCAGTCTTTGAATAACTGTTTAAATGTGTGGACCAAAACATTTCGGAAAACACAGAGACAACTTATGATCGTGGGAATTTCTGCGATGTTTTGGTCCATCTGGAAATGCAGAAATGATGTGGTGTTTAGATAAAAAAATTTAAATGATCCCATGATGATTGTTAGGAGGCTATGCAATTGGATTATTGACTGGTCTGTTTTGCAGAAAAAAACCCAGAACAAAGAATGCTGATGCTGGGAGCAAGAATAATAGAGCGGATGGCAAGTGAAATCTACAAGGCGTCGCAGGGTTGGAGGCCTGGAATGAGAAGACTGGGAGCTGTTGGGACTTAGCCTGCTTAGGCTTCAGCTTGCTGGAGGTCTTGCAGTAGTTTGTATTAGCCCCTGGAATCCGTTTGTAAATGGTTCTTCTTTCCTTGCTGCCAGCTTTAGCTTGCTGTCCTTTTGCTGTTCTTAAGACTTATGGTAGTCCTGGGAGACTTGGCGCTTGAGTGCGCTTTAAACTGTTACTCTTGGTCTTGGTTTCTTTAATGAAATCGGAGGGAAACCCCCCTCTTTTAATCAAAAAAAAAATGGTCAAGTTTTCAATGGCATGCCTGAAATCGAAGAATAGACAATCGGATACAACTCGCCATCTGTCCCCGGAGTGTATGCTCGACATGATTCGTTATGTTTGTCATCTGATCTGATTCGTTGTCTGAACACGTACCCAAAATTTCATGGGAATAAGGATGATTTACACACGTACGGGACCCTCTTTTGAGAACGAGGGCAATATATACTTGTCCTATATGCTTCGGAGACTTGGTCTGATGGAAACTTCACAGATAGACTTGGTCAGATAGATGGCACATAGTTTTCCTCACCTATAATCGTGTTGTCATTTGGCTTATTAACCCTCTCTGTTTGACGGACATTGCTAGCGGCCATTTCATCGTCGAGATTACAAGCTAAGAGTATATAGGCTGAGCCGTTGACGAGCTTCCAATTCCAAACAAGACGCTGCAGCAAATGGCCGCTGCCGTGAGCTTTTCCTACCAAATAAGAGCACACTTGTTCATGCTCCTCTGCTACTCCTCCGTATGGTCTCCGCACCTGCCTCGTGCTACCTCCTCCATTTCTTTCACCTCCAACTTCTCCCGTCCCGACTACGACGCCCGGGACCTCAGTTTCCAGGGCGACGCCTACTACGACTCCCGGTCTCGGATGATCCAGCTGACCCCAAGCATCGGGAACAGCGTAGGCCGGGTGTTCCTTGCGGCGCCCGTGCCGCTGTGGGATGCCGTCACCGGTGAGCTCGCCTGCTTCACCACCTCCTTTACCTTCCAAATCAAGGTGAACAATGCAAACAACGGCGACGGCTTGGCATTTTTCCTCGGGCATTACCCTCCGGCCGACATTCCCAAGTTCGAGCGTGAGATGGGCGGCGGGAACCTCGGCCTCTTCAACAAGAGCGTTGGCACGGTCGCGACTGGCGACGAACGAGCCGTGGCCGTTGAGTTTGACACGCACTTGAATGATGGCTTCGACCCCAGCGGCAGCCACATGGGCATTGATGTCAACTCCATCGTCTCACGGGCCTACACCAACGCCACCGTGCCTGGCAGGAACCTAACGTCCGGCCTCCCAATGACTTGCAACATCACCTACGGTAACGACACCAAAATCCTGACAGCTCTTCTTCAGATCGGCGACACGACGTACCGTGTCAACACGACTGTTGACCTCAGGCAGTTCTTGCCTAATCTAGTGGCCATCGGCTTCTCCGGTGCCACTGGCGTGGCGCTCGAACTACACCAAATAGTTTCCTGGTCATTTGACTCCACCTTGGATCCGCCGCGGGAGAGCCCCGGGAGTCGCCCTCCCGCACCGAAGACCCTGCTGCTAGTAGAGATAATAACTGGACTAGTTATTGGAGTCATTGCAATTGTGTGCATCTTTGTTGGCGTCCGTCGATGGCAGCTATTCACGAGAAAGAAGCGTTACAGAGCTCTTGCCAGGGGCCTTGAGCCTATTGGTTATCATAGGTTGGCACGTGCAACCAACGAATTCGCAGAGGAAAACAAGCTCGGGCAAGGAGGTTCTGCCTCTGTTTATGAGGGCCAACTGGAAAGTCCATGTAGACCGGTGGCGATAAAGATATTCAAGAAAACATCATCACGCGAGGGGAGGAAGGCGTTCGAGGACGAGCTCAAGATTGCGAGTCGGCTCAGGCACCGGAACCTTGTCGAATTGATAGGCTGGTGCTGCGATGGCCAGAGGAGCCTGGTTGAGTTTATATGTTCGTGGCGGGACGACAGGTACACACGTCTCTTCCTTGTGTATGAGCTTGTGCCACAAGGTAGCCTCGATCAACACCTACACGAGGGTAAGAGTTGGTTACCATGGTCCAAGAGGTATGCATTGTAATTCCAGTTCGATGGCATTTACATCGCTTCATTCAACTTAGTTTTTCTCTTACATAACATAACGCATGGTTACATGCTTGGACAAACAGGTATGAGATCATCCTCGACCTAGGCTCTGCATTGCAATATCTCCATGTAGATTGCGAGCAACACCAACAGTGTATTGTACACGGTGATATCAAGTCCAGCAACGTGTTGCTTGGGTCTTCAAATGGTGCCAAGTTAGGTGACTTTGGATTGACAAGATTTGTTCACCAAGAAACTGGGTCAAAGACCACAGACCTTTTGCAGGGCACTTGGGGATATATAGACCCTGTGTTTCTCAACACGAGCCAGCGGAACAGGCAGTCAGATATCTACAGTTTTGGCATTGTCCTACTAGAGATGGTCTCGGAAGGGACCCAACGGCGAGTCTCAATGGTATGCCTCCGTTATCGTCATGGGTAAGGAGTTTGTACCATGACGATGTGATCCTTGAGGCTGCAAATGACAGGTTGATAGACGGCGAGTCCAGTACTGGGCGACAACAAATGGAGCGTGCGCTACTTGTCGGGCTCTTGTGTGTGCATCAGGACCCAAGCAGCCGTCCGTCCATTACGCACGCGATGGATTCCCTGCGATCGGAGGAGCTAAAACTGGACATCACTCCCCTCACACCGGTGACACTCTACCTACCATAGCCTCTGCAGTCCAAAAACCACAAAGAAATACTCCCTCCGTCCCAAAATAAGTGACTCAACTTTGTACTAACTCAGTACCATACATGTATTCAAGGGATACAAATTGAGCTGGGATGTATCGGGAACAGGAATCATGTACTAGAAAGTTGGATATGTGCGTCAAATGATGACCCCGCACACTTGAGAAGTGGCTAGATTTCTTCGATGTGTACAAGTGATGTTTTTAGTTCTTATATGATTTTTAATACATATTTTATCCATTTTTATATTGATATGCTTAAGCCGGGATGTATCGGGAATAGGAATCATGTACTAGAAAGCTGGATGTGTTCGTCAACAGGTCAACTGGTGACCCCGCACATTTGAGAAGTGGCCAGATTTCTTCGATGCTAGTACAAGTGTTGTTTTTAGTTTGGGAAACGCTTACCATCACCCGGCGGATCGAAGCGGCTGCGTCCGTCACCTTAAATCTAGGGAAGGGCTACATCAAGGGGATCCTTTATCACCTATTATGTTTAATACAATGGTTGGATAAGTTAAGTATCTTTATTAATTCTTCGCAAAAAAAGTAGCCTATAAAAACATCTTATATTTTGAGACGGAGGAGTGTAATTAACCTCCACATTGTAACGTACAGGCGGTTCTGCTAACCGCCGCATCCTTCCGCTCCTGTCCCTGTTCATTTGCAATCAGTTCTCAAACATTATACTCCCTCCGTCTCACAATATAAGTTTGCAAGTAAGATGTTTGGGACGGAGGAGTATTCATTAACATAGCCACGGAAGATTGCCAGATTAGAGGACTTATCCCTCATCTGGTTGACCATGGTTGGTTTAGTCTCTAGTACATGTTCGAACGGAGCCAATATGAAGCTTTGTTTATGTCGAGGTTCGACACCCCCACATCCCCCGCGCGCGCGAGAACTTGATGCACTTCCAAGATTCTTTGTCCGGTCTGGTATTTTTCTCTGCAGCTTTATCTTTTCGTAGGTAAAATCTTCAATCATATTACGTGTTTGGAGTGTGAAGACGCAGCCGCGTGGATCCACGTGTAAAATCTTCAATCATATTACGTGTTTGGAGTGTGATGACGGCGCAGAGTAGTTATCAAGATCTGGATCCCTGGGTTTATAGTTGTTGTTTTCTTTTAGAAAGTGATCTCAGGCCTGTGATGATGGTCCGATATGTACAACATATTATCTGATTTAATCATAAGATGTCACGTAAAACTGTGATAAACAGCAATAGCAACTTAAGCACATACACATCGAACAGCCAAAACAAAAATGGAGCAAGAATAACCCAGGCACAGGGATGATCAGAATTCGGCAAGCGTGTGTGCTTATTTCTTATGATGAGATATTATTGACTTTCTCCACATCACAAGCTAACATCGAATAACAATCATCCACATGCAGTTTCTACTCGAAGCAACAAATTTCAAAAATCCGCACAAGGGAAATGATACACCACATCACAGGATGTCATTATCTACATTTTATTGTTCTTCACCATCTCTTCCACGTCAAGCTCTACCGCCAAAACTGGTGAATCCTGGAACATGGCTACACGGCTGTAGCAAACAGAGTAGGAACAAACATTTCAGCTCATGTCTGAAGTACAGGTATATGACTTGATACGGCGCTGAATTTAACAAAGGGAGCAGGGGTCCTCCTACCTGTTGTCCACTGGGCCATGATCAACAGCAGTTCTTAAGGAGTATATAACCCTGCCAACAATATCAGTCATAGGGACCGGCCCAAATAGGCGGCTGTCCCTAGCTTCCTGTCACCAAAACAAATAACAAACAATTATGAGAAGACCTCTGCTGAAATCGAATATTACTCATTCACTCGGTCATTATGAACACACTATGTATCTACGATGAGGATGTCTCTCCCTATCTCACGTTTCCATAACTAAAATATAAATACAACCTTGTCGAAGCAAGCCAACATAATTATTTACTATTACAGATTGATGTAGCACACTGTTTCCTTTAGCGATTGGCTACGCTCTATGCTTTATGCTTTATGTATCTACAATGAGGATGTCCACTTATATACTCATTCACTCAGTCATGCTGTATGCTTTATGTATCTACAATGAGAATGTCCACTTATCTCATGCTTACGTAACTAAAATATAAATATATCCTGGTTGAAACAATCCAATGTAATTATTTACCACTACCTCCATTCCGAATTATACGATGTTTTGGATAAATATGGACTACATACGGACTGAAATGAACAAACACACTAAAACGCCTCTGTATACATCCGATTCAGAAAAAAGTTAGAACATCTTATAATTCGGAACGGAGGGAGTACTACTTACTGATGTACCGTACCTTTGCCTTTAGTTCTTGGTTATCCGCCATGACCCAGCATTCGTCCTTGTCAAGTACAAAGGGCTCATCCTTCTCATCAGTAGAAACCATCTCATAGCCTTGCACTGCAGCCAGTCGTCGGACAATTAAATCATCGGATTTCTCTGGGTCCTTCAACAAGACGATGTCCCCAACAAAGAGTTCTCTGTTGACACAATTTAATGCATAAACAACACCAATATATGGAGATATTATTAAAGGTTTAATACAGACCCAATATATATTCTCTTTCATTCTTTGTATTAAGGCAAGGGTTTAAGCAATAGAAGATGCCAAACTTGACACAAATACACGACAGTGCTACTCTTGAGATCAATTGGTTGATTTAAAAGGAAAGATCAGGTTTCAGTCAGCTCAACACATGTCACATCATGACACAAATTTGCATGGTAATTAGCTTAACACAATAATTAATACAATTAGAAAAATATCACATTTTCTAACCGAACAGAAGACAAGATCAATAACAAAAGATATTATCCAAAATTATCTGCTCATACTGAATCTAAACGCAATAATCATAAAAATGGAAGATCAGAGAATTATGATACATCTGACTAACAAGGAAAGTGAAGGTATCACATTAGAAAAAACGGCTGATGAATATTGCTGGTAAAAACCTTCAAGTGGCAATTCCCACAAACTTGATGTTGTGCCCCTTTGAAACACCAGAGTTACAAGATTGATAAGAATTGTTGTTACTATTACTAGCATGGAACGTTTTTATGAGATCAGATAAGTATTAAGTAGGCAGACCAGTTATGAGTTCTGTACAGGATCCCAGTATATATTGCAGTTAAACTATTCTATCGGTCATTCAGATATTTTACAGGTTAATAAAAATTAGGACTGTACAGAAATCAAGCCAAATGCTGTACACATAGGGTCTAAGGCTAAGGCTATATCATATCCATTCCTGATTCGAGTCCTTTTTGTTGACAATGAACGAGCTGTGTACAGCATCAGCCTGATTCAAAACTTCACGTACTGAATAAATTCACCACATGTATTGCTGCAGCCAACAGCAAGGCAAACAAGAAAATACACTACTGTTAACTAGTATTTGTGAACACTGGTTCATTTATGGAAAATTTACCACAGGCAGCCACCTCTATAAATAATCCTTCCGTCCCGCATTTGTTGTCTTAGATTTTTTTAGATACGGATGTATCTAGACACGTTTTAGTGTTAGATACAACTAATTTGGGACAGAGGTAATATGTAAGAAAAAAGTGATTTTCGCAGATAATTTTCACCCTACGTTAAGAGTTATGCTCAGATATGTTATTCACATGATTATTATTTTTATCTTGCCTGGACCTTCCTTTTAAGAGGTTTCTATGTAGACAAAACAAATAGTACCACAGCAAGGACCACTTTGTCATTTTGTAAAAACTGCAATATCTGTACCAACATAAAAGGTATGCGTTAGGGATTCATGCGCATCATCTCAGCCATCAAATCTAATCTAACAGCTCAAAAATTAAGTAGAATAGTTAAAACTATTTCTCAACTGCACATTCAATCTCGTAATAACACCATATCAATTACAATTAATGATGCCATTTTTCAGTATATGAGAAACGGCAAATACTCATGACGTCATGATTGCCAATTTTCCTCCCCATATGATGCATTGTTGTTAAATGTTATTGCTGCCATATTATTCTTTTACTATTACTATAGTCATATAGCTGCAAAAACAAAATTCAGAGGGGAGTTTTACACCTGGTGGCATTTTATTATTGAAGACATGGTTTATATATCGTCAAAATGTTCTCTGCACATGCTTGTATTTTTGCTAGTAGTTTGTTAAGATATGAGTATCTTCGCTAACTCTAGTAAATTATTTCTGCTTTTGGTTCTTAAAAAGATGTTAACGTGTCCACCAGCAGCAAGCTAGAATTGTTGCTCTGGGATAGTTCTTGATTTGTTTGAGGAACATCCAGTAGCAAATTATATGTAGTAATGTTAGTTAACTCTTTAGATAGAGGTTGAATGCCATTACCAGGAAAGTCTTAATTTTGATTCCGGACAGCATACACTTCTTACCATACAGAGCAGAATAGAGGATTTGACAAGGCTAAAAGGTAAAAAAGAAAAGATTAACAATCCAAACACTGATAATACCTAGATTTTGCAGTGCTCAAGAAAGTGTTTTTAAGCGACCCCTTAAGCGCTGAGCGATGGCAAAACACTTCGCTTTGGCCCTAAGCAGTAGACTAAGCTTTAAAAAAAAAACTTGGCTGTTTTTGAACTACTTCTGCTTGGCTGCTTGCGCAATAATGGCAATATGCCATTTATCTTGTTATTAGGGTCTGTTCAGCAAACTATTTCCTTCAGATTCTGGCCAAATTCTGGCTACATGATCTCTATTAGGCTATGTCTATTTGAACTGAACTGCATTTTAGTTGTTCTTTTGCTTACTGTGTGAACCTGATGTGTATTTGCTATGGTGTGAACTGCATTTTAGATGCTACTGTATTTCACTTACATATGTGCTATATTTCCTATTTTCCTGTGCATATCATTCAAAAACAGTCAAATTCTGGCCAATTTTTAAAAACGCTTAAGCGCAGGCCTTCCGCTTCGCTTACGCTTTCCGCTTTTTTGATCATTGAGATTTTGATCTATGTTCATGTGAACCATTTACGCAGAACTAGCTTACAGAAGTTCATTGAGCAGAAATATAAATCTCAAAGCAAAACGGAGAGTGCTGCTTCTACACAATAGCATGTTATTGATTGGCAAAAAAGATATTACTTTGGGGATAAAGTGGCGAGCTTTCTGACGAGGACGGTTCCTCCTGTGGGAGCCACGACAGGGGCCATGGCTTCGCCGCCTTTGATCCACTGCGGGAAGGTGAGCTTGCCCTGGAAGAAGCTCTTCCATATGGCGTCAGTCATCTCAGTGCTGTTGATCTGCCCAACGGTGTATTTCTGCATTGAAATGAACAGAAATAAAAATGTATACCAAGCGGCTAAACAATCAGACACAAAAAACTGATCTACATCTACTACTAAATGATTCGGCCACAGCGAGTAAGACGAGATACATAGGATGCACTGATTTCGAGTGAGGTTCTTCTTGCACAGGATTTGGTTCTTGGATTGGATAAATTAGCTCTGAACTCGAGGGATTGTATGGCATGCGCGGATCGGGAGGGGGGGAGGTAGGTGGGAAAGAGGGTACCTTCCAGGAGAGGGAGATGGAGTACTCGAACTTGTGGGCGGCGTAGCGGAACCACGTCGACAGCGAAACCATCTTCTTCCCCTCTCCCTCTGCAGTGCCTCGCTCGAGGACCTAGCTCCTCCTCCGCCCGCTGTCCTGATCCCCTCTCTCCCGCTCGACTGGGACGGCGGCTACCGTTGCTGCTCCCGGCCAGAAATACTGGAGAGCGGAGGGGGGAGGGAGGGGAGCTGCCTCGCGGGCGGAGACCGGTGGAGGAGGAGGCGGCGACGGCGAAGAGGGTGGGGGAGAGAGGGGCTGCCACGAGGAGGGGGAGGGCAGCTAGGGTTCTTCCTCCTCCTGATTTGGACTCGACGATGACTGTCATCTGGTTGCGGGATGGGCCTAGTTCACATTCCTACTGGGCCGGGCTCGTCCATGTTCTTTTCTGTTATAGGCTGGGTTGGTTCGTGTTGAACTTTCTTTTGCGGGGTTCTGTTTTCCAGTATAGATTATACCCGCACGTTGCTGCGGGAATGTTTTGCAGTTATTTTAACGAGATTTGATTGTGTGAAACATGAATATTTGAATTAATATATGATAACTAAAACTAAAAGTACATCTGGTTCATTGTGTATTATTATAGTTGGAAAATATTTATTAAATACAAATCGCATAATACTCCCTCCGTAGAGATTTCACTATGGACCACATACGAATATATGTAGATGCATTTTAGAGTGTAGATTCACTCATTTTGCTCTGTATATAGTCCATAGTGGAATCTCTACAAAGGCTAATATTTAGGAACGGAGGGAGTATAATGAAAAATGCATGGTTGCATGTTTTGGTGGTCTTTTCGCATGCATGCTAGTATGTTGAGATGACATGCTTGTATGTTGAGAGAAATATCTTAGTAGAGTCTAGCTAGATATAGAAGATCACCAGCACCATGAGAGCTAATTCCCTTAAAATAGCTTAAGAAAAGCTAATTCCCTTAGAAAATGCGAGGAATGAATTCCCTATTTTTTCAGCAAAAAGAGTATACGAAATTCTTTACCTATTCTATACTCGTAGGGTGGAATGTGGAGCCATATTTGACGCACTTTGAGTCAATTTGACCAGCGCCGACCGAATCCCGCGAGAGCCGACGGAGACACACCTCCACATGCTATCCGGCAATGCTAGATGCACCATCGGGACGGGGATAGAATGTGGGAGACATTATTTCTACTAAGAGACACCGCCACCGCCACACAGCCCCAACCAAGGCGTTGAATCTAACAAGAACGAGAACGGGTCCCTCCCGCCGGCGGGGGACCGAGATCCTCCGCACCTCCATGGCCCATAGGCCATCGGAGATGGGGCGGACCAGCGGCGGCGCCGACGGGAGGAGAAGGGATTTTTCTTGTGGAGGAGAAAAGAGATACGCTTTGGCTATGGAAAAGTGGGGATCATGATGCCAAAGAGTTTGCGTGTCCAACCTAACAGATTTTAGATTTATGTCTTCGAAGATTTGTTCCTACAGATCTGATGAGTCTGTGTTAGTGTTTTTTGTTGCTTTTGTTGGTGTAATTCGTGTGACTTTTGAGTCCTTCTTTGGCCTTCCGGTGAAGATCTTATGGTTCGACAATCTATACCTCTAGGGGATTATCGCATACACAAGTACGTTCAACGTTCATGGCTTCCTATCCTTTTAGATGGGTGACTCAAGAGGGTTTCTAAAACCTATGAAGCTACTCAAGTTTGTGCAGGTTTATGAGCGGCGATATTGCTGCTCTGATCTAATTGCGCTCTCTTCACTAAAGTCTTGGCAATATTTTTTGTTGCAAAGAGTAATATCAAGATGTGTCCTAGAAATTTCTTTATAGTTCTTAGTGATAAGAGATACTCCCTCTATTCCATAATTATTGCCATGGTTTAAGTTTGAACTAAAAGAACGGCAATATTTATGGAACAGAGGGAGTACTTTATAATTTCTTGAATCAATAATCGAAAGCATAGTACATGTAATGTTTGTTAGTTTGAATAAAGGTACAAGTCATTCTAAAAAAACTATTGCAGCTAGCCATTTTTTCCTATTTTAGTTTCTAACAATTTTTTGATTCTCATTCATTTTTTGAAAATACCTGAAACTTTTATTTAAGTTTAAAACTAAACCATTTTTTTAAATGTGAAGATTTTTTGACAATAGAGAACATGTTTTAAGACACAGACATTTTGTAAAACTTTTGTGAAATTTTTTAAAAATTTGGAATATTTATATAATTGTGAATATTTTTATAAACTGTTAATAGTCACCTCTCGATAGGTACCTCTCGATGATGAATGAAATGATATATAATGGGTATTCTACATGTGCATTTTATTCTATGAAAACTCGATAAAAATTTGTGAGGTTTGAATTTTCAATAAAGCTAGCACTACATTTTGGAACAGATGGAGCATACGGCAGTTGCGAACACTCACGTGAAAGTTTTATGTGTCGGAGGAGTGGCTGTTCTATCAAATGCTATGGCAAAACTGTCACTGTCGGATGCCGATCTGACGGTTCTTTGGGCGTTCGTCAGGAAACGGCTTGTGACGAACGTTCGTTGGATACGATTTACGGACACATGCATTGCATTGACATGTACCTCTCTCTCTCTCACACACACACGCACCCTCACGAGTCACGACTCTCCCAAGTCCTATCACACCCACCATCTATCTATCGGTAGACGTCATACACATATGTGCTCTTCATACCCTACCCTCAGAACTTCTACAAAATGAAAGATGTCACACACTTTTTTTAAACTCACACGTCACACACTTATACACAAAGAGAAGCAGTGCACGCACGCACAATCTGCGCATGAAAAAGTGCACAAAAACGGTCTGAAAAATCATGCTTATAGTATTTAATAAATTCTCATGCCTTTTACAAGGAATGGGCAGAGATTTCAAGTACATGTGTGGCAAGAGTCAACCACAAACGTGTCGTTTATTGATTTTTCAACTATAGAAAAAATAAAAGACATGGCCGAAAAACATGACGCCTGACATGGTGCCATGGTATGGCCTCACCATGTCCTGATAAAAATTTGAGAAGGTCTAGCTTATTTCGTCATGCACGCTCTTCATAAATCGAACCATCACCGGGTAAGTTTCATGATTTCGAGAGGGAAATCACCAAGATTGAAGGGGAATCCAAATTTCTTCATCATTTGTCCTTGACTTTTTTTATACGATCAACATACACCCTACAAATCACGGTGTTCAAATTTGGCACTTTTCCGGGCTCATTTACCATATTTAGGCAATTATCACTAGTAGAAAACAGGGCTTTGGTCCAGGCCGGGCCAGCCCATTAGTCCCGGTTCAGTCACGAACCGGGACCCACGGGGGCATAGGTCCCGGTTCGTGAGGCCAGGGGGCCGGCCGGGCCTCGTGGGGCATTGGTCCTGGTTCGTCCGGCCCTTTTGGTCCCGGTTCCAGCCACAAACCGGGACCAATGGGCCTCGCTCCTGGCCCACAACCATTGGTCCCGGTTCGTGGCTGGACCCTTTGGTCCCGGTTCCAGCCACGAACCGGGACCAATGAGATGCCTATATAAACCCCCTCAGCCGCGAGCAAAGCAGTGGAGTGCTCTGTTTTTTGGGCCGGCCGTGGGAGAGCTTTGTGTTGCTCTAGCTCACCTCCTATGCACATGAGGTGTTCGATGAAATGCCTGAGCCACACTTAAGCTTTCTCCTCTCGAAGCTCCTTGTCCAAGCTCCATTTTCCTCGAGATTTGTCTAGGTTTGGCAGTCTGTCCTGTCCCGTCCCGTCCTCACCGCCGTCGATCGCCCGCGCCGATCTCATCGCCGGCACCACCGTGGTGAGCCTCTTGGTCTTATATTCTTTGTAAAAGAAAAAAGTTCTTACTTGTATGATTAAGATAGATACTTGTGTAATTTTCTTACTTTTATTATTGTTTGTTATTATATAGTGCGATGGTTTTGGTATCCGCCTCCGTCGGCCCTTGTCCTGTCTATGATTCGGATGTGGTATATATTATCTTTTATAACTATTTGGTTCATTTAGTGTTTATGACAATTATGCCGACCAACATGACATAGATTTTTTTATCTAGGAGGTATATGAACCGGAAATTCCAACCGACCCTATTGTCGAGAGGTTAAATTTAGTTGAAGAAGAAAACAATTACTTGAAGGAAAAATTGAAAAAAAATTGAGGAGGAGAAGATGATATTGGAGTTGCATGTTGCGGATGTCGTCGATGATCACAAGATCAAGATGGATAAAATGCGCTTGAAGATTAGAAAGATGAAAAAATATGCCATTCATACCGAGGCTTGGTATCATTATGCTGTTGGATCAATTGTTACCTTAGTTGCGATTATGATCGCATTTGTTGTTGCATTGAAATGTTTTACATAGTTTCAATGTATGGTTTAATTAGATGCTCTGTAGAGTTATATGTTGTTCAATGAGAACTATGTATGTACTTTTGTTTTAATGTGATGATGAACTTCTATTAATTAATTTGGTCATTTCTGTATTCATGATGTTCTGTAATGGTTTTTGACACACTTAATTATATATAATGCACGCAGATGAACCGGCAATGGATGTACGGTGCCAGACGCACCTCTGAGTACATTAAGGGCGTGCATAATTTTCTCGAAGTGGCTGAGGCAAACAAGCAGAATGGTTTTATGTGTTGTCCATGCCCTATATGTGGGAATACGAAGTCTTACTCTGACTCGAAAACCCTTCACACCCACCTGCTTTATAAGGGTTTCATGACACACTATAATGTTTGGACCAAGCACGGAGAAAGAGGGGTTATGATGGAAGACAGCGAAGAAGAAGAGGATGATGACAGCTATGTGCCCCCTGAATACGGTGATGCTGCAACGGGGGAAGCTGAAGATCAAGAGGAACCAGACGATGTGCCCGATGATGATCTTCGCCGGGTCATTGTTGATGCAAAGAGACAATGCGAAAGTGAAAAGGAGAAGCTGAAGTTCGATCGCATATTAGAGCATCACAAAAATGGGTTGTACCCAAATTGCGAAGATGGCAACACAAAGCTCGGTACCACACTGGAGTTGCTGCAGTGGAAGGCAGAGAATGGTGTACCTGACAAAGGATTTGAGAAGCTACTGAAAATATTGAAGAAGCTTTCAAAGGATAACGAATTGCCCGACAGTACGTACGCAACAAAGAAGGTTGTATGCCCTCTAGGATTGGAGGTGCAGAAGATACATGCATGCCCTAATGACTGCATCCTCTACCGCGGTGCGTACGAGGATTTGAACGCATGCCCGGTATGCGGTGCATTGCGGTATAAGACCAGACAAGATGACCCTGGTGATGTTGACGGCGAGCGCCCCAGGAAGAGGGTTCCTGCCAAGGTGATCGATGTGGTATGCTCCTATAATACCATGGTTGAAACATCTGTTCAGAAACAAAAAGCATGCCAAGTTGATGCGATGGCACAGAGAGGACCGTAAGAAAGACGGGAAGTTGAGAGCACCCGCTGACGGGTCGCAGTGGAGAAAAATCGAGAGAAAGTATTGGGATGACTTTGCAGGTGATGCAAGGAACGTATGGTTTGGTTTAAGCGCGGATGGCATTAATCCTTTTGGGGAGCAGAGCAGCAATCACAGCACCTGGCCCGTGACTCTATGTATCTATAACCTTCCTCCTTGGTTGTGCATGAAGCGGAAGTTCATTATGATGCCAGTTCTCATCCAAGGCCCTAAGCAACCCGGCAACGACATTGATGTGTACCTAAGGCCATTAGTTGAAGAACTTTTACAGTTGTGGAATGGAAACGGTGTACGTGTGTGGGATGAGCACAAACAACAGGAATTTGACCTGCATGCATTGCTGTTTGTAACCATCAATGATTGGCCTGCTCTCAGTAACCTTCCAGAACAGACAAACAAGGGATACCACGCATGCACACACTGTTTAGATGACACCGAAAGTATATACCTGGACAAATGCAGGAAGAATGTGTACCTGGGGCATCGTCGATTTCTTCCGACCAACCATCAATGTCGAAAGAAAGGCAAGCATTTCAAAGGCGAGGCAGATCACCGGAAGAAGCCCGCCATCCATACCGGTGATCACATACTTGCTATGGTCAATGATTTACAAGTAATCTTTGGAAAGGGTCCCGGCGGACTATCTGTTCCGAATGATGCTGAGGGACGCGCACCCATGTGGAAGAAGAAATCTATATTTTGGGACCTACCCTATTGGAAAGACCTAGAGGTCCACTCTTCAATCGACGTGATGCACGTGACGAAGAATCTTTGCGTGAACCTGCTAGGCTTCTTGGGTGTGTATGGGAAGACAAAAGATACACCGGAGGCACGGGAGGACCAGCAAGACAGCATGCCTCCAAAGCAGTATGAAGGTCCTGCCAGCTACGCTCTTACCAAAGAAGAGAAGAAAATCTTCTTTGAATGCCTGCTCAGTATGAAGGTCCCGTCTGGCTTCTCGTCGAATATAAAGGGACTAATAAATATGCCAGAGAAAAAGTTCTAGAACCTAAAGTCTCATGACTGCCACGTGATTATGACGCAACTGCTTCCGATTGCATTGAGGGGGCTTCTACCGGAAAACGTTCGATTAGCCATTATGAAGCTATGTGCATTCCTCAATGCAATCTCGCAGAAGGTGATCGATCCAGAAATCCTACCAAGGTTAAGGAGTGATTTGACGCAATGTCTTGTCAGTTTCGAGCTGGTGTTCCCACCATTCTTCTTCAATATCATGACGCACGTTCTAGTTCATCTAGTCGACGAGATTGTCGTTCTGGGCCCTGTATTTCTACACAATATGTTCCCCTTTGAGAGGTTCATGGGAGTCCTAAAGAAATATGTCCGTAACCGCGCTAGGCCAGAAGGAAGCATCTCCATGGGCCATCAAACAGAGGATGTCATTGGGTTTTGTGTTGACTTCATTTCTGACCTTAAGAAGATTGGTCTCCCTCAATCGCGGTATGAGGGGAAACTGACTGGAAAAGGCACGCTAGGAGGACGCATCCAGTGGAGTGGCGACGCACGGGGCGTCCGAGTGAAGTAGACGCGTCCAGCGGAGTGACGATGCGCGGGGCGTCCGAGTGAAGTAGACGCGTCCCGCAGAGTGGCGAGGCGCGGGGCGTCCGAGTGAAGTAGACGCGTCCCGCGGAGTGACGATGCGCCGGGCGTCCGAGTGAAGTAGACGCGTCCCGCGGAGTGGCGATGCGCGGGGCGTTCGAGTGATGAAGACGCATCCAGCAGAGTGGTGACGCATGGAGCGTCCGAGTGATGTAGACGCGTGCCGCTGAGTGACGACGCGCGGGCGGCCGAGCAATGAAGAGGCTTACAGCTGAGTGACGACGCGCGGGTGGCCAAGTGATGAAGACGCGTAGTGACGACCCACGGGCGGGCATGCTGCTGTGACCAGCTAAGCGACGGTCTGCATGTCATCGTGTTATTCGCCCGAATCAAATGTTCGTTCGAGTGAACTGCTGTCCGTAGACGATGACGGGACGAGTGACCCTGCAAGTTAGTAGCAAGTATGGCCACGAATATATTTTTTTTTTGCTGGATCAGCACTTCCCAGCAAGTTAGCAAGTATAGCCAGCATAGCTACGGAGTTAACGGCATGCATGCATGCACTAATTAACTGGCGCCGAAGCAATGCACTTATGGCCGCAATAATTAGGTATCCGACGTTTGTAAATCCTCACAAATTGGCCGCTTAATGAGGCGATTATACCTTGACAAAGCGGAGCCAGCGGGGTTGCCTATTGGTGGGAGCCGTCCTTCCGTTTCATTTTTCTGCATGAATGCATTTGGTTAATAATCGAGGAGGAGGCCCCATGCAGCTAATAATCGAGGAGAGAGAAGGAGCTGCCCGATTGATTTCGCCGGAGAAAAAACTGCCCGAGTGGAGGTGGGTGCGGTCGGCCGCCATCGGAGTAACCTTGCCGGCATGGAGGCGGCTGCGGGTTCAGGCTCTGTGGTCCGAGTTCTCGACCCTGTTGCCGAGGCAGCGACCTTTGGCATGGCCTCCACAGCGGCACCGGCACCGACGACCTCTCCTAGTGCCGTCGTCGAGCCGCCGGTGTGTTGTGCCGGGCAGTCGATGGCGGAGGGGGCCGCCGCTGCCCGCACTGTGTCGAGCAGTCGACAGGGGAGGTAGCGGCCACCGCGTGTCCGCGCCGGCGCGCCGCGCTGAGCAAGCGACTGTGGAGGGAGATGTCGAAGGGTGGAGCCGCCGTGCGTTCGGGCTGCCGCCGTGCAGCTGATGCCTCATCACTCGGGAAGCCGGTCCATTTTGGATGGCGCTGCTACAGTGGGCTGCGCTGGGCTGTTGTGGAGTGGTCGTCTTCCATGATATGGAGAGGCCGGCTGAACGCCGTCGTTGCTGATGCTGCCGAGGAGAACCCGTCGCGTGAGGTGACTACCTGAACCGGCGTCTGTTGCCCTTTTGATTCTTGTACACGCTTGAGTCGATCGGCATGAGTGCACGAACGTGTGGACATGCAAAAGAAATAGAAACCAATGAGCAGGTCATCGATTGATCGTTAGATCATAAGCGGATAGTACTCATAAGAGAGAAGACTCCTTATCCATCCGTTTGTGATTCGTCGGGTGAAGATGTATCTTTTCCCCTCCTTTTTGTGATGCTTCAGTTACTCGCTGCGGAGACAAACAATATGAACTGTAAGAACAAGAAACTAAACATAGATTAATAAATAAAAACCATCTGCATCACGGCTTGATAGACGCCATGCCCCACGGTGGGCGTCAACTGTCGTGGGAACGATTCCGACAATAATAAGGGATAGGGTAAAGGAGCATGATCTATCGAGATGCATATGGGTGACATGGTGGTTTTAGCGAGTTCGGGCCTCTCGCAGTGGTGATAACAGCCCTACGTCTCGTGCTTCGGAGAGGCTTTATTTTATCTGTCATGAACACGGAGTTACATGGTGTATTTGAGAGAGGGAGAGGAGAACGGATCTCGGTAGTCCTGAGACTAATGGCGAGAGAAAGCCAGGGAGAGAAAATGAGAGAAGAAAAGGAGCCCCCAGTCTAGTGGTGGGGGGTGGCTTATATAAAGTGCGCCACCCCCTCACCTCCTATGTTACAAAGAGGGGCATAAATGCCATAATGTCAGCCCACTACGAAACCTCCACTATGAGAATGATACTCCGACTGCCTTGTCGACTGTTTGGTCTTCGCATATCCGAGTGAGCCATACGACCGAGTGGTTGACTGTCTTCCGAGTGGACGGTACGTTGATATGTCCGAGTGGATAGTACGTCTGTATGAGATTTATCTGGACCCACGTGCTGTGTGGACCCCATACTTTATGATATCTTGACCCTTCGTGGGCCTACCTGTTATGTGTATCCCCAACACCCGCCACTCCGCCCCAGAGCTCTCTCCAAGCGTCATTCATGCCACTATGCCGCACACTAACTGGTAAGGAAGCGATGACATCCCGCCCCGCCGAGTTCCTCGCCGCCCGCGATCGCACACTAAATGGTAAGGAAGCGATGGCATCCCGCGGCGCTGAGTTCATCAACCCCCACGGCCGCATCTACGTGGGCGGACTTTGAAGCTGCCATGGCCGAATGGGCGGTGGAGAAAGAGACGGATAAAGCAACACAGAAGGAGCGGAAAAGGCAAAAAGCACTCAAGAAAAGAGAGTCCAGCCGCCGCCGGAAAGAAGAGGCCGCACGCGCTGCTGAGGAGAGCTCGGCGGAGATCCAAGCATGGTGGGCTGCCGCCGACAAGGCCGGGAAGGAGAGCGACAACGTCTGGCCAGCATGCCCCGATGCCTGCACCTGCCAGGATCGCGGCTGTAGGTACCGCGACGCTGATGAGAGCCGTGCAGAGATCCAAGCACGGTGGGCTGCCGCCGACAAGGCCGGGAAGGACAACGATTACGCCTGGCCAGCATGTGAGAAGTAGTTAGTGCGTGTGTCGCCCGTAAGTTTGTATAATTAATTACGAACATCTACCAGTAGTACTTTCTACTACCTCCGTCCTGGTTTATTGGTCCTCTTTGTATTCAGTACCATGTTTTGACTTTAAATTTAACTAACAAATCGTTAATGCATGTGATAAAAAATAATATCATTAGAAACTATGTTCAAATACGAATCCAATGATATAATTTTTGGTGACATGCATTATCATTTTGTTAGTTAAATTAATGGTCAAAATTTTGCACAAAATGCTTAGGGGACCAATAAACCAGGACGGGGTAGTAGTTTTAGAGCAAATTACTGTAGCATATAGGAATTTAAGTTGGTAATATCTATTATTTACGTACGAAGTCGGTAAGTACATCATTTTAGAGCTTTGAGCGTTGCTTAGTATGTGTTCACTGAAGTTTTGTAGCCGTACCCCGGCCCTAAATCCTCCCGAAACGTCCACCCGCAGGCACGTGGAAGTTTTATATGTCGGAGGAGTGGCGGCTGTTCTATCAAATGCTGTGGCAAAATTGCCACTGTCGGATGCCGATCTGACGGTTCTTTGGGCGTTTGTCAGGAAACGGCTTGTGGCGAATGTTCGCCGAATATGATTTACGAACACATGCATTGCATTGACACGTACTCCCTCTCTCTCTCGCACACACACGCACCCTCACGAGTCACGGCTCTCTTGAGTCCTCTCGCACCCAGCATCTATCTGTCGGTAGACGTCACACACATATGTGTTCTTCATACCCTACCCTCAGAACTTCTAAAAAGTGAAAGACGTCACGCATTTTTTTGAAACTCGCACGTCACACACTTATACATGAAAAGAAGCGGTGCACGCACGCACTAGTTCTCTGACACCCACGCGTAGGTACACGTAGGAGCGCATTTGTTTACAAAGAGGCATCTCAATTGACAATTTGACTCGTGTAGTTTTCAACTTCATGGAGGGTCGGGGATCACACGTGAATGATACAGTGTACATAGTTCGACCTGGACGCGGTGATCTGATAGTGCGACCTGGAAGCGGGGGCGCGTTATTGATCGCGTTTTTTTTGCTAGAACTTTAAATAAAAATAGTGGTAAGCGCGTATTCAATTAAAAAACGATTGCTACAACAAAATCACTCCACTCTATATATAAGCAGAAGCCTCGGCGCTTGCTTTACTAGGGTTGCTCTCATTCACTCTCTCATGCTCTCCAGATCTAAACAAGACATTGGTGGCCATACTCTCTCTTCTCACCGCTGGTCACAGATCCGGCCGGACCCCCTCGGTAGGGGCAGGGGAGTAGGTGCATCGTTCATGCGGTCGTCCGCGGCGAGGGAGGAGACCAACAGCTGCCCGCGTGTCCTGATCGGCGGCCCGTGCCATACTCCCCAACATAGCGCCGACTCGGGATGGCCTCCGACCCCTTCATCCTCCCTACCGTATTGATGACAGATCCGGCCTCCAGTCGCCCTCCTAGCCACATCCCGACGACCCTTAGGTATATCTTCCTTCGAAACCGTCCTTACTCTACTGCCCCAGCTTCCCACGTGGCTGCATATGGACATTTTTCTACTTCCATCAGCTGTTCCAAAGCTGCCTAGATTTTTACTATTATTAGAGGTAAAACTAGTTCACACAGTCGAACCTAAGACTTGATTCAAATAGGGAAGAAAGCGGGAAAACTGTAGTATGAATCTAGGACTTGGTTCTAAGAGGAAAGAAAAGGGGGAAAGTAGTAGAGACTGGCTACCCAATTAGTCTCTTGGTTGAAAAGGGGAAAAAAGTGGGGTGGATGGCGAAGGGTGGGGGGAAGTGGACCTATCTCTTGGTCGAAAAAGGAAAGAAACTGAGGGGTGTTGGGGGGACAACGCAAATGAGAACGAGCAGATCTAGATTTTCTGTGCTCACAGAGGAAAATGTTGCCGAGGTGATACAAAATGGGACAAATGCAGACATGCTGCCTGAATGTGTGCCGCTCTCGGCAAACATATCTGCCTCACCACTTTATGGCCCTGCTGTCCCTATGCCCTTATCGCTACCGTTAATGTCAAATCCCATGAAACATGAAGCAATGCCACCTAATGTCACTATTAAGTAATGCTGCTGTCAGTCTAGTGCCATCGATAAATTGAAGCAATGACACCACCATTTTATGAAGTGCTTCCGTCTTGCTTTATTTCCCATGAATTGTGTTTTTGCAGTTACACTTAAATCTCACACCGGTAATATTGCTTCATCCCAGTAAAACTGCACAAATATTTGATTGCACCGAGCACGGAGCTACTAACCATGTGCTACTCTCATGACAGTAATACTAATGCTATTGTTCTGCATGTTAATCTAGTGGCAGTGTTGATGTGATGTGATGCTACTTCTTACTTAATGGCACTTTTTCATACTGTCAATGTAGTGCCAGTTATAACACAATAGATGCTGCTGTTAATCATATGCCACTGCAAATAACTGTCACTGCTTAAATAACCATATTATATATTTGCGCAAACATGGATGTCTGTCTCTATATCATTTCTATTTGTGCAATCAGAAGTACACACCTCAATTTTAGTAGAACTGCACAAAATCAGATGGTTATTCCTAGCTGCCGTCGTCTAACCACCCGTGTTCCAGGTATTCCTACATTGGTAGTAACTAGGTAGAATGACCAACGCAATCTAAAAGAAGCTGATTCATACATTTACTTCCTGATTGCAGTGCAAGGACGAGCCTGCCATGTGTCGCAGAGAAAACAAGCACTGCGTCCTAGTTGGGAATGCACTTTTTCCCAGATCAAGGATGACCAGAGGACTAGCTGGCACAGCTGCGTGGAGGTTTTTAGGACAGGTGCGCGGACAAGAGGCATTGTGGTCTGCTTATTTCTGTAAATAGTGGTGTTTAAATTTAGTGGAACTGCATAAGAAGTTCAGATGGTCAGTCCACTACATGGTTCAGTTCACTATTCCAACTGAGAACAGAATTATAATTGGTAATTCTAGAATGAGAGAACCTAACCCCGGATGGTGGCAACAAAAAAACCAGAGTGATCTCCAGGAAATTAAAACGTGCCTAGGGAGGCCCTTTGCTCAGAGAAGCCTTGTTTGATTTTTCCTGATTTGTAAACCTTCTCACAACTTTGTCTTTTGCTGTGAACTAGTAAATGTTGATTATGTTCTACTACCTCTGTACCGAAATACTTGTAGCTGGGGAAAACTAGTACAAGTTGCCCCAACTACAAGTATTTTGGTACAAATGGAGTATGAATCATTGAGATGTATAAAATTGCTGAGCTTATGCTTTTGAATTATTTTATGAAGCCGAGTTTAATGTGAATGTTCCACATGAATGCTGGACTAGCGTGTGAGCATTTGGATTTACATTGTGGCCTCAGTTAACTACATGAATCACTGTAACAAGATACGTAGTTGCTTATATGTCAGACAACAGAGTATTGATTGTGAGCCTGTCGATAGCCGACTTTTCTAGTGTTGAAGAGAGCTGCATCAATGTGCCGTATTTTACACAACTGCTTATAAGTGGTGTAGCACCAACAGTGTTTACAAGTACTTAACCAGCCTTGCGTACACTATGTATACGTCGGCGCACAGTTGTCGAACAAGTACTCTATTTCATCAAACAAAAAAAAAGTACTCTTTTTCATCGAACACACACTGCTCGTATGATAAACGGTGGCAACTTATGTTGTTCCTTTTGCTTCGTGATATGTTACAAAACCCAAAGTGGGATATATCGATATCCCATGAGATCAACACATGCTCACTATGCCGGTCTTTCTCGGTATTGTTTTTTTTTTCTTCTCATTCTTATTTTCTGGCATCTCCGTGATCAATTCACGCTTTGTCTGGCCAGACGAGATAAATATCGTCACACCAAGAGGGCCATAAGAATATCTCTCCATCATTGAAGGAGCAAACCCTAGTGTCGAGCTATCTAGTCCCTCGTCATACGTTTCCGATGAACCCATAAGTTGTCGTAATGATCACCCTGTTACGAATGACGTTGGAACAACCCCAAAGTGTATCGTCTGGTACAGAGTGACTTGATATTCTCATGGTCTAAGGAATCAAACATAGGCTAACTCTTGTGTTATGAACTACAGACTTCAAACGATATAATATCTAAGTATAACAAACAACTTGGGTCAATTCAACACGATTGTTCTACCAACATGGTGCTCCCAAATGTTACTGGCATATGCCCATGATCAGGAAAACAGAATCATCAAATAAACACTTGAGCTAGTCCTAGAGGTAAGACTAGGAATCTATTTTTACCATTTATACTTCTACACGTGCTAATGAGTTTTACTCCGAATCGCATATTCAAGAACCATAACAGTTATAACATACTCCATCCATAGTATAAGAGCGTTTTTTGACACTAGGTGAGTAGAATATAAACATTAAATATAAAATTAGGAATAAATAATACAAATATTATTGCCTTTAGGGCAATCGGCCAGTTTTACCGTTTTGGGAACCTCACGGAAGGTTTTGGTCTAGTTTAATTCATTTTTTGTTTTTCCTTTACTGGTTTTTTTATACATTCTAAAAAAGATAAAAAAATGTTCACAATTGTTTTAAAAAATAATAATTTTCACAAAAGGTTGAAATTTCTATAAATATTCAAAAATCTAAGGAATTCTCAAATAAGTTAATGTTTTTCAATTTTTTTTTTCAAAAAAGTTGTATTTTTCAAAAAAATTGCATTCTGAAAAATGTTGATGAAATTTCTATAAATAGCTGAACATTTTGTGCTTTCTTGTGAGGAGAGCAGGGGAAGGGGCGGACCAAGAGGAAGGCAGACGAAGGGGCGGAACAAGGAACACTACTTATTTTTCTAGTAGGAGAGATACACACTGAATATTTTATAAAATTATTTGTATTTGAAAAATTAGTTTTTAACTTTATTTACAACCCTTTAAAAAATCCAACAGGCGTATAAACATGCACAATAAACGCATCTGAGCGGGCTGGCCATTAGCGACTCGCCTTAGGAAAAATTAGTTTTTAACTTTATTTACAACCCTTTAAAAAATCCAACAGGCATATAAACACGCACAATGAACGCATCTGAGCGGGCTGGCCATTAGCGACTCGCCTTAGGTGTCACATCGTCTGTTTGACGCCTACAGGCGTCCAACAAGAGGATTCAGGGTAACGAGCCTACTATGGCAATTGACAAAAAATCTTGTGTTTGGTGGAGGGGTTTTTTAGCCATTGGATTTTGAAAATCTCAGCATTTTTGTCGTCGATGTGAGCCGCAATTCATAGAAACGGCCGTTTTTGTCAAGTTATGAAATCTAGCCATTTTTGTTGTTTTTATTGGCTACATAGGACATGGGTTGGATGGTGTAGATTGCATTCCCAGGACCATTATCTCATTCATATCATGCCACATCATCGTCAAATCTCATCATTGTAACGGTTTTTCGTATGCAGGATCGCTCCCACAGCTGTCAAGCTCGTGATCGACCTCCTCAGCTATGTATCGATCGAAAGGAAGGGCGCGGCAGAGCCCCCAACCGACGTGAGTAGTTACGTCCAGTATGGCCCCTCTCCATTCCCAACATGCTATGATACCCTGGGTGGGTAGGAGTGTGCTGAGTCCGTATCACCGCGGAACAACTGCAGCGTCCGAATCTGATCTATCTACGCGACAATTCATCTGGGGACTTCACGGTCGCCAAAGAAGCCCCATGGCCCTCTTATAATGAAAACTAAAGATCACAGTGCAAAGTCAAATAATCGCCGTTTTGGTCATTTTCAAGAGTGAGTACCTTATTAGGAGCATATGGAGAAGAGCCTATTGGCGCGTTGAGATAGTTTAATGGCAAATGATCATGCCATGTACAGTAAGTCTTCTCCATCTCAGCGGAACATTTTCTCGGCTTCAGAATTTGTGGAAATTGATGTACAAACACGCTCTTTACTGTCTGAACTTAGAGCATCTCTAGCAGACCCCGTATAAAGCCGCGACCCGCAAAATAACCGCCAAAATACGGGCCGGCACGGGAAAACCTGCCCGACCAGACCCCGCAAACGAGTCCGACCCGTAAATATTTTTGAGGGGCGTGGCAAAATCTCGTCCCCAACCCGCGAATACGCAGGTTTCCGCCTCGCCCCTATGGTGCCCCGTATCCCAGGAAAGCGGTTGGCGGGAGGGATATTTCAGCCCGCGCCCTTTCCCCAACTCCTTCCGCCGCCGCCCGCCATTGGTTTCGCTCGTCCGCCGCTGCCCGCCATTGGTTTCGCCTGTCCGCCGCCGGGCGGAATCGCGCCGCGGGGGCGCCCCCACCCTCTTCCACCGATACGCTGCACCGGCCCCCCGGATCTGGCGACACGAGCCGCCCCTAGTTGCCGTCGCCGCCGGGGATCGACCGCCCCCGAGCTGCCCCTAGTCGCCGTCGCCGCCGGGGATCGACCGCCCCCGAGCTGCCCCTAGTCGCCGTCGCCGCCCGGGATCGCCCGCCCCCGAGCCGCCGGAGAGCCACCGCCCCTCGAGCAGCCGGGTGAGTGTTTACTTGTGCTTGTGCCGAGCGGTATGCATAGTTGGTTGAGCCCGTGCGATTTTTGTTCATGTAGATGGAATTGAGCCCGTGCGAGAAGTTTTTGCTCGACGATTCGTCCGATTCGGACGACTCGGATGTTGAGGCGCTGCTTGCAAACTATTGGCGGCAGACGTTGGTGATGGCCCTTGCTGTGAAGGAGCACGAAGATGAGAACTAAAAGAGGCGGGGAGGATCGACCGTCGGCCGTCTTTGCATTCCTCGAAATCGCCATCTCGGGAACGAGATGTTGATGCAAGACTACTTCGCGGAGAATCCAACATATCCGCCGCACCTCTTCCAGAGAAGGTATCGAATGCGCCGATCTCTTTTTGTGAAAATTGTTCAAGCTTGCGAGGCAAATTGTCGGTATTTTACTCAAAGAAGAAATGCCGTGGGCTTGAAGGGATTTAGTGCATATGAAAAAATCTCGGCAGCTATGCGGGTGATTGCATACGGCGTGCCGGCTGACTATGCCGATGAGTACCTTCGCATTGGTGAAGATACCACAATTGAGTCAGTGCGTAGGTTTGCCAAAGTGATCATCCGTGTCTTTGGTCCTGAATATCTTCGGGCACCCAACGAGGAAGACATAAAAAAAATTGATGGCATCTAATGAGAGGAAAGGTTGGCCTGGCATGCTAGGTAGCATTGACTGTATGCATTGGAATTGGAAAAATTGCCCGAAGGCATGGCAGGGAATGTATTGTGGCAAGTCTCATGATGCAACAATTGTGCTAGAGGCCGTAGCATCCGAGGATTTATGGATTTTGCATTGCTTTTTTGGTATGCCGGCTACTCTCAATGATATCAATGTGTTGCAACGGTCTCATTTGTTTGCTAGGCTTGCTAGTGGTGATACTCCTGCTTGCAACTACACTATCAATGGGCATGAATACACAAAGGGGTACTATCTTGCAGATGGTATATACCCTCCTTGGTGCATATTTGTCAAGAGCATCAAAGAACCCAAAACTAGGAAACAATGTGAATTTGCAAGGGTGCAAGAGGCAGCCCGAAAAGACATTGAAAGAGCATTCGGAGTTTTGCAATCTAGGTTTGCCATTGTTCGTGATCCTGCTCGTTTTTGGGACAAGCGGACCTTGAAAAACATCATGACACGCTGTATTATTCTTCACAATATGATTCTCGAAGATGAGAGAGAGGCATGAACTTGGAGTTCTTCTACGACAATGTGGGTAGCCGTGTCAAACCAGCTAGAGACCCTAACCACATTAGAGCTTTTCTTCAGACATACAAGGAGATTAAAAATGCAAACACCCACTTTCAGCTTCAGGAGGATCTCATTGAGCACCATTGGCAAAGGGCTGGACAGTAACAAAACTCATTTTTCTATTCATTTTCATCTAATTCATGTCAGATTTGTTTTCGGGACAAGTTTTATATTGAATTATTTAGTTTGCTTCGGTGATTTGAATAATTATTTGTAATGTGGATGATTGTGGTGTGGTATTGATATTTTTTCTGAATAATTATTTGTAATGTGGATGATTGTTGTATTTGTGCTGTGGTATTGATATTTGCGGACCGGCGGGAGCGGCGCAAGAGCAGACCCCGCAAAGCCAACCCGTAAAAGAGCATATTCGGCGAATATCCTTTTATACGGGTCCGTTTTGCGGGGTTTGACTCTGCGGCCGCCCGCGCCGGCCCGCAAAGCCATTTTTGCGCGAACTGGAAACGCGTTTTGCGGGTCGGCGTTATACGGGGTGTGCTAGACATGCTCTTATCTTGGACGGCCGCGATTTCAATTCACACGCCAAATGATCTTGTCTATAATGGGGCGCGACAAACCAAAATACCTTATCACCTTAATTTGCCCGCGCGAACAATGTTGATATAGCAATGTAGGAAAGAAATTGAAGAAATGACAGTGACGGGTGCACCGTCAACATGGTGTGGTGATATCCAGGTTTTTCAGTCGAATAATACACAAGCTATATATCCAAGAGGGAGACTAAGCGTTACTCTCTCCATTTCACAATGTAGTGCCTATAGATTTTTCTGAAAGTCAAACTTTGCCAACTTTGACCAAGTTTATAGAGAAAACTGTATACATCTAGAATATCAAACATGTACATTCCGAAAATATAAGTCATGATGTATCCAGTGATATGCATTTGGTATTCTAATTGTACCTATTTTTCTCTACAAATATGGTCAAACTTTGTAATGTTTGACTTTTGAAAAAATATATAGGCACTACATTATGGAACGAAGGGAGTAGTTGTTTGTTGGCTTGCTTGCGTGCTCGGCAACTGGGTGGATGCGCGCCTTCTGTTACAGATGTATATGTATATGGCCACTATTGCTGCATAGAGCGCAATGTAGGCTAGCACGGGGAGGAGGATGAATATGACGTTCCTGGACGACTTCCATTTCCTGGTACTTCCTGCCGCGTAGGCCGCCAGGAGGCCGAGCATGTCCAGCCAAATGGCCGTGTGGACCGGCCAGAGCGGCCACCTGCGGCTGCTTGTCTGGGACGGCAAGAAACGCCGTAGCCACGCGAGGTTGCTCAGCGTGAACGGGAGCAGCATGACGATCGCGATCACGGACGCCATGAACGAAGTGGAGTTGCTGTACAGGAAGATGTCGTACCGGCGCTTGTTGACGTCGTGCAGGATGGGGTTGCCGGCGGCGTTGCCCTCTTCCCACAGTCCGCCCGGTGGCCTCAGGCCGCTCTGGTACGTCACGCTCGCGACCAGGACCCCTAGCAACATCAGGTACTCCAGCTCCTCGTCCTTCTCCTGGTCGGGGCCGTCTAGCCCGCGTGTTCGTCGTCGTCTTATTCTGCGTTCATCGTGTTGGTGGTTCCTCCTGTAGTTGCGGATGTACCAGAAGATGGCTACCTGCAGGGGTATGGAGGCCGACACCACGATGACCAGCGTCAACACATAGATGGAGGTCTTGAGATGCCGGGAGCTCCCGGCAGCGTAGGCGCCCATGAGCGCGAACATGCCCACCGCCATGCACACATGGAGCGCGTAGCACCGTATTCCCGGCCTGTATAGCTTGCGGTTCACGAGGAGGAGGATGAGAGCCACCGACGCCATGAAGCTCGCCGCGTTGCAGTAGAAGAAGGCCTTGTAGCGGCGCGGGTAGTTGTCGAGGAGGACCGGGTAGCCCGCGCGGTGGCCATGCTCCTCGTCGTCCTCTTGCCAGAAGCCGCCCGGCGGGGTCAACCCGGCTTGGTAGGTAAGCGCCGCGGCCAAGATGGCGATTAGCAGCAACACCTGACGCTTGTCATCCAACTGCTCCTTGCTTTGTCGCCCTCCTCCTCCTAATACCACTACCGGAGAAGCAGGAGCGGTAGGAGTAGCAGGATCAGGAGCTACCGTACCAGCAGGAGTAGTAGCAGGAGGACTAGCAGGATCAGGAGCTACCGTACCAGCAGGAGTAGCAGGAGGAGTAGGATCAGGAGCTACCGTACCAGCAGGAGTAGCAGGAGGACTAGCAGGATCAGGAGCTACCGTAGCATCAGGAGTAGCAGGACCAGGTACAGCAGCGACGTTCTCCTTCTCCCCTCCTAACGCGATATGGACGACGACGTAGGAGAGGACAAGGCAAGCCACCGCGACGACATAGATGGACGTGCTTGCATCCCTGGTGCTCCCGGCGGCATAGGCGATGACGAGGCCGATCAAGTCCAGAACCATGGCTGCCACCAACGTGCGGCGCTTCAGTAGGAACTTGCTCTGGACCATCATGACCACCACCAGAGATGTCACGAATGCTGCCGAGTTGCTGTAGAAGAAGACCTGGTACCGAGCAGGATGTGTCGTCCGGAGCACCGGGTGGCCGATCTTATGCCCATTCAGGTCATCTTTCCAGAGGCCGCCTGGTGGATCCAGTCCGGCTTGGTAGGTGATGTTCACCGCGAAGCTAGCAAGTACCATAACGAAAAATCGAGTGTTTTTCAGGTCTGGATCCGCGAGTGCGCTCGCACCTGCATATATAATGAATGGGTCAATCATCCAATCATTCAATCAAGTAGTAGTACTATCATCTTAACCTACTCTTCCAAATTGTAGTTGATTAAGCAAAAGATGTGGTTAAACCAGCTGGGTGTACTAGACCCCCATATCTATGAAATTTTCTAAAAAATATCTCCCAAACAAGAAAATATATGGACTTCAAACTTCTCTAGTCAACAATAACATTAGAGTTACAGTGTGGGAAAAATAAACCAGAGTTTTCTGGTCTCACATAAGTATATAACACAATAATTTCTGGTTAAGCTATATTATTTTAAGTAATTATGGTTCATAAGAAAACTTGGAATTTTTTGACATGTTTTAGTTCTAAAGTTTTGTTGATCTGTAAAGTTTGAAGTCCATATTTTTTTAGAGTAATATAGAAGTTCGTAGTTTTGTGTGTACTGCACATTTATCTGAGTTATTCGGACCATCCAAGATGCATTGACATCTATATGCTACGAACTAACTCTGTATTACTCCCAAAAAGTTACAGACTTCAAACTTTACAGATCAACAAAACTTTAGAACTAAAACATGTCAAAAAATTCCACGTTTTTTATGAACCATAAATACTTAAAATAATATAGCTTAACCGAAAATCATTGTGTTATATACTTATGATACTACTTAGATAAATCATAAATGTGCATGATACTACCTATGTACTCCTATTGTGACTAGCCTTAATCATAGCTAGTATTATACTCCCATTGAGACCAGCCTTAATCATAGCTAGTATCATGCATGCCAACTAGGTATTTTTGTTGAGGTGACACACAATTAAATGAGGAGAGGGTGGATTGAGTATCATGATATGATATTGTATAATATTAAATGATGGACTACTATGTGTTATGCATGATAATAAATAATGCCAATATAATACCAAGCTATGATACTATGCATCATGGAGGTAGTATCATACACTAGTATCATATATATTTCAACGAAATTTTAGTGAAACTTCTAAAATATCGCATATTTCAGTGGGGTCTGAAATATTTTAACCCCGAAATTTCGATCTAGATTCAAACTAATTTTAAAATAAATTTAAACTATATTAAAATTCACTAAAATTAAGTGAAATTTGATATCTTAAAATCCGAAATAATTTCTTAATACTAGTATATGATACTTTCCATTGTGACCAGCCTAGGTGAATAGAATAGTGATTTTGTCTAATCTAATTAACATTGTCTCCATGTCCGCATGAGCCTGACATCGCACCAACCGATACATAAGATAATCGCAAGTAACTTAGATTTAACAAACTATATTTATGTAAAAGTCAGAGAGTGATTATGGTTTGTTGCTTCCCACTAAACCGTCCAATCAAGGCATCCTTAACTTGTCTGCACCTGTTGCACAAATCATAATGTTTGGATTAATGTTTTTTTATTGCCAGTGACTTGCAAATCCCTCCATCTAAAATATACTGCATATAGATAGAGGTTGCTCCAAGTCAAACTTTGCCTTTTTATTTAGTTTACAGAAAGAAAATAAATTCAGCAACTGCAATGTCAAATAAATAGTGTGAAAATATTTTTCATGGAAGATATGGTGTTTATTTGATACCGCAAATGTTGATATGTTTCTCCATGAGATTTTCTACCGTAATAGTTATTAGCATTTGCAGCAAACAAATAGCAAAACTGGGAGTTGCAATTTCCAAGGCAGGATTCCAGTTTGACACGAGGATTAGCCGTTTAGCAAAAGATAAAAGAGAAACCAACAAGTTAAGATGTAGAGCAAGTATACCTCCGGTACTCAAGCTCTGCAACCATCCGGAGAAACTATCACACATGTTCTTGATTGGCCAATAGAAGACATAGTTGAGAGCCAGCTGCAGGACTACGCAGAGAGGAACCGCAGCGGCCAGGGAGAGGACCTTGATGGTATTGTCAGTCTCCCTGCAGCTCCCAGCAGCATAGGCCCCCATGAGGCCCAGGAGCGCCACCGCGATAAAGCCGTAGACCGCCACGAACCTCGCCGAGATGGTCCTGCTCAAGTTCTTGTCCAGGAGCAGCAGGATGATGAGCAAGGAGGCGACGAACGCCGTCGTGTTGCAGACGAAGAAGGCCCGGTACCTCCGGAGCGCACTATCTTCCATGATGGGGTCGCCGGCGAGGTGAAGAAGGCGGCCATCCTTGTGCTCGGTGCTGGTCCAGAAGGCACCAGGCGGGTTCAGCCCGGCGGCGTAGGAGATGGTGACTGCGAAGGTCGCCAGCAGCATCAGCACCTCGATCTTCTCCTTCTCTTGGTACCCTGTGTTTGTGTTTCTGGGGGTGTGGTTGTCGCGGCGGAGGGGCAAACAGAGGTAGCAGATGAAAGCGTACGTGATGTAGGCCAAGACGGGGAAAGCGAGCGCCACGACCCAGATGGTGGCGAAGGTGTCATGGCAAGTCCCGGCTGCGTAGGAACCCATGAGCCCAAGAAGGTCGAGCACCATGACCACCCGCAGCACCACCGACCAGGCCGGGCTGTCCCTGCGCAGCATGACGAGGATGAGGCAGACCACGACCGACGAGGCGAGCGCCGTGCCGTTGCAGTAGTAGAAGGCGAGGTACCGGCGGTAGTGGATGTCCCGGAGGATCGGGTCGCCGGCGAGGGGGCCGTGCCCGTCCGCCTGCTGCGTCTGCCAGGCTCCCCCGGGCAGGTTGAGCCCGGTGACGTACGTCACCGTCGCCACCAGTGTGGTCAGCAGCAGAAGCTGCTCTTTCAGCTCGTACAATTTTGAGTCTGAAATTGAGTCTATGTTGGGCGTCGCCATTTGATTTGCTTGTGGCGGCCGGGGTGGAGATGGAATATGCTGCATGATCTTGCTAGCTGGGAGATCCTTGCATTGCATAGCATTGGTTATATACATGTAAATGTCAACTTTGGTACAAATTGGTTGCTTCTAGCTAGTTTGTTTCTGTGACCAGACCAAAAGACTTGGTGATTTTATACCCCAAATGTCTTTTTCCCAGTTGGGATACATGACCCGACGACGACTTCGCTTTGCATTTTTTGCAAATCACGTTTATCTTCCTGTCTCGCACGCTTCACTGTTTTTTACACATTGATGATTATACTTCTTTGAAATTGACTAAAGATCGGAGACCATGTACCCGTCGTTGTAGAATTGTTGCTCAAGGTTGGCTGGTTGGAGTAGGCAACTGACTAGATGCAAGTTAGCAGGTCGCATTTGCTGGGAATGATAAATCAATGAGCCGGACGGTAGTCTTTTAAATTTGTGATGACAAGAGCATCGCCAACAAACCGTTGCCAAGTTCGTTCAAGAGGAGAAAAAGTGCAAAGTAATGACCTCTCCAACAAGAGCAGGAGCTAAATTTTATGTTTTGCACACGAAGCATGCTGTCTCCGGTTGTAGTCCAAAACATAAAAAGGCGATTTGGCTCCCGGGCTCAGATGAGACCGGGCATGAACAGTAAAATCATTTAAAATACAATTTTTTTTTCAAAAAATTGTGATTTTTTTTGTGGTGAAGGATGATTGAATGCGTGATGTGCGTGCCAAATTTGAGAACGTTTGGACATCATGAGGAGCTCTCGGGAAAAAAGACAAAATTAGGTTATGTGAAAAAGTTTACTGTTTTGTACTATTTAGACCTGATTTTGTCTTTTTAGCTAAGAGCAGCTCAAATGACCAAATGCTCTGAAATTTGGCACGAACATCACCCACTCATGCATCTTTCACCATAATTTTTTTCTGAATTTTTTGATTTATTATTATCATTTTACTATTCACCAGGTGCATGTGAGCTCGGGTTCCGGATTGAATTATTGTCCAAAACAGCTCTACTTATGAAATGGTCATTCCCTGTTGCATTATTGGAGTAGGGAATTAGTGAGATGCAAGTTGGCAAGTCTCATGGACCAGGGAATTTTATTAAGTGACAAGTAATAAGAAATCACACAAATAACTGAGAACCAACAGTTGGTTGGA
Source organism: Thinopyrum elongatum (assembly GCA_011799875.1). Taxonomy (NCBI): domain Eukaryota; kingdom Viridiplantae; phylum Streptophyta; class Magnoliopsida; order Poales; family Poaceae; genus Thinopyrum; species Thinopyrum elongatum. The sequence continues at coordinate 44,983,647 of CM022298.1, read as the reverse complement.
TGGTTATGAGAGTGGCTATACCCCTAGGGCACCAAGGATCAAAGTCAAAGTTTGACTTCCTATGCAATATCACTTAAGAGAAAAAAAAATTCTCAGTGAAAGGGGATGTTCCTGTGACCAGCGAGGCATCCACGACTCTGGTCTTCAGTAAACATTGTGTGCGTGTAGTGGTGACATATGTGCTTCTGCGGTTATACTCGGTGTTTCTCAAGGCCTGAAGTGTTAGTGGCATGATATTACAAAAGGCTTACCATCTACTTACTTGGGTGAAGTTTAACTAATTATAACGTGACTACATGTACATGTTCGCGCGCGTGTGTCTACATATTATTGCTTTGTGATTATTATTTCAGGTATGTTATAGTGCCCTATCATTCTCCTCATTCATATTATAAATGATTAGAGAGATTCTTCGTTCTCTCACTAGTAGAAAACAGGGCTTTGGTCCAGTCCAGAAAAGGGCATTAATCCAGGTTCTCCTACGAATCGGGACCAATGGGTGCATTAGTACCGGTTCGTGAGGCCAGGGCGCCGGCCGGGCCTCGGGAGCCATTGGTCCCGGTTCATCTGGCCCCTTTGGTCCCGGTTCCAGACAAGAACCGGGACCAAAGGGCCTCGCTCCTCGCGCTGCCCTTTAGTCCCGGTTGATGGCTGGAACCAGGACTAAAGAGTAGGCTTCTGTCCCGGTTCTAGCCACCAACCGGGACTAAATAGATGCCTATATATACCCTCGCCTCTGCCCACCCTCTCCTCTGTTTTTTGGCCGTGTGGGAGGTGTGTGCATGGGCTGCTCTGTCTCCCTTCTATGCATGCACATGAGGTGTTCGATGAAATGCCCGAGCCACACTTAAGCTTTCTCTCTCCAAGCTTGACCTGCAAGCTCCATTTTCCCCAAGATTTGTCTAGCTTAGGCGGTCCGTCCCGTCCCGTCCCCGTCCTCACCGCCGTCGATCGCCCGCGCCGATCTCGTCGCCGGCACCACCGTGGTGAGCCTCTTGTTCTTATCTTCTTTTTAAAAGAAAAAAATCTTACTTGTACGATTTAGATAGATACTTGTATGATTTTCTTACTTTTATTATTTTTTGTTATTATATAGTGCCATGGTTTTGGTATCTGCCCCCGTCGGCCCTCGTCCTGTCTATGATTCGGATATGGTATATTATCTTTTATTACTATTTGTTTCATTTAGTGTTTATGACAATTATGCCAACCAAGTGACATAGATGTTTTTATCTAGGAGGTATGTGAACCGAAAATTCCAACCGACCTTCTTGTCGAGAGGTTAAATTTAGTTGAAAAAGAAAACAATTACTTGAAGAAAAAATTGAAAAGAATTGAGGAGGAGAAGATGGAATTGGAGTTGCATGTTGCCGATGTCGTCGATAATCACAAGATCCAGATGGATGCAATGCGCTTGAAGATTAGGAAGATTAAAAAATATGCCATTGATAATGAGGCTTGGTATCATTATGCCGTTGGATCAATTGTTACCTTAGTTGCGATTATGATCACATTTGTTGTTGCATTTAAATGTTTTTCATAGTTTCAATGTATGTTTTAATTAGATGCTCTAGAGAGCTATATGTTGTTCTATGAGAACTATGTATGAACTTTATTTATTTATTTGTTCAGTAATAACATTTGATCACTACTGTACTTTGGTTTTAATGTGATGATGAACTTGTATTAATTTGGTCACTTCTCTATTCATGATGTTCTGTATTGGTTTTTGATACACTTAATTATATAATGCACGCAGATGAACCGGCAATGGATGTACGGTGACCGACGCACCTCCGAGTACATTGAGGGCCTTCATAAATTTCTCGAAGTGGCTGAGGCAAACAAGCAGAATGGTTTTATGTCTTGTCCATGCCCTGTCTGTGAGAATACAAATGATTACTCTAACTTGAAAACCCTTCACGTCCACCTGCTTGAGAAGGGTTTTATGCCACACTATAATGTTTGGACCAAGCACGGAGAAAGAGGGGTTATGATGGAAGACAACGAAGAAGAAGAGGATGATGACAACTATCCCGCTGAATACGGTGATACTGCAATGGGGGAAGCTGAAGATCAAGAGGAACCAGACGATGTGCCCGATGATGATCTTCGCCGGGTCATTGTTGATGCAAAGAGACAATGCCAAAGTGAAAGGGAGAAGTTGAAGTTCGATTGCATGTTAGAGGATCACAAAAAAGGGTTGTACCCAAATTGCGAAGATGACAACACAAAGCTCGGTACCACACTGGAATTGCTGCAATGAAAGGCAGACAATGGTGTATCTGACAACGGATTTGGGAAGCTACTGAAAATATTGAAGAAGAAGCTTCCAAAGGATAACGAATTGCCCGACAGTACGTACGAAGCAAAGAAGGTTCTATGCCCTCTAGGATTGGAGGTGCAGAAGATACATGCATGCCCTAATGACTGCATCCTCTACCGCGGTGAGTACGAGGATTTAAACGCATGCCCGGTATGCGGTGCATTAATTGCGGTATAAGATCAGACGAGATGACCCTGGTGATGTTGAGGGCGGGCACCCCAGGAAGAGGGTTCCTGCCAAGGTGATGTGGTATGCTCCTATAATACCACGGTTGAAACGTCTGTTCAAAAACAAAGAGCATGCCAAGTTGATGCGATGGCACAAAGAAGACCGTAAGAAAGACGGGAAGTTCAGAGCACCCGCTGACGGGTCGCAGTGGAGAAAAATCGAGAGAAGGTGGGGGGACTTTGCAGGTGATGCAAGGAACGTATGGTTTGGTTTAAGCGCAGATGGCATTAATCCTTTTGGGGAGCAGAGCAGCAATCATAGCACCTGGCCCATGACTCTATGTATCTATAACCTTCCTCCTTGGTTGTGCATGAAGCGGAAGTTCATTATGATGCCATTGCTTATCCAAGGCCCTAAGCAACCCAGCAACGACAGGTGACTACCCTACAAGTGAAGGGGTGATTCATCTAGAAAATGTTTTAAGGAGTACCTGTCTATGGAGAAAGGAATACATCAAGCTTCCAAACTGGATGCCTCAGCAGACTCAGCTGGATGAGGCCCCTCAGCAGAGTCCTCTTCCGCCTCAGCTGTCTCCGGCGCGTCAGCGGACTCCGCCTCCTTCGGCGCGTCAGCGCACTCCGCCTCCTCCGGCGCATCAGCGGACTCCGCCGCCTCAGCAACGGCAGAAGTGAGACGCCGCCGCACCGGCGGCTAGCAGTACAAGAGGCGGGAAGAAATTCAAATTTGGTCGAAGCGTCAAGGCTCCTGCAAAGTTACCATATGAGAGGACTGACAAGGAAAATGCGGACATCAGTGCTGCCGAAGTGCAGACCCATTTTGAACGGAAACATCCATCTCCGAAGGAAACAATATATCCGGTGAAAGCGAAGCGCACTCTGGATACCCTTAAGCGACCACCACCGCCTCCGCCGCAATCCAACTATGACCGCTGTATTGAAAGGACATATGATGAAGCGCGGCGGTCAGGAAGTACTACCAGTGCTGCAAGAGAAGCAAAACGAAGAAGTGGGACAACAATTCCCCAGCTCGGCTTACAGGAGAAGCAATCATGCCCCCCGCTCAAGGTGTCTAGCGATATCGCTAATCATCCGGGGCTACTGCCCGGTACCACCCTTGGTGATTACATGGGCGATGATGTACAGTTTGAAACGGCTGAGGTAGTAGAGATCATTAGATATGAGCACGGGAAGCCTCTCGTCAAACCTGATCATCCTCTTCTAACAACGATGATGCGAAGATTGCATGACTGGTACTTGGGAAGCTGCAGGAAGAATGGAATCGATAGTTTGATGGTGAGAATTAAAGATGAGCACGACCTCATTGGAGTCGACCTGATGCCTGTTGAATTTGTGAAATTATTTCAGTTATTCAATCAAGAGGCCCTCGACAAACAACTCATAACTTGCTACTGTCTGTAAGTATTACTTCTGTAATTAAGTCTCTAGCTCAGCTCATTCATTGCATGTATATATATAATTATCCTCATTATATTATGCAGATTGAAGATCGTCGAATGCAAAAAAGGACAAATCTATGACATTGGGTTCATTAGCCCAAATACCGTAAATGAATGGTCGGTAGGAAATAGAGTTGAAGATACTGAGCAAAACTTGCTAAAATCGTTCCTTCGACATCAAAACAAAGGGAAAATACTCTTTCCTTACAACTTCAAGTGAGTGTTACTGTCTTGTGCATATTCGGTTTCGCTTACTCGAGGTTAAGTAATGTAATTAATGAGTTATGCGTGCGCAGGTTCCACTTTATTCTGCTAGCCATTAAGCTTGACGGAGAGGTAGTAACTGTTTTAGACTCGAGACGTAAAGATCCCCAGGATTATGCGGACATGACTGCAATGCTCCAGAAGTAAGTTCAATCATTATCGCACCATATCAGCAACTTTCGTTCATTTCCTGATATCAAGTAATCATTTTCTTTGCCTAGCAGGGTTTGAAAAAAGTTCACCGGAATGGTTCCGGGTCTGCAGAAGGAGTTGCGATTTACACATCCCCAAAGTAAGTAGTACTAGCTAGTTCACGCATCTCTCATTGATTCTAGTTTCATCAATACCATTTATCATGCTTGATTATCAGTTTGATTGAACTCTATTCTCGTAAAGTGCTTGTGGCAGGAAGGCGGGAATAATTTATGTGGATACTACATTTGCGAGTTCATACGCCACTCGACCTCTGAGCGGGGCTACTCCGACAAACAATTTGAAGTACGTAAACAATATTCATAATTTTATTTTATTACCATCAATTGTGTTGAGTTTCATTCATATATATGTATTGTCCCCCTTCTTTAAATTAAATGTGGCAGATGCGGGATGAACTCCTACCACATGATCGCATACGAGCAATTCAAGAGGAATTGGCGGGATTCTTTCTTGACCACGTCATACATAAAGACGGAGAATACCATACGGAAATTCAATGGAAGTTTGGTGCTTGATGATGTCAGGGATGTTATATTGTATATATGTAGTAGCGTGGGATAGATATACGAAAACTTGTTGTTCGACCAAGCACAGAGAAAGAGAGGTCACTTCTCTCTATATATGTTCATGATCGATCACGATGTTGTGTAATTAATGGTTCCTTCATTTGCTTACTAGCTAGCGTCGAGTTCTCCCTATATGTAGTAGCTACGGTCGACAAAGCACGGAGAAAGAGAGGTCACTTCTCTCTATATGTAGTAGCTAGCTAACACAATATGAAACCCCTAAAACCTCCAAAACCCCTAAACCCCCCCTTTAAAAAAAACCACAGCGCATGGGAGCTGCTGACGCGTGGCTGCCTTTTAGGTACTCCTGCCTGGGCGCCCCACAGCGGCCACGTGGAGTTGCTTTAGTCCCGGTTCGTAAGCCAACCGGGACTAAATGTTTTGGGCATTAGTCCCGACCGTTTTGTCCCGGTTCCAGAACCGGGACTAAAGGCCCTCTGGAACCGGGACTAGTGCCCTGTATTCTACTAGTGTCTCCTTTGTTGGGAATTTTTATCCGACTGGCAGCTAAATACAAACCAATGAGTTGGTACTTGGTGGTGAGAGAGAGAGAGGACAATCTCATGCAGAGTAATGATAATGATCTATCCAACAGGTGGTTGCTTGGCCTTGTTAGCCTTGTTACTAAGACTTCCAAGACAATTGGTCAATGTGTGACTTGGTACCGCCATACTGGTGACGACGTAGAATGAATCTCAACTTTGTGACCTATATGTTCGTCTATTTTTCGGAATAGAATTTAAATTGCTCTAGAATGAAAATTGCTCGACATGAACTTTCCTTCGCTTATACTATGAGTATACTCAAAGTACATTTGAAGATAAATTCATCATCTCATTTATAATGTGATTGCTTTGACAAATAAAGGGCGATGAAAAATTATACAAGCATCATTGGCTTGGTCAACTTTTCGTGCATCCCATTAACATTGGTTAATATTATAGCGAGCAGTGATCAATGGTATTACTATATATATATAGCGGGCAGCCCGATGCACGTAGCTCCTACTTGCGCAGGGTCCGGGGAAGGGTACGACCGCTTTGTGTCTACAGTACACAGCCTTTCCCTACATTTACACACACACACACTTTCTGTAAAATTGTAACACCCCCATGTATCTATTACAGTGATCACCTCTCAAATATGACAAGTCATCTTCATTTGTAATGCCTGATCATCATGTTTAAACACTTCAATTCAAATTTCTCTCTGAAAATCAATTCAAACTCAAGTGCAAAATAAAGTTGCTCAAAACTTGATGGAAAAATGTTCATCTTTTAGCGAATAATCTAAAACTATTTGCTGTTAAGGAACACAACATCATCATCAATCCTAAATGGGCTAAAGCATTTTAGCAGAACCAAAACATCACCTAAAATGATCTATTCATTCTTGAGTAAATTCAAATGGGATCCAAAATTGCCCAAAACTTTTTGTGGCAATGCTGAATATTGCAAAGCATTTATGTGAGCAAGTTTCACATTTTTTTGTAGCAACAATTGATAGCTCAAAATATTGCAAAAACCCTGCTGTAAAAAGAAAAAGCAAAAGCAGAAAATAGAAAATAGAAAGAGGCACTGTGCACCCCGAACCCAGCCCACCTGGCCCATTTCCCCTTCCTTCTCTCTCTCTCCCTCGTCGTGTCAGTTCGCCGGTGGCTGCGCGCGCGCGCCGGTCAAACGGCGACACGACGACGGCCACCGACAGGCGAGGGGATAAGGACCCCCCTCGTCCATCCCCCTGCCTCCTCCTCGTTCACTCTCCCCTTCTCCCTCTCCCTCTCCCTCGATTTGGAGGAGAGGCCGACGTGGCCGCCGCCGTGTCCCACTCGTAGTCGCGGCCACCGCCTCCCGTTCGCATCGCTGACGCGTCCTACAGCTCCACCTCGCTCGTCTGCCTCGGCTACGCCTCGTCTTCGAGCTCGGGAACGACCTCACGCTCGGGATTGACCTCGCCTCTTCGTCTCAGTCTCCGGCACTCGCCGTCGTCTCCGTCCACCGCTGCTGCTCCTAAGCTCACACGGGCCTTTCTTGGCCGCACGGTGAGCCTCTTCCTTCCTTTCCCTCCTCGCGCCTTACATTTTGCCGTAGCTAGCTCGCCCGCATGCCGAGCTCCGCCGTCCGCCATTGTCGCCGTTGCGCTCGAATCTGGGCTCCTTCGCTTGAGCCAGTAGCTCCAACGAGCTCCTGGAGCGCCATAGACCTCGCCTAGCCGTTCCGTTTGCGCGCAAACGCCCCCCAATGCCGAACCCACGTTTGGCCGAACTCCGGCGCCCGCCCCGCCGCTCGCCACCGTCGTCTCTGGCCGTTTCCGGCCGAGCCACCACCGTAGATCGACGCGCGAGCTTGCGCCCGTTCGAACGCGCCCTTGTGCGCGCCAGATGATGCCCTGTAGCGCGTTTCCGACGTCGGCCCACGCCCTCCGCCGCGTCTGGAGGTCGCCGGCGTCAAGCCACTGGCCGCGTTGAGCTGGCACACTTGGGGCCACCCCCTGGGTCACTGCCAGTGGGGTCCCTGGCCCCAGCTGACCAGTTGACCTGGTCAACTGTGCTGACTGGGCGTCCTTGTGACGCTGACGTGCGGGCCCCACCGCGTAATTAGTTTAACTAAACCATTTTTATAATTAAAATTAATTAGTTTAGCTAATGAGTCTATGACAGGTGGGGTCCAGTAGCTAATTAACTCAGATTAGTTAGATTTAATCCACTGTCAACCCTCAGAGGCTGGCATGTGGGTCCCACTGGACCCACAGGTTAGGTTTGACCCTGGTCAACCGACCAGTTGACTGCTGACATCATCATTAAGTCATGCTGACATCATAGTTCATTTTCATTAATTCTGTTAATTTAAATAAATCCAAAAAATACTAAAATCATTGAAAATTCATAGAAATTAAACCGTAGCTCGGATCGAAAATTTTTCTACATGAAAGTTGATCAAAACGACGAGATGAATCCGACCGTGCTATTTGTTTCCATGACGAAACCATCTACGTAGGAGAACCCGCAACTTTCCTTCCATTTCCGGTAGATGAATAGTGCATATACACCGATTAATAAATCCCACTTTAATCCTAAAATAACTAAAATGACTTAGACAAATCTTTAGGCAACCCTGCACTGCACCGTAGGCATAGCATGCTCTGTGTTGCATTGTTTGCTGTGTATTTATCTGTTTCCTCCCCTTCTTCTCTCTCGTTAGACCCCGACACTAACATAGTCCCCGAGGCCGACGCAGCTCCGGAGGTCGACTACGCCCCTGACGACCAGACCCTTGCCGCAGAGCTTCCAGGCAAGCACCTCCCCTTTGAACATTCCGATATCGCCTATCCTCTTCTCTCTTATGCTTGCATTAGAAATTGCTGCTGCTACTGCTTTACCTATTCTGATGCATAGCCTGTTTTGTAACCTGCTGTTGATAATTATCTGCTTATCCTAAACTGCTTAGTATAGGCTGGGTAGAGAACCATCAGAGACCCCCACTTTGACCCAACTGCCCCGCTGGATTATCAGAAGACCCGATCAACGGGATCGAAGACCAGGCCCCGGCACCGCACATCACTTCCCCCTTAGTTGCTCGACACTACTGGGTTACTATCGAGTGCCGAGGGTGACACCTCAACAGCATTTTTGATGTTAACCCTGTAGGTTAGTTCATCGGTTATGGTCATCGAGGGTGATTCCTCCTTCTCCACTCCCGATAATGACACTGTCGTGCAACTCCTCAAGAGTGGACCTCGAGGGTGATTCCTCCTTCGTTCACCTTGACGATAACATAAGGTGGAATTCCATCGAGGGTGATTCCTCAGGGTTCCCCTTGGTGTTAGACACACGGTTACTATGGTTACTATGACTTAACACTGAACCATGTTACTAAAGACGGGTCGGCCCTGAGGGGTACCCGCGCGAGCATGTGATGCGAGTGATGTGGAGACTGGTTGACCTGGAAGGTGCCCGCGAGATAATTACGAGGTGTGGCCGGGCATTCTTAGCCCTTGCCGCAAGTCCTCGAGACGGGGCGACGGGATCACATCGATCGTGAGTCTCTGCTCGTTACCGCGCGCTCCTAATCCACTAACGGTTTGGATATTTGATCCGAGGGGCCTCTGGCCCGATTGCACTAACCATCACGTGGGCATAGTATGGGCGTTCTGCGTCGTATGCATCAGCCGAAGCTTAATAGACTTCAATGAGGAGTGGCGCGCGCCAGATTGGACTGGTTAAGCTCGCGCTTGTATTAAGGGGGCTAGGTCTGCTTCCGGCCGTGAACATAACGCAGAGGAGTTCTCGGGGCGATGGCACAAGACCCCTGGGGGCATAGGTTAGTCCGGCGTGCTAACCTCTCTATTAAGCCTAGGTCGGGTTACGGCGTATCATTTGGCCGAGGCCGGGCATGACCCAGTAAAGTGTGTCCGACCAGAGTTAAGCGAGCGTGGTGGGTAAGTTGGTGCACCCCTGCAGTGAAGAAAACATCTATCGATAGCCTATCCTACGGTAACGGACACTCGGAGTTGTATCCCGATCGGTACAACAAGAACCTGACACTTGAGATGATAACTGGATAGTATGGCTCTGGGATTGCTTTCTCGCAGGAAGTCGAGGAAGAATCTCTGGGCGAGGTTGATGACACTACTATTACTTTACTTTATGCTAATCTGCACTCTTCTAATGCTGCAAGACCATTGAAGATGTTGAAGATGCTAGTCTTCGATAGGACTAGGCTTTCCCCTCTGTTCTGGCATTTCTGCAGCCCAGTCCACATACACAGCTTCCCTTTGATAATGTTGCATATGTAGTGTAGATCCTTGCTTGCTGAGTACTTCGGATGAGTACTCACGGTTGCTTTGCTTTCTTTTTCTCCCCATATCCTTTAGGCGCAACCTGATGACGGAGCCCCTGAGACAGCTGCCCCCGCCGATGACTACTACTACCACTCCGAGGGTGGTTACTACTTCGAGTTGACCGACGACCAGGAGTAGGTTCGGAGGGTCCCAGGCAGGAGGCCTGCGCCTTTCGATCGTAGCTTTTGTTTTGCCCTGCCTTCTTATAGGCTTATCTCTGTTTCTGTATTATATCTGTATTCAGATATCTAACGCTTCCTCTGATGCTTGCTTGTCATCAAGCTTATGTATTCAAGCCCTCGAGGCCCTGGCTTGTAATATAATGCTTGTATGACTTTATTTATGTTTTAGAGTTGTGTTGTGATATCTTCAAGTGAGTCCTTAGGCTTGATCATGTGCATATGCGTGTATGGTTAGTGCATGATTAAGCCGGGGTCATCATAGGTTGGTATCAGAGCCGACTGTCAGTAGGATTCCCCTTCCCAACTCCTTGGCCGAAGTTGAGTGCAGTAACCGAAAACTGGTTTACTAACTTTAATGTGTGGCTTACGGGCCCACGTCGCCAATTGGGTGGTTTTAGAATCTTTTATTCCTCGTCTATACTCTAGGACTCTGATATCTCTTCTATTCCGGTTAAAGATTTTGCAAACTACAACACTAGGTTCTCGTAACGATTTTCCCCGGAGAGCCCCTTCATACCGGTGGTTGCCTGCTTCAACAGAAGACTCTGAAGATACTTCTCGAAGTTCCTGAGACCATTAGGCCTACTGCTCTTGCAAGTTCCCTACTACCGATAATCACTGTGAATAGCTACACATCCTTGCCATCTGAACCTTCGTTCCCAGTTACTACTGTATGTACAAGATACCCCGAAATACTCTTCTTTAATTCGAGAATTCTTCGAACCTACTGCCTTGCAGTTCCTTTCCGCCTGAACATACTTATGAATAATTCCTCACATTTCCAGGGATCCATTCATCCCCAGTTCTTCTGGTGTTTCATGAAATACCTCGTATTACTATACGACTTTAAAAAAATCATCTGCAGCCTACTGCTTGTGATAATTCTTCTGATCTGCTTGCATTATGGTTAGTTCCATATGTCAAGTAAACATCGGAGATACCCTTTGTCACTATCATTCTGATCCTATTGATTCAACATGTGTGCGAATACTCGCAATCATCAGTTGTTTCCTACTAATTCATCCTTCCGGCTCAGACGTCATTATGTATATGAGCTGGATCTCGGTAAGTCAATCCTTGATTGATTGGCCATCTAATTCTATTTAACATACCCATCTTTTTATCAGAGCCTCTACCTCTGATTCCCCGATTTTGGAATCATAAACCCTTCGCATTTAAGCTTCGGCATATTCAGATGTTTCCATAAACCGATTCCTTTGCATCCCTTCTTCTTCTGATTGAGTACCGATACTCACATCAGATCCCTTGTGGACCGCCAAATCCTTGTTGGATTATATCCGACAGTGTCCTTCACATCCAAAATCTTGTGAGTTTTTCCTTGATACATAATACCTTCGGTAAATTGTATCATCTGCTTTGACTTCGATACTTTGCTTTTGAACTCGTATCCCTTGCTTTGGATGATGGTTGCATAGCTTCGTAAAAATGTCCCGATGGGTTGAACTTATGCCTTCCATAATCCATTTGAACCGAGAGTTCTCACGAGTCATACTCTTCTGGTGTTTCGCTAGATAAATTCCAACAGTACAACTCCATCGAAAGCGAGAAGTGAATGAAAGGTTATGCGTTGAAGAAGTGGGAGTCGACCTTGAACCTTTGCGTTCATGCCCATGGACACGATGCAGAACTTATCATGGAAGCTTCTCTTAAATCAATTGTTTCCTTGGTATAAGTTCATCTGTACCTGTGAGTTCATCCTTTGCAATCATGGTTCCGACCATATTTCCTCTTTGATTCCATTTCCCGGATAAGTTAAAATACTTATCCTCTGCAAATCATTACACCCGTCCAACCTCTACTCCGATTTACCTTCCGGTATTACCCCTAGTACTTGTTACTGGGAAGTTTAATACCCTATCACATCATTCCTAGCCTGATCGGCCATATTTTTATCGTGCCAACTTTTAACTGTGCTACCTGGTCCTTATGCCCGGAGCAACTTGTGACGATGAGCGAAGCTTACGTCGATCTTCCTCATCTTGTCATTTCACCTCGAACAACAAGCTTGATTTCGAGCTTGTGTCGTATCCGTGGCTTCAATAACCTTTCGCTTCATCCTCCCTTTGACTAAGATGTCATCGCCGATCGATTTCATCTTCTTTAAATCCCTCGACAAATGTGACGTGATCACCGACAGTATTTTGGCTCCCTCGGAGATGTCCACTGAACTCATGGCTAGAAATACCATCCCTGCCCCTCGATGGTTTGTGATATCATCGAAGACATCCTTGACTTCCTGCCAACACAGACCTCGTCGTGTTTGGTTATTCCTTACATTCCGAGATAATCTTGGAAGTGTTCCTTTGTATCTCTTGTGATCTTCAGAGCCAACCTTTTCTTGAAACCACCATATCCTCGCTACCTCGAGGCATGATTGAGGCATCCCGAATATAAAAAAGAACATTGGAGGCACATTGCCAAATGCTTCTTGATCTATTATCCAAACACCGTTGTATGGATAACATCATGAATTTCCTTGCCACTTTATCCAAACGGTGATGTACTTGTTGTTCTGACATGTATATCATGCTCCGCTTTTCATTGGGAAGGATATACTCTCAATTCTTGTGTGCAAACACATTTCCCTTTCCAATGGTCTGTTTAATTCTAATAATCACATTTTCCTTTCCATTGGTTTGTTAATCTTTCTTTTGATCTATATGATATAAGCAGAAATAATTCCCTGCTTATATAAACACCTCACGGTACAATTCGGTCAGTACGACCCTGTTACTATTGTTGATGGCATTCCGGTAACCACCGATGGACGAGAACTTTGCCTATTGGTCCGCCTCGTTCTTACGAGCAGGAAAATGGTTCTCTTCGTCCCTCGCCCTTGGTACCAATGTTGTCGCCGACATAACTGACAGGCTATTCTCTGACATACCTTGTTGTCGTGACCAGTAAGATGTCACCGTTCTCCCTACTTTTGATCGACACCCCTCCACAGTTCCACAGGATCCGAACCTGACTCTCTTGTACAACCTTGATTCCGAAATATTCTTTGCAAATGACTTTGCGTGTCATCACGAGCTACCCTTCGAGAGATGATCTATTCCCGATGCTCCGACCCCTTTCTCACACTTTGTTCAGGTATCGATCGGATGTCCATTCGCTTGAAACTTCCTATTGTACCTTCATACTATGCTCCCGATGTTTTTCTAAATTTCAACTTGAGAGATATTTCCGCCACATTCCCTGATTTGTCCACCAGATAATCGACCCGATAAAGGTCAGTTCTTCTGAAGTTACCCTTTACCTCCCCACTTAAATCTCGAGACGAGATTTCTTGTAGTGGAGGAGAATTGTAACACCCTCAAGTATCTACTATAGTGATCACCTCTCAAATATGCCAAGTCATCTTCATTTGTAATGCTTGATCATCATGTTTAAACACTTCAATTCAAATTTCTCTCTGAAAATTAATTCAAACTCAAGTGCAAAATAAAGTTGCTCAATACTTGATGGAAAAAAGTTCACCTTTTAGTAAATAATATTAAACTATTTGCTGTTAAGGAACACAACATCATCATCAATCCTAAATGGGCTAAAGCATTTTAGCAGAACCAAAACAACACCTAAAATGCTCTATTCATTTTTGAGTAAATTCAAATGGGATCCAAAAATCCCAAAACTTTTTGTGGCAATGCTGGATATTGCAAAGCATTTATGTGAACAAGTTTCACATTTTTTTGCAACATCAATTGATAGCTCAAAATATTGCAAAAGCCCTGCTGTAAAAGGAAAAAGCAAAAGCAGAAAATAGAAAGAGGCACTATGCACAGTGCACAGTGCCCCGAACCCAGCCCACCTGGCCCATTTCCCCTTCCTTCCCTCTCTCTCCCTCGCCGTGTCAGTTCGCCGGTGGCTGCGCGCGCGCGCCGGTCGAACGGCGACAGCCACCGACAGGCGAGGGGATAAGGACCCCCCTCGTCCATCCCCCTGCCTCCTCCTCGTTCACTCTCCCCTTCTTCCTCTCCCTCTCCCTCGATTTGGAGGAGTGGCCGAACTCCGGCGCCCGCCCCGCCGCTCGCCACCGCCGTCTTCGGCCGTTTCTGGCCGAGCCACCACCGCAGATCGACGCGCGGGCTTGCGCCCATTCGAACGCGCCCTTGTGCGCGCCAGATGATGCCCTGTAGCGCGTTTCCGACGCCGGCCCGCGCCTTCCGCCGCATCTGGAGGTCGCCGGCGTCAAGCCGCCGGCCGCGCTGAGCTGGCACACCTGGGGCCACCCCCTGGGTCACTTCCAGTGGGGTCCCTGGCCCCAGCTGACCAGTTGACCTGGTCAACTGTGCTGACTGGGCATCCTTGTGACGCTGACGTGCGGGCCCCACAGCATAATTAGTTTAACTAAACCATTTTTATAATTAAAATTAATTAGTTTAGCTAATGAGTCTATGACAGGTGGGTCCAGTAGCTAATTAACTCAGATTAGTTACATTTAATCCAATGTCAACCCTTAGAGGCTGACATGTGGCTCCCACTGGACCCACAGGTCAGGTTTGACCCTGGTCAACCAACCAGTTGACTGCTGACATCATCATTAAGTCATGCTGATGTCATAATTCATTTTCAATAATTCTGTTAATTTAAATAAATCCAGAAAATACTAAAATCTTTGAAAATTCATAGAAATTTAACCGTAGCTCGGATCGAAAAACTTTCTACATGAAAGTTGATCAGAACGATGAGACGAATCCAACAGTGCTATCTGTTTCCATGACGGAACACTCTACGTAGGAGAACCCGCAACTTTCCTTCCGTTTCCGGCAGATGAATAGTGCATATACACCGATTAATAAATCCCACTTTAATACTAAAATAACTAAAATGACTTAGATAAATCTTTAGGCAACCCTGCACTGCACCGTAGGCATATCATGCTCTGTGTTGCATTGTTTGCTGTGTATTTATCTGTTTTCTCCCCCTCTTCTCTCTCGTTAGACCCCGACACCGACGTAGTCCCCGAGGCCGACGCAGCTCCGGAGGTCGACTACGCCCCTGACGACCAGACCCTTGCCGCAGAGCTTCCAGGCAAGCACCCCCCTTTGAACATTCCGATATCGCCTATTCTCTTCTCTCTTATGCTTGCATTAGAAATTGCTGCTGCTACTGCTTTACCTATTCTGATGCTTAGTCTGATTTTGTAACCTGCTGTTGATAATTATCTGCTTATCCTAAACTACTTAGTATAGGCTGGGTAGAGAACCATCAGAGACCCCCACTTTGACCCAACTGCCCCGCTGGATTATCAGAAGACCTGATCAACGGGATCGAAGACCAGGCCCCGGCACCGCACATCACTTCCCCCTTAGTTGCTCGACACTACTGGGTTACTATCGAGTGCCGAGGGTGGCACCTCAACAGCACTTCTAATGTTAACCTTGTAGGTTAGTTCATTGGTTATGGTCATCGAGGGTGATTCCTCCTTCTCCACTCCCGATAACGACACTGTCGTGCAACTCCTCAAGAGTGGACCTCGAGGGTGATTCCTCCTTCGTTCACCTTGACGATAACATCAGGTGGAATTCCATCGAGGGTGATTCCTCAGGGTTCCCCTTGGTGTTAGACACACGGTTACTATGGTTACTATGACTTTACACTGAACCATGTTACTAAAGATGGGTCGGCCCTGAGGGGTACCCGCGCGAGCATGTGATGCGAGTGATGTGGAGACGGGTTGACATGGAAGGTGCCCGCGAGATAATTACGAGGTGTGGCCGGTCATTCTTAGCCCTTGCCGCAAGTCCTCGAGATGGGGCGACGGGATCACATCTATCGTGAGTCTCTGCTCGTTACCGCGCGCTCCTAATCCACTAACGGTTTGGATATTTGATCCGAGGGGCCTGTGGCCCGATAGCACCATCACGTGGGCATAGTATGGGCATTCTGCGTCGTATGCATCAGCCGAAGCTTAATAGACGTCAACGAGGGGCGGCGCGCGCCGGATTGGACTGGTTAAGCTCGCGCTTGTATTAAGGGGGCTAGGTCTGCTTCCGGCCGTGAACGTAATGCGCAGGAGTTCCCGGGGCGATGGTCCAAGACCCCTGGGGGCATAGGTTAGTCCGGCGTGCTGACCTCTCTATTAAGCCTAGGTCGGGTTGCGGTGTATCGTTTGGCCGAGGCCGGGCATGACCCAGTAAAGTGTGCCCGGCCAGAGTTAAGCGAGCGTGGTGGGTAAGTTGGTGCACCCCTGCAGGGAAGAAAACACCTACCGATAGCCTGTCCTACGGTAACAGACACTCGGAGTTGTATCCCGATCGGTACAACTAGAACCTGGCACTTGAGATGATAACTGGGTAGTATGGTTCTGGGATTGCTTTCTCGTAGGGAGTCGAGGAAGAATCTCTGGGCGAGGTTGATGACACTACTATTACTTTACTTTATACTAATCTACACTCTTCTAATGCAGCAAGACCATTGAAGATGTTGAAGATGCTAGTCTTCGATAGGACTAGGCTTTCCCCTCTGTTCTGGCATTTCTGTAGCCCATTCCACATACACAGCTTCCCTTTGATAATGTTGTATATGTAGTATAGATCCTTGCTTGCTGAGTACTTCGGATGAGTACTCACGGTTGCTTTGCTTTCTTTTTCTCCCCATATCCTTTTGGCGCAACCAGATGACGGAGCCCCACACCTGCCCCCGCCGACGACTACTACTACCACTCCGAGGGTGGTTACTACTTCGAGTTGACCGACGACCAGGAGTAGGTTCGGAGGGTCCCAGGCAGGAGGCCTGCGCCTTTAGATCGTAGCTTTTGTTTTGCCCTGCCTTCTTATAGGCTTATCTCTGTTTCTGTATTATATCTGTACTTAGATACCTAATGCTTCCGCTGATGCTTGCTTGTCATCAAGCTTATGTATTCGAGCCCTCGAGGTAGTTTGATCAGGGAAACTACTGAAAATGAATCTGCTAATGAGGGTTACAAATTTGGTTAAGAGGAAGAGACTTATAATATTGTGGCTGCTCATGGTTATTTTGGCCGAGAATACAATGCCCCGAAAACCCAAGGTTTCCTCCGCAAGGTTCGTCCACGGAGGGTGAGTCAGGGCCTAAGATCAGGCCGAAAGGCGTAGTCGATGGACCCTAGCTTGTAATATAATGCTTGTATGACTTTATTTATGTTTTAAAGTTGTGTTGTGATATCTTCAAGTGAGTACTTAGGCTTGATCGTGTGCATATGCGTGTATGGTTAGTGCACGATTAAGCCAGGGTTGTCACAAAAATTAAGTAAAATATATTAATGTGTCAAAAGAAATGTTCACATATATAAAGAATATATGAATATACTTCAACAAGTACTCATGTATTTTGAGAAACCGATCTTGCATTTGACATGTATCTTATAAAGATGTACAGGTATATTTTAATACTTTCTTATATATGAAAATAAATGATCTTGTATGTGATCTTTGCTCCCTAAGAAAAACAGGTTTAAGAAACCGACCACCCATGGCTCCGAAAAAAGCGACAACCGTTTTTTTTAAGAGTTTAAAAATCATTATTGAAAAATAAATCATAAAATTTAAATAGTATTCATGATTTTTGAAATGTTTGTGATTTCAAAAAATCTTCATAGTTTTATAAAAACAATATTCATCAAAATTTAAAAACAATGTTCATGAAAATTTAAAATGTTCATGTATCTAAAACATGGTCAAGAATTATAAAATACTCATACTAAAAAACAATATTTTGGTTTTCTTTTAAATCTCGTATTTTAGAAAATGATCATATTTAAAAAAAATGAAAACAGGGAAAGAAATCCAAGGGGAAACCAGATGAATACTTGGAAGCCTCATTTACTTTGTAGGATTTTTGAAGGATTTTCATATGATTTTAATCTTTTATATTTTTTTCTTATGTATGGCATTTCTAGAAATGGAAGCTACTAGATTTCTTATGAGTGTGTCCAAATTGGTCTATTTCCTAATGATTATTTGAAATACCTTTTCTTATTCCTTTGGTTTGAAAATCATATAGACTGAATGAGTTCAGAGAAAAACAAATAAAACAGGAAAGAGAAAACCAACGAAAAAACACTGTCATATGGATGTCCCATATAAGGTTTTCTTGTGCTGCGAGCGAAGAATAAAATATTCCGCTTTTGCAGTGCAACTTGGGGATACAAGGCAGCAATGGGCCAAGAGCCCAAGACTAGGACGGTGGCCTGTGGCTTTGCTAGTTGTGCTAGGTGTCCTCAGAAGAACAGAAAATTGCTAGTTTTGCTACTCCCTGCATTGTATAGAGCATGCAATTAATTCAGATCGGAGGAAGTACGTTGCTCATCTTGGGTTGTAATAGAAACTTGTAGAAAAAAAACTAGCCATCATATCTTGCCTGATCTAAAGAACGATGATGCCATCGATGCTTTCTTGCTGCACGCTGAGGCAATCGAGCCCAGGAGCCAAAATTAGTTTCCTTTCTATGGATGGTGAATCCAAAAAGAAAATGTAGTGTGGGCTTAGCCCGTCGATGAGGGGCCCCAAACTGGCCGGCCGCACAAGCCCCCAAATCAGAAGGAAGTATATGCATAGATTTAAACAAGGAAAAAGGCCCAACAACCTAGTACATGTGCAGCTTAATGCTCCTACCTGCCCGATCACCGCATCATCCTGCATTTTTGCGGTAGGCTTGATTTTCCCATTCCCCAGGAATCCGCCGTGCAGCCGCACACAATAGGCCGATCACCTCTCTCAGCACACCTTCTTCCCTTGGTCGAGAAGAGGAAACAACCATTGATCGACCAGCGGTCGATCATCCTGATCAGGTAGTTGCATTGCCGCCTCTCCAACCCCCGACCATGAAACCTCTACCCCCTCCTCACTCCCTCCTGCCCCCTATTCTGTTCTTGCTTTCTTCTTGTGATTTTGTCTTTCTAGAATTGATTAATTGTGCAACAGTTCTATACAGTGAGATTACATATACGCTTCCCATGCACGATTATGTTTGTGATATAGGACCTATGTTGTGATTTTATATCGGGCCATGGATCTTGCTTGCAAGGTGTTTTTGAGTTGTACCAGCTCTCCCACTCTCCGCATAAACCTCGATGGCCAAGAACCCCTCGCCCTCTTGCCTCCGTCCCGGCTGAACTCCATATTGTACAACTACCACAAAGTCATTATGCACATTAACGTTATCCACCGGTAACACCATTAATCCTCGCATCAAGATGCCTGCGGTTGCTAGCTATTATTTGCACTATTCTGGTATCGAAAATTTATACCTGATGAAATACATCTATTTGGGTCCCACTATTGTCGTTCACATGGCATGCATGGCAGAAAACTGATGGCCCATGCTCCCTTCTCTCACACAATAAAAACAAACCTTTTATTACACCTTTTCTAAATTAAATCGTTCATATATTTTAAACCATAAGTTTTCTTTTGAAATAATTTCTATATTTGAACTCCTGGCGTCAAGGCCATTGAAACAAGACCAATCTTGGATACATTTCAAACACGTTTAAAATTCAATGTTTCACATTTCATATGTGAAACAACCTATTTCACTATTTAAAAAAAACTATTTTAATAGAAATATATTAAACCAACCTATTCAGTAGAACCATATTTAACCCAAATATAAAACTGAAATGTTAACTTTGTGAAACTAATTATTTTGAAATGTGTAACAATTTATTTCAAAAGAGTGAAAATGTTATTTAAAAAATGTGCAGTTGAAATAAGTTTGATTTTTGTAAAATAGGCGAGTGAAATGTAAAATGTAGGTTATGAATTGTGAAATAGTACAAAAAGTGAAATTATAATGTATTATATTGAACTCTTTATTTCAAAAGGTGAAATATGTTATAAAAAAAAGTGTAATTGAAATAGATGTGATTTTCGTGAAACAGATAGTTAAATTTTAAATGTAAGTTCTGAATTGGGAAATAGTAACACAAAAAAGTGAAATTATAATGTATCATGCGAAACTTGTTTTTTCAAAAAAGTGAAATATTGTATTTTAAAAATATGTAATAAAAATAGATGTAAACAGCAGTGAAAATTAAATGTAGGTTTTGAATTATGAAATAGTAACCATAAAAAGTGAAATTATAATGTATGAATGCGAAAATAGTTTTTCAAAGAGTGAAATATGTTATTTAAGAAAATGTAATTGAAATAGATGTGATTTTGTGAAATAAGCCAGTGAAAAGTAAAATGTAGCTTCTATGTGCTAAATACTAACCACAAAATGTGAAATTATAAAGTATCAATGTGAAACTGATTTAAAAAAAGTGAAAAGTATTCAAATGGTATTGAAATAGATGTGATTTTTGTGAAACAAGCCAGTGAAAGGTGAATTGTAGGTTCTGAATAATGAAAGAGTAACTACAAAAAGTGAAATTATAATGTGTCATTGTGAAACTGCTTATTTGGACATGTGTAATAGTTTATTTGAAAAGGGTGAAGTATGTAATTTTGAAAAATGTGCAATTGAAATAGATGTTTTTTAGGTGAAAAAAGCGAGTGAAAAGTGAAAAGTAGGTTTTGAAACTGATTATTTTTAAATGTGGGATACACTTCCGAATTTAAACATGGTTGAAAAAAAAATCCCAAATTGATCTCATTTTAAAGGTTTTAACGCAAGGAGTTCAAATTGAAAAAAAGTTTCAAAATGAATATATGGTATAAAATACAGATGTTTTAATTTAGCCAAGGTGAAAGAAATAGTTGGATTTATTGTGAGAGAGAGAAGAGAGAGTGTGTGGTTCTGTCATATTACTGTCATGCATGCGTGTGATGTACAATTGTGGGGTCAACTGCAAAAGGGAGAGTGCACAGAAATACGAAGGTGGGAAATCAGGGAAAGAAGTGCAATACAAAGATACTTGGCCCAGAGAGTGTTAGATGGCTGCTTCCTGTTGGAGCCAACCTTGGCGGTACTTAGCATTACCGTGTAATTTTCCATTTTGGTGCAACTACCCGTAAGGTAGAAGTCCAACCGGTCAGTGAGTCACTGCAACTTTTTGGTTGTTTATGTAATTGGTCATGTAGTTCATCTAGTTGGCAATGTCCAGTAGACTAGTAGCATAACTAATTAAACCCATTAAGCTACGCGTGAAGGGCGGCCAACCAGCTATGCCACATGGCGCAAGCTGGTTGGCCACGGTGAGAAATCTTTTGAAAAAAAAATTAGATGAAGGTGTGGATTGTTTTTTAAATGTTTTTTTTTCTTTTTAGATGAAGGTGAGGCCTTTGGTATTTTTTAAATGAAGAGTTATACAAAGTGGCACTCGCTGGTAGGCTGCGTGGTGATTTTTTTATATTCTATTTTTTTAACCTTTTTTTAGATGAAGGTGAGGATTTTTTTTCTGATATGTTTCTTTAGACGGAGGAGAGGACTCAATGTATTTTTTTTAAATGGAAACATGCGCACAACTTCGTCTCAAACGGTGCCACAGGGTGGCGCCCAACCACTAGTACAAATTGATCTACAGTAGAAGCGTGAGATAGTACTATGCTTTAGTTATATTAGTTCTTTAGTTATGCAAAAATAAATAAATTTTGAGGCCACATTTTACTTTTTGTCCCGGGCTCCCAAATTTCTGAAGACGGCCCTGTGTGGGCTTAAAGTTAACGGTCGGACAACTAAACGCCCTTTTAAAAAAGATAGTCATTATCGTCTGATCCCAAATAAGCTAATTTCTTCCCAGACTATGGGAAACCTGTACTCCCTCCGTTCACAAATATAGACGTTCTAACTTTTTGGTGAATCGGATGTATATAAACACGTTTAAGCGTGTTTGTCCATTCATTTCGGTCTGTATATAGTCTATATTGAAGTATAAAAACATCTTATATTTGTGAACCGAGGGAATAATATTTAGTGAGTTTTTAGAGGCTTTTAAAAATAATTTTGAACCAAACTTGAATCTTTCTACCAAAATAGTCAATATCTCCCAATCCGGATGTCCAAATATGCTCAAAATTTCCCAGATTACTACCAGGTGCATTTATTATTTACTTGAATGTTTCTTTTTCAATAATATCAAATTTTAAACAAAATTCGAATCTTTCTAGCCCATGTAGTTAAGGGAAGGGGATCTAAATCCACATTAACGGGGACAGCTTCCCGTTCGAAAAGAGGAGTATTTGAATTACTTGCATAAAAACTGTGCATGATCATATTCGTGCTCTTCATTTTAACGGATCTGCAAATAAGTTGCATTGGACACTACATGAACCGGCTTATTGAAATATTGGGGATTTGAGTGGCATATACGTCGATTTTGCTGGTTGCCGCTAGCTCGTGGGCGGTGTGCGCTGCGCGTGGCTCCTGGCTCCTGGCGCGCGCGCCGGCTGCTGCTTCACAATCCTGACGCTAGGCGGCTAGGATCCGCCGCCCAACAGCCGCTGCTGCTTGTCGTCAGCGCGTGGGGCGTAGCTGCTGCTTGCCGTGGGGCGTGAGCTGTTGACCACTGTCGCCGGCTCGCCGGGCGCCGGCTGCTGCTTGCCCCTCGTCCGCTCGTCGCTAGCTAGGGTTGCAGGCTCGAGCCCCGCGTCCGCTGCTCGTTGATGGCGGCTGTTCGTGTTGGAGTTGGGCGAAACAGATTGGAATGGCAACTTTTTTTTTTTGAGCCAATTGGAATGGCAACTGGATGGGCTGTGGACGGTGGACGTGGCTAATGGGCTGAGTAAGATTGGTACTTGCTACTAGTAGTTTGTTTTTTCCTTTGTTTTTCTTTTCGTTTTTTCTTTTTGCAGTTTTTTCTTTTTGTACCTTTTAAATGTACAATTAACTTTTCTTAGCATAGGGTGATTTTTTCATATATACACTGAATGTTTTATATATATATATATATATATATATATATATATATATATATATATATA
This sequence comes from Thinopyrum elongatum, assembly GCA_011799875.1. Taxonomy (NCBI): domain Eukaryota; kingdom Viridiplantae; phylum Streptophyta; class Magnoliopsida; order Poales; family Poaceae; genus Thinopyrum; species Thinopyrum elongatum. Next base: position 44,960,740 of record CM022298.1, on the reverse strand, counting down.
TATATATATATATATAGCGAGAAACTTCCAATCTATTTATTTTCAATCATGGTAGTATAAAGAACAACAGAGATAATAAAAAATACAATCATGTCCGTCAATCACCTAGCTACGACTACAAGCACAAGAGCGAGCCAAAGACGCGCCGCCGTCATCACCCCGCCCTCATCGGAGCCGGGCAAATCTTGTGGTAGTAGACAGTCGGGAAGTCGTCGTGCTAAGGTCCCATAGGACACCGAATGTTTTATGATATACAATGAACATTTTTGCTGTATACTCCCTATATAAAAATATATATAAGGATGTTTAGATCACTACTTAAGCAATCTAACTGTTCTTATATTTCCTTACAGAGGGAGTACATCGAACATTTTTTTAATAAACATTGAACAGTTTTAAAATACACATTGAGCTTTTCTTAGATTACGATAAATATTTGTGTTGTATACATTGAACATTTTTTTACATACGATGACCCTTTTTTTGTATACACCGAACATTTTTTAATACACATTGAACAATTTTTAATACATGGTGAACTTTTGTTTAATACACACTGAAGTTTGTTTTGTAAAACACACACTGAACAATTTCCTAAAATATATGTTTCTATTTTTAATAGAGTTTTCAATATCTAGTTCAATAAAAGGCTGTTTTTTTTGGAAAAAAACTGATTAAAAAATCAAAGAGGTGGAAAAGGAAAAACATCTCGCATATTATTTTAAAAAATTGTTCAGGTCGAGGGCTCTTGTTAGCCGGGCCGCCCTGTTCCTACGTATTGATATAATCTTGGCTTATAGGAGTATATCCTACCATGCTGTTCCCTTGAGTGCACGTGTTGGTTATGGTCAACGCTCAACGTTCACAAAGAGACAAAATTCCCATTCTTCTTCTTGCTCCTACTCCTTTGAGATGAAGAACGAGAAAAATTATAACCCAAAATTCTTTGACCAACAAATGCAAAAATATTGGATGAATCACCCCTTTGACACTTGTAGGTTTAACAAACTAATATACCCTTTCCTTCCCACGCACCTCCTCCGCATCACGCAGCTGCACCGGTGAAAAACCCAGCCACGCACGCACGTCGATCGAGCTGCGCTGCCCGGCACGCAACCATGTTATTTATCACCATGTACTCCACCGGATGATCGAGACCCGTCGACGGAGGTAAACTCTGGGCCGTAACAATGCTAGGGTTTCCCACCCGAGGCGATCAGGAGGCGAAAGCCCCGCCGCCACCGCCACCGGCCGTCGCACCGGCCGCGTGTGGTATGTCCTCCAGAGTGTACCCCTGCGGCTGCCTCGGACCTGCCGCCTGCTAGCATGTCGGCGGCCTCGCAAAGCTCGGGCAAGATGCCGGTGGTGACCAAGGAGAACCCGGAGGCTGGTGGGGGCGCATATGGGGCTCCCTCCGTGGATGCTGCTCGCCCGAAGCCTCTCTCCGGGGGATCCGAGGCTGCTACACGAGTCAACCTGAGGCTAATGATGCTGGCGATCTGGGACCAGTTCAAGACGACAGTGACGGTGGGCACGACAAACTCGGCGCCGGCGGGCCGTGGGCACGACGGCCAGGACGGAGACGGACCGGAGGAGTTTGGTGCTATTTCAGGCACACCAGAGAAGCGCAAGACCGGTGAGATGCTGGAGGGGCAGTAGTCTCAGGCGCATGGAGGGACTCGTGATCATGACATGCAGGAGGTGACAATAACAAAGGAGGCAGTCGGCCCTGGGGCCACCGACGAACTGACGGGGCTGGCGGAGCCCCGTCAGGAGCAATGAATATCTTAAGTTGGAACTGTCGGGGGGCGGGGAACACCCGGACAGTTCGTGATCTTGCGAGCCTTGTGCAAGCTCACTCCCCTTGTATCGTTTTCCTTTGTGAAACTAGGCAATCTAAGAATAAAATGAGTAGGTATCGTGCTCGGTTAGGTTTACGAGGTTTTGATGCTTCAGATAGTGTTGGTCTTAGTGGTGGTCTTGCTTTGTATTGGCATGAGTCCTTGAGTCTGGATGTAAAAACAATAAATGAGAGATATATTGACGCGTTCGTGATGAATGGCACGGGTGAGCCACCTTGGAGGCTCACTTCTGTCTATGGCGAGCCCCGAACGGAGGACCGGCATCACATGTGGTCCATCCTCCATGATCTGCACCGACAAGCCAACATGCCATGGGCAGTGGTTGGCGATTTCAATGAGGCCATGTGGGGCTTCGAACACTTTTCTGCAACACCAAGATCGGCAGGTCAGATGATTGACTTTTGTGATGTGCTTGAAGTATGTGGCTTGGGTGATCTTGGTTTTGCAGGGCTCCCATATACATATGATAACCGACGTGGTGGTCGGGCAAATGTCAGGGTCCGCCTAGACCGGGCCGTGGCAAATAACTCCTGGCGAGATTTGTTCGCACATGCGAAGGTGGGGCACCTGGTGGCTCCTAGTTCGGACCACCTACCAATTCTGCTACGTTGCTTGAGAGAGGAGCCAAGGCAGGATCAAGGGAGGAGGTGTCGCCAGTATGAGGTTATGTGGGAGAGGGATCCCACGCTTCCGGAGGTAATTATGAACACTTGGACTGAATTGGGATCAATGCTTAACCTTGGTGAGATTGCTTCTGGGCTAGGAAACTTGATGAAAAAGTTGCATGATTGGAGTAGGAAAAAGTTTGGTAATGTAATCAAGGAAATTAACAAGTCTCGCTCTCGCCTGGAGGAGCTTATGTCTATGAATGCAGATCGCAAGGAGATCAGACAAGCAACTGACAAGATGAATGAACTCTTGTACCTGGAGGAGATGCTATGGATGCAACGATCATGGGTTGCATGGCTAAAGGAAGGAGACAGAAACACGCAGTTCTTCCATAGGAAGGCTGTTTAGCGCGCCCGAAAAAATCGCATCAAATCCTTAATGGATGCGGCAGGTGTAATTCATAAGGATCATGAGGCTATGGTGGCCATGGTTACATCTTATTTTGTGGACTTGTTTTCAGCTGATGATTCTTTATGTGCGGACCCCGTGATTGATCTCATTAATCCTCGTGTTACTGACCTCATGAATGATGCTCTCTGCCTAGATTTCTCAAACAACGAGCTTGCGGACGCCTTGTTTCAGATTGGCCCCTTGAAGGCGCTAGGACCAGACGGGTTCCCTGCTCGCTTCTTTCAGAGAAACTGGGCGGTGATGAGGGACCAAGTAATTGCAGGAGTAAAAGAGTTTTTCTGGACGGGAGTGATGCCGAATGGGGTGAATGACACTGCCATAGTTCTCATCCCCAAGGTGGATAATCCGGAGAAACTGACAGAGTTTTGGCCTATCAGTTTATGCAACGTGATCTATAAGGTGGTCTCAAAATGTTTGGTAAATCGCTTGCGCCCTATCCTTGATGATATTATCTCCTCGAAACAGAGTGCATTTGTTCCTGACCGTCTAATTACACATAATGCCTTAATTGCGTTTGAGTGCATCCACTATATACAGCAAGAGAAGGACCCGGATAAGAGTTTTTGTGCCTATAAGTTGGATTTGTCATAGGGTTGATTGGATCTTCTTGGAGCGAATGATGCAAAAGATGGTTTTGCTCGCCGTTGGGTGGACTGGATTATGGCAACTCGATGAGATACACAGTGAAATTTAATGGAACCCTCTTGGATTCATTCACACTGTCGCGTGAGCTACGGCAAGGTGATCCTCTCTCCCCGTTTTTATTCCTATTTGTGGCTGATGGTCTCTCTGCTTTGTTGAAGGATGGGGAAAGCAAAGGTGATTACACTTCGCTAAAAATCTGCCGCAGAGCCCCGGGCGTCTCTCACCTTTTGTTTGCAGATGACACATTGCTCTTCTTCAAGGCTAAAGAGGAGCAAGCTTTGAAAGTACAGGAGGTGCTGAATATGTATGAAAAAGCTACAGGCCAATGTATTAACCCAGCCAAGTGTAGCGCATTGTTTGGTAATTCATGTGCCATTGTGGACCAGGAGAAGGTGTGTGTTGTCTTACATATTGAAACAGTAACTTTCGAGGAAAAGTATCTTGGACTCCCCACACCGGAAGGTCGTATGTCTAGACACTAGTAGAAAATAGGGCTTTGGTCCAAGCCGGCTAAGCCCATTAATCCCGGTTCACTCACGAACCGGGACCAAAGGGGGCATCAGTCCAGGTTCGTGAGGCCAGGGGGCCGGCCGGGCCTCGTGGTGCATTGGTCCCGGTTCGTCTGGACCCTTTGGTCCCGGTTCCAGACAAGAACCAGGACCAATGGGCCTCGCTCCTAGCCCACAACCATTGGTCCCGGTTCGTGGCTGGAACCGGGACCAAAGGGGGTCCTTTAGTCCCGGTTCCAGCCATGAACCGGGACCAATGAGATGCCTATATATACCCCCTTGCCCGCGAGCAGAGCAGTGGAGTGCTCTGTTTTTTTTGGCCGGCCGTGGGAGAGCTTTGTGGTGCTCTAGCTCACCTCCTATGCACATGAGGTGTTCGATGAAATGCCCGAGCCACACTTAAGCTTTCTCCTCTCGAAGCTCCTTGTCCAAGCTCCATTTTCTTCAAGATTTGTCTAGGTTTGGCGGTCCGTCCTGTCCCGTCGCCGTCCTCACCGCCGTCGATCGCCCGCGCCGGTCTCGTCGCCGGCACCACCGTGGTGAGCCTCTTGGTCTTATCTTCTTTGTACAAGAAAAAAGTTCTTACTTGTATGATTTAGATAGATACATGTGTAATTTTTTTACTTTTATTATTGTTTGTTATTATATAGTGCGATGGTTTTGGTATCCGCCTGCGTCGGCCCTCGTCCTGTCTATGATTCGGATGTGGTATATATTATCTTTTATAACTATTTGGTTCATTTAGTGTTTATGACAATTATGAGGACCAACGTGACATAGATTTTTTTATCTAGGAGGTATGTGAACCGGAAATTCCAACCGACCCTATTGTCGAGAGGTTAAATTTAGTTGAAAAAGAAAACAATTACTTGAAGGAAAAATTGAAAAAAATTGAGGAGGAGAAGATGATATTGGAGTTGCATGTTGCTGATGTCGTCGATGATCACAAGATCAAGATGGATGCAATGCGCTTGAAGATTAGAAAGATTAGAAAATATGCCATTCATACCGAGGCTTGGTATCATTATGCCGTTGGATCAATTGTTACCTTAGTTGCGATTATGATCGCATTCGTTGTTGCATTGAAATGTTTTAGATAGTTTCAATGTATGGTTTAATTAGATGCTCTGGAGAGCTATATGTTGTTCAATGAGAACTATGTATGTACTTTGTTTTTAATGTGATGATGAACTTCTATTATTTAATTTGGTCACTTCTGTATTCATGATGTTCTGTAATGGTTTTTGACACACTTAATTATATATAATGCACGCAGATGAATCGGCAATGGATGTACGGTGACAGACGCACCTCCGAGTACATTAAGGGCGTGCATAATTTTCTCCAAGTGGCTGAGGCAAACAAGCAGAATGGTTTTATGTGTTGTCCATGCCCTATATGTGGGAATACGAAGTCTTACTCTGATTCGAAAAACCTTCACATCCACCTGCTTTATAAGGGTTTCATGCCATAGTATAATGTTTGGACCAAGCACGGAGAAAGAGGGGTTATGATGGAAGACAACTAAGAAGAAGAGGACGATGACAACTATGTGCCCCCTGAATACGGTGATGCTGCAACGGGGGAAGCTGAAGATCAACACGAACCAGACGATGTGCCCGATGATGATCTTCGCCGGGTCATTGTTGATGCAAAGAGACAGTGCGAAAGTGAAAAGAAGAAGCTGAAGTTCGATCGCATGTTAGAGGATCACAAAAAAGCGTTGTACCCCAATTGCGAAGATGGCAACACAAAGCTCGGTACCACACTGGAATTGCTGCAGTGGAAGGCAGAGTATGGTGTACCTGACAAAGGATTTGAGAAACTACTGAAAATATTGAAGAAGAAGCTTCCAAAGGATAACGAATTGCCCGACAGTACGTACGCATCAAAGAAGGTTGTATGCCCTCTAGGATTGGAGGTGCAGAAGATACATGCATGCCCTAATGACTGCATCCTCTACCGCGGTGCGTACGAGGATTTGAACGCATGCCCGGTATGCGGTGCATTGCGGTATAAGAGCAGACGAGATGACCCTGGTGATGTTGACGGTGAGCGCCCCAGGAAGAGGGTTCCTGCCAAGGTGATGTGATATGCTCCTATAATACCACGGTTGAAACGTCTGTTCAGAAACAAAGAGCATGCCAAGTTGATGCGATGGCACAGAGAGGACTGTAAGAAAGACGGGAAGTTGCACTAGTAGAAAAAGGCCCATTTGTCCCGGTTCGGGAACCGGGACTAAAGGGTCGGGACTAAAGCCCAACACCTTTAGTCCCGGTTCTTATACGAACCGGGACAAATGGGGCTCACGTGGCCGTGGACCAGGTGAGCCAAAGAGGGGGCCTTTGTCCTGTTGGTAACACCAACCGGGACCAAAGATCATCCACGTGTCAGAGCTCAGGAGCTGGGGTTTTTGTTTTTTTTTGAAGGGGGGGGGGGGGGGGTTTGGGGTTTTTGGGGGTTTTGTTGGTTAATTTAGGGGTTTCATAATTGTGTTAGCTAGCTAATAGCTAGAGAGAGTGTCCTCTCTTATCTCCGTTGCTTGGTCGACGCTACGTACTATACGTATAGAGAGGACTCGACACGCTAGCTAGTAAGCAAATGAAGGAAACCATTAAGTACACAAGATCGTCATGAACATATACAGAGAGAAGTGATCGACCTCCTCCTTCTCCGAGAGATTGGTCGAACAACAAGTTTTCGTATATCTATCCGACGCTACTAGCTACATATATACAATATAAGATCTCTTACAATCCCTAACATTTGATGTCAAGTTCCACATAGTATTCTCCGTTTGGATTGATGACGTGGTCAAGAAAGAATCCCACCAATTCCTCTTGAATAGCTTTTATGCGATCTTGTGGTAGGAGTTCATCCCGCATCTGCCAAATCTAATTTGAAGAAGGGGGTCAATACATATATATGAATGAAACTCAACACAAATGATGGTAATAAAATAAAATTGTGAATATTATTGCTTACGCACTTCGTATAGTTTTTCAGAGTAGCCCCGCTTAGAGGTCGTCGCGTTGTAGATGTACTCGTAAATGTAGTATCCACAAAAATTATTCCCGCCTTCCTGCCACAACCACTTTACGAGAAATAAAGGTCAATCAAACTGATAATCAAGCATTATAAATGGTATTGATGAAACTAGCTAGAATCAATGGGAGATGCGCGGAACTAGCTAGTAGTACTTACTTTCGGGTGTGTAAATCGCAGCTCCCCCGGCAGTCCTGGAGCTTCTGTGGTGAACACTTTCCAAACCCTGCGAGACAAAGAAAATAATTACTTGATATTAGCAAATGACCGAAGTTGCCGATATGGTGCGATAATGATCGATTGAACTTACTTCTGGAGCATTTTAGTCATGGCTGCATACTCCTTGGGATCTTTTCGTCTTGAGTCTAAGACGGTTACTAGTCCCTGCTCAAGCTTAATCTCTAGGAGAATAAAGTGGAAGCTGCGCACGCATGCATAACTCAACAATTACATTACTATAACCTCGAGTAATAAGGGAAACCGAATATGCAGAAGACATTAACACTCACTTGAAGTTGTAAGGAAAGAGTATTTTATCTTTGTTTTGATTTTTAAGCAAGGATTGTAGCAAGTTGGCCTCGGTTTCTTTCGCATGATATGTAACCGTCCATTCATCTATGAGATTTGTGTTAATGAACCCAATATCATAGATTTGTGCATTTCTGCATTCGACGATCTTCAATCTGCATAATATAGTGAGGATAATTATATATACATGCAATGAAAGAGCTGAGCTATATATAGAGACTTAATTACAGAAGTATAGTACTTACAGACAGTAGCAAGTGATGATTATTTTATCGAGGTCCTTTTGATTGAAAAACTGGAAGAACTCCTCAAATGGAACAGACAATAGATCAATTCCAACGAGGCCGTGCTCCTCTTTAACTCTCAGCGTCAAAATATCCTTCCCGGACTTATGCACATCCATAATGGAGGCATTCTTGATAAATCTATATATGTCAAAATTCAAACTTTGACATATGATCAAACTTTGACATATGATCAAATGTTGCATATGTCAAAATTCAAACTTTGACATATGATCAAACTTTGATATATGATCAAATGTTGCATATGTCAAAATTCAAACTTTGACATATGATCAAACTTTGATATATGTCCACCGCGATATAAAATAATACATAGACTTGTTCGGGCGAGAGGGGGTTGATCGACGTACCCCCTCATGTCGAAGTTACCGGAGTTATCTTCTAGTGGTTTGGGTGGCCTCGAGAGTTTGTCGGGTAGGGGCGGGAGGGGGTAGGAGATCGACAACGCTTTTTTTCTAGGGTTTGGGTGGCCTCGAGAGTTGGTCGCCCGGTATATCGAGAGGGGGGTGAACATTTTACCTTAGTAACTTAGAAAAAAAATGTTATCGGGGAGGGGGTATAACGACCCCCCCCCCTCATGTCGAAGTTATCGGGGAGGGGCTATATCGACAACGACATACATATAAAAAAATTCTATGAACATCCATACATACATATAGCCACATACATATATATGGCTATTAAAAAAATTCATCATAAAAAAAAATGTTATCGGGGAGGGGGTATATCGCAAACTTTGACATAAATGACTTTGATCATGCATAATTTTCCTATACATACACAATATGAACATATACATAAATTGACAAAGAAAATTCTATGAACAAAAAAAAAATCATAAAAATTCTATGAACATAAAAATTCTAACTTTTGCATATTCTTTGCATATGAACATACATACATTTTCTTATTAAATGTAACTTTTGCATATATGAACATACATACATAAATTATACATACATGGAAAAAAATTGCTATGAAAAAAAAAATCATATATGAACATTTTGTATATACATCCATATCCATCCATCCATCCATACATACATACATGGACAAAAAAATGCTATGAACAAAAACATCAATTTTGGTCCAATCTTGGCATTGAACTACAACCCAATTTTTCCTTGCTAAAAAAATTCTGAATTTTTTACATCTTGTAGTCCTTCCAACTAAACCCTTAAGTCCAGAAGGGCAGCCCCAATTTCATCTAGCAAGTCCACCAAAAAAATTCATGTAGTTTCTGTCCAGCACTAAATTTTAATAAAACTTGCACTAAGAAGTTTTTCCTTTTATCAAACCAACTTAACCATCTTCACTAACATCCAAGGAGACATCATCCTGCCAAGTTTCACATAAAACAAAGTTCTCTAGCAAGCCCTAGCATTTCATCAAACACCTTGTGGACATGGCTGAAACTTTGCACTGAACCAACTTCACCATCATCACATACATGGAGGAAGGACAAAGGAGAGGGGTGGGAGGGAGGAGGGAGTACCGTCCTGGCCGCCGGGCACTGGTGTGGCGGCGTTGACGGCAGGGTAGGGGCGTGGCGGGGCGTGGCGGGGCGTCGGGGCAGGGCAGGGGCGCGGCAGCGTTGGTGTCGAGGTCGAGGCAGGGGCGCACGGCGTCGGCGTCGGGGCAGGGCAGGGGCGCGGGGCGATGGCGACGAGGTGCGGGCGGCTACGGCGACGGCGACCTCGGGGCGGCGACGGCGAGCACGGGCAGCCTGGCGGCGTCGATGAGCTCGGCGTCGTCGGGGGGCAAATGGTCATTGAAAACTGAAAAATTCGTAAGTCCTGCTTATATACACAGAGCATTGGTCCCGGTTCGTGGCACAAACCGGGACGAATGCCACCCTTTGGTCCCGGTTCGTGCCACCAACCGGGACCAAAGGTCTTTGTTTCCCGCCCCTTTCGTCCCGGTTGGTGCTACCAACCAGGACCAAAGGCCTTGCGCTGGCGCGGTGCGGTGGGATGTTTAGTCCCACCTCGCTAGTTGAGAGAGCTCGAGAGTGGTTTATAAGCGCTGCTGCGCCGGCCCTCTCGAGCTCCTCTCAACTGCAGGCTTTCAGGCCTTCTCTGCTACTCTTTGCCGTGGGCCTACTGGGCCTCTGCGGGCCTGAATCCTGGCCCATGGATGGGTTTCTAGTCGTATTCAGGCCGTGGTGGCCCAGTAGGTGGCATTTTTTTAATATTTTTTTTCTAGTTTTTCTAGTTTTTTTGTTTTCTTTTTTGCTTTATTTATTTTATTTTGTTTCTACTTACAAAAAAATACAAACTGTTTTTCAGTGATTCTTTTTGCTTTTTGTTTTTCAGTGATTCGATCCGCCTATCGCTTTGCCATGGACGAGCACGAGCGTCCATCGGCTTCATCCACGAGCAGGGCACCGGATGGTCGTCGCGCTATCTGGAAGATCATATGGTGGTGCCCTGCTCCCCCGAAGGTACGCGTGTTTGCTTGGAGAGTTGTTACAAATTCACTTGCTACCTGGGCAAACAAATTCTCCCGACACCTCGAGATCACTGATATATGTCCCCTTTGTGGTGTGGAACGAGAGGATGGGTTCCATGCGTTCTGCAGGTGTCCACTAACGAAGGAACTATGGCATGCGGTGGCATTGGATTGGTCTATACCCAACGTTGAAGCCATCCGGAACGCTGGGCCGGAGTGGCTCTTCACACTCCTGGAGCCGCTGGATGAGGTGACAAGGATGATTGTGCTCTTGGTGATGTGGAGGATTTCACATGTGCGGAATGAAATAACACACGAGAAGAAACCCCCCGCCCACAGAAGCATCTCGACGCTTCCTTCAGGAGTATATCAACTCACTCTTATGCCTGCAGCAATACCCTAATGGAGATGTGGCCAAGGGTAAGATGGTGCTTAATACACCACCGATGCGCACTACACAGCACGCGCCTCCCAAGGAGGAGCGTGGTTGGGCTGCTCTGGCACCTGGCAGTACCAAGCTTAATGCAGATGGGAGTTTCATCCCAGCGACAGGAGCGGCTGGAGGGGGCATGGTCCTTCAAGATTCTCAATGCGAGATCATCTTTAGTGCCTGCAGAGAGATACGAGCATGCGATAATGCGCTCGGGGCAGAGTTAGCGGCGTGCCGGGAGGGCCTGGAGCTGGTTCTCTACCGGACGAGCACACCCATTATAGTCGAGCTTGACTATACGGAGGCGGTGTCCATGATCACAGCGCGAGGACAGGACCGGTCGGTCCATCGGATCGTTGTTGAGGACACTAAGAGACTAGTAGCGACGGACGGGAGAGAGGTCTCTTTTAATCTTTGTTGTCGTTCGCAGAACAAAGTTAGTCATGAGCTCGCCAAGTATGGTAGGAGCACTCCCCACACCGCTGTTCGGCAGTTGGTTGCAAACACGTCTCATGGGTGACAACGCTGTTTCTGATGAGCTGTACTCGTTGGCCAGGGGACCATCTTTGACTGTATTGACTTACAAAGGGTACGAGATAAATGGGAAGACATTTTACACGATCGCCCAAGATCAAAAGAGCACCAACCAAAAAAGCGGTGTCCGCTTTGATGCAGCAACCAAGAGGGGAAAGGACACATATTATGATTACATAGTGGACATATGGGAACTTGACTATGGACATGATTTTAAGGTCCCTTTGTTTAAGTGCAAATGGGTAAATCTGTCAGGAGGCGGGGTACAGGTAGACCCACAGTACGGAATGACAACAATGGATCTGAACAATCTTGGGTACACAGATGAACCATTCGTCCTAGCCAATGATGTGGCGCAGGTTTTCTATGTGAAGGACATGTCTACCAAACCGAGAGAAAGAAAAGATAAGGAAGCGAATACATCATACGATGAGCCAAAGCGCCACATTGTTCTTTCAGGAAAAAGAGACATCGTGGGATTGGAGGGCAAGACAGACATGTCTGAAGATTATGAAAAGTTTCATGAAATTACTCCCTTCAAAGTCAAGGCTGACCCAAGCACACTGTTAAACGATGAAGATTATCCATGGTTACGGCTCAATAAGCAAAGGACACAAGCGAAGAAAAAGTGAAGACTTTCTGTCCACAACTATTATGATGATGCCTTTGATCTAGAATATCACTGCAGTTACATGTGAAGAAATGAAATGCTTTTTGTAACATATGAGTTTCCGTATGAAACCCTGATACTTCGAAAGAGATTGTCCGTTTTGTACACGAAGTGCATCCAGTTTTTGCCGTAACCCTCTCAACTTTTTAGCACATGCTATGTGGGTGAAATAATGATACCATGCCAACTTTCAACCTTTTCAGAGTTCATTTGTAGTGCTTTTGAATTTCAGGGTCATTTAGCTTAAAAAAATCAGTAAATGAATGAAAAATACCAAATAAAGTCAGAAAGGGTTCAAAATTGATGATGTGGCTATGAATGGTTCATTTTGAACACACAAAAAGTCTGGAGTTCAAATAAGTTCAAAAAAATAAAATCCCTTTGTAACAGATGAGTTTTTGTCTGAAACCCTGATACTTCGAAAGAGATTGTCCATTTTGTACACGAAGTGCATCCGGTTTTTGCCGTAACCCTCTTAACTTTTTAGCACATGCTATGTGGGTAAAATGATGATACCATGCCAACTTTCAACCTTTTCAGAGTTCATTTGTAGTGCTTTTCAATTTCAGGGTCATTTAGCTCGAAGAATGAACTAATAGCAAAAAGAATGAACTAGAAAACTTTTATGAAACTCTAATAGGAAAAAGAATGAACTAAAAATAATCAATTAAATTATTCTGTTAAGATCAACTAAAACAAAACTATAATACTCTTAAGCAAAAAGAATCAATTAAAAATTCTGTTATGATCAACTAAAACAAAACTATAATACTCTTCAATAGCAAAAAGAAGCAACTAAAAAGTTTTTATAGCAACTTAAATAATCAAAGTATTTTTTGTTCAAAACAGTAATAGCAAAAAGAATTATCATAAATAATTTTTTTGTTAGAAACTTTAATAGCAAAAAGAATTTATAAAGAATTTTTTTGATAGAAACTAAAATAACAAAATCTGTTTTTGAATATAATGATAAAACACAGTAATATTAAATAGCAGGAAAAAGAATCACTCAAAAATATATTTTTATAGTGAAGTTATTCACAAACTAGTGATTCACACAAATTTCAAAGAATTCAAATTTAAACTATTCAAATTTGAAAACTAATGACACTAACAGAAAGTTTATAATTTTTCTGACCTAAAAGCAAAACGAATTAAAAAAATAAAGTAAAAAACAAAATAAAATAAATAATGCAAAAAAAACAAAAATATTGGAAAAAAATAAAAAATGCCGCCCACTGGGCCACACGGCCTGCATACGACTAGAAACCCATCTGTACATTGGCCAGGATGCAGGCCCGCAGGCCCAATAGGCCCGACATGGGGGTGACAAGGGTAGGCAAGTACTGCCTGCGTATTAGAGAGGAGCTCAGCACCTTTGCCGCAACGCAGCTTATAAACAGGTGCTGAGCTCTCTCAGCTAGCGAGGTGGGACTAAACTCCCACCACACCACCGCTGTGCCACCCTTTCGTCCCGGTTGGTGGCACCAACCGGGACCAATGCCAACCTTTGGTCCCGGTTCGTGGCAACAACCGGGACGAATGCCCCCCCTATGGTCCCGGTTCGTGCCACCAACCGGGACCAAAGGTCTCAGGGCGGGAAGCAGAGACCTTTGGTCCCGGTTGGTGGCACGAACCGAGACCAAAGGGGGGCATTTGTCCCGGTTGTTGCCACGAACTGGGACCAATGCTCTGTCTATATAATTAACACTTGTGAAAATTTTCATTCTCACCTTGCAGTTGCCCCCGACGACGCCGACGACATCGACGCCGCCAGGCTGCCCCGACGTCGTCCGCCGCCCCTGCCGTCGCCCGTGCCTCGTCGTCGCCGTTGCCGTCGCCGACGTCGTCCCCGAGCCCGAGCCCGGGCGCCCCTGCCCCTGCCCCGCCCTCGAGCGCGCCGGCCGGCCGCGCCCCTGCCCCGGCCAACCCCCACCGTCGCCGTCGCCGTGCCCTCGCAACCCCCGCCGTCGCCCTCGCCGGTCGCCCCCGCTGTGAGCCGCCGCCGCCCCGGCTCTCTGTATGATGAATTTTAATGCGATTTTTTTATGTGATGATTTTTTTTCATATATATAATGTATATATGTATGTGGATATATGTATGTATGGATGTGGCTATGTATGTATGGATATAATGTTCATAGCATTTTTTTGTTCATATATGTATTAATTTTTTTTATTTAGGTTGTTAGTAGATATCGATTTTAGTTTAGTGCATTTTAGGTTAGTTGATTTAGTGCATTTTAGGTTAGTTGTACTGTTAGTGCATTTTAGGTTAGTAGATTTTAGGTTAGTGGAGAGGAAAAAGGAAAATAAGGAAAAAGAAGAAAAGAGGAAGAAGGAAGAAGGAAGAAGAAGAAAAAGAAGGAGAGGAAAAAGGAAAATAAGAAGAGGAAGAAGGAGAAGAAGAAGGAGAAGAAGAGGAGAGGAAGAAGAGGAGAAAAAAATAAGAAGAGGAAGAAGAAGAAAAAAAAGGAGGAGAAGAAGACGGAATAGAGGAGAAGAAGAAAAAGGGTTACGGCAAAAACCGAAAAGAGGTCGAGGGTCGAGGGTCGAGGGTCGTCGAGGGGTCAAGGGTCGAGGGTCGCCGAGGGGTCGAGGGTCGAGGTTCGAGGATCGCCAAGGGGTCGAGGGTCGCCGAGGGGTCGAGGGTCGAGGTTCGAGGATCGCCGAGGAGTGTCGAGTGTCCGTATCTCAGGGTCGAGGTCGATTAGAGATCGCCGCGGGGGTTCAGGGTCAGAGGGTCGCCGAGGGTCGAGGGTCGCTGAGGGGGACGTCGATCAACCCCCTCTCGCCCGACCAAACCCTAGAAGCGTCGAGGCCACCCCAAACCCTAGAAGCGTTGCCGAGGCCACCCCAAACCCTAGAAGCATTGTGATTAGCTATCTAGGTCTATGTTTTCCACTAATATATCCATCTCTCATGTTCGTATATTAATTGCCATGTTGTAATATTTGCAGAAACTATGGAGCAAAGAGACTTGGAACAAGAACAGTTGTTGGGGGATATAATCCTCGGCGGAGGTGATGTCTTGTCGTATCTCAACGACACCGATGGTCAGGAAGAAGGAGTGGATGACGGCTCCGGTTATCGAACAATGGAGGAAGGACATGATCATGATGGCTCCGGTGACCGAATGCCGGAGGAAGAAGGAGACCATGATGACGGCTCCGTTGATCGAACGGAGGAGGGAGCTGTTGCAAAGTCCGGCGAGGTATATATATTAATTAAGCCTATGCTGACTAGCTAATTGATGCATTAATTGTTTTGGTATGTACATATATTAACTCTTCTTTCTTCTTTTATAGCCCTTCGGATCGAGCCAAACTTCGGTAATGAGACGAGGCCCGAAGAAAAGGTTGCGCCAGGATGAAAGGTTCACGATCACAGCAATTGCGGACGATGGCCAACCGATTGAACCCAAGCGGACCAAGGTTGCCTTTTCTGCTCAGTGCGGAGCTATTGTTAGGGACAGCATCCCTATCAGCATCTAGCTATGGAATAAGCCTAAGAACAAAGACCCTCAAGTTTCTTATGTCACCGATAGACAGAAAGATGATCTTTGGACCTCGCTGAAGGCAAATTTCACCCTACCGCCAGAGGAGGAACCGAATAAGCCAGTTATAGAGCCACTGGTCAAGGTGTGTGGTATTAATAAGATGGCAGATCTATTCAGGAGGTGGAAGAATGAGTTGAAATCAACGTTTGTCGACAAAGGGAAGACTCCAGAATTCACCGGCCGATTTGAGAAGATAAGAGATCACTGGCCCGCATTTGTGGCCTACAAGACATCGGATAGGAGTAAGCAAATGTCAGAGACTCCACTTCCCCAGTTTCATGGTCCAAAGTTTCCCCAACCCCGAAGAACCAGTCCTTGAACGGTCTGGCCAGTTCAATGTCTCTGGTTCGCCCCCTTTAGCAATTAGATCATTCTCAGCTTTGTCCCACAACGGCCGGGCTTGAGTAGCCGCCTGACCCCGTGCGATGGTGATCCAACTTCTTTGCAGCATTTATCTTGTTTTTCTCTGACATTTGCTTACTCCTATCCGATGTCTTGTAGGCCACAATGCGGCCAGTGATCTCTTATCTCAATCTCAATCGGCCGGTGAATTCTGGAGTCTTCCCTTTGTCGACAACACGTTGATTTCAACTCATTCTTCCACTCCCTATAGATCTGCCATCTTATTAATACCCACACAACCTTGACCAGTGGCTCTATAACTGGCTTATTTTCGGTTCCTCCATCCTTGGCGGTAGGGTGAAATTTGCCTTCAGCGAGGTCCAAGATCATCTTTTCTGTCTATCGGTGACATAAGAAACTTTAGGGTCTTTGTTCTTAGGCCTTATTCCATAGCAGATGCTGATAGGATGCTGTCCCTAACAATAGCTTCCGCACTGAGCAGAAAAAGGCAACCTTGTTCCGCTTGGGTTCAATCGTTTTGCTCGTCGCAATTGCTGTTATCGTGAACCTTCATCCTGGCGCAACCTTTTCTTCTCGGGCCTCGTCTCATTACCCGAAGTTTTGGCTCGATCCGAAGGTCTATAAAGAAGAAAGAAGAGTTAATATATGTACATACCAAACAATTAATGCATCAATTAGCTAGTCAGCATAGGCTTAATTAATATTATACCACTCGCGCGGACTTTTGCAACAGCTCCCTCCCCTTCCTCCGTTCGATATCAACGGATCCGTCATCATGGTCTCCTTCTTCCTCCCCGGCATTCGGTCACCGGGCCATCATGATCTGTCCTTCCTCCATTGTTCGATAACCGGAGCGTCATCCACTCCCTTCTTCCTGACCATCGTTGTCGTTGAGATACGACAAGACATCACCTCCGCCGAGGATTATATCCCCCAACAACTGTTCTTGTTCCAAGTCTCTTTGCTCCATAGTTTCTGCAAATTTACAACATGGCAATTATATACGAACATGAGAATGGATATATTAGTGGAAAACATAGACCTAGTACTTAATCATCAAAATGCTCAGGGTTTGGGGTGGCCTCGGCAACGCTTCTAGGTTTGGGGTGGCCATCGACGCTTCTAGGGTTTGGTCGGGGCGAGAGGGGGTTGATCGACGTCCCCCTCAGCGACCCTCGACCCTCGGCGACCCTGACCCTTGACCCCTCGCGATCCCTAACCTCGACCGTACCCCTATCGATACCTCGACCTCGGCGCCCCTCGATCTATCCTCGAACCTCGGACCCTCTCGACCCCTCGGCGACCCTCGACCCTTGGCGATCCTCGAACCTCGAACCCTCGATCCCCCCTCGGCACTCCCTCGAACCCTTGACCCTCGACGACCCTCGCCCTACCCTCGACCTTTTTCGTTTTTGCCGAACCCTTTTTCTTCTTCTCTCTATTCCGTCTTCTTCCCTCCTTTTTTCTTTCTTCTTCTCTTCTTATTTTTTCTCCTCTTCTTCCTCTCCTCTTCTCTCTCTTCTTCTTCTTCTCCTTCTTCCCTCTTCTTATTTTCCTTTTTCCTCTCCTTCTTTTTCTTCTTCTTCCTTCTTCCTTCTCCTCTTTTCTTCTTTTTTCCTTATTTTCCTTTTCCTCTCCACTACCTAAAATCTACTAACCTAAAATGGCACTAAACAGTACAACTACCTAAAATGCACTAAATCAACTAACCTAAAATGCACTAAACTAAAATCGATATCTACTACAACCTAATAAAAAAATTAATACATATATTGAACAAAAAAATGCTATGAACATTTATTCCATACATACATAGCCACATCCATACATACATATATCCACATACATATATAACATTATATAATGAAAAAAATCATCACTAAAAAAAATCGCATTAAAATTCATCATACAGAGAGGCCGAGCGGCGGCGGCTCACAGCGGGGCGACGGCGAGGGCGACGGCGGGGGTCAGGGCACAGGCGACGGCGACGGTGGGGGTTGGGCGGGCAGGGGCGGCGGCCGGCGCGGCGCGCTCGAGGGGCGGGGGGGCAGTCGGGCAGGCGCCCGGGGATGCTCTCTTTGACTAGTCGCGACGGCAACGGCGACGACGAGGCCGGGCGAACGGCAGGGGCGGCGGACGCGTCGGGCATGCCTGCGCGTCGATTTCGTCGGCGTCGTCGGGGGCAACTGCAAGGTGAGAATGAAATTTTCACAAAGTGTTAATTATATAGACAGAGCATTGGTCCCAGTTCGTGGCAAACAACCGGACAAATGCCCCCCCTTTGGTCTCGGTTTCGTGCCACCAACCGGACCAAAGGTCTCTGCTTCCCCCCTGAGACCTTGGTCCCGGTTTGGTGGCACGAACCGGGACCATAGGGGGGCATTCGTCCGGTTGTTGCCACGAACCGGGACCAAGTTTGCATTGGTCCCGTGGTGGCCACCAACCGGCCGAAAGGGTGGCACAGCGGTGGTGTGGTGGGAGTTTAGTCCCACCTCGCAGCTAGAGAGGCTCAGCAACCTGTTTATAAGCTGCGTTGCGGCAAAGGTGCTGAGCTCCCTCTCTAATACGAGCAGTACTTTGCCTACCCTTGTCACCCCCATGTCGGGCCTATTGGGCCTGCGGGCCTGCATCCTGGCCAATGTACAGATGGGTTTACTCAGTCGTATGCAGGCCGTGTGGCCCAGTGGGCGGCATTTTTTATTTTTTTTCCAATATTTTTGTTTTTTTTTTTTGGCATTATTTATTTTATTTTGTTTTTTACTTTATTTTTTTAATTCGTGTTTGCGTTTTAGGTCAGAAAAATTATAAAAACTTTTGTTAGTGTCATTAGTTTTCAAATTTGAATAGTTTAAATTTGAATTCTTTGAAATTTTGTGGAATCACTAGTTTGTGAATAACTTCACTATAAAAATATATTTTGAGTGATTCTTTTTCCTGCTATTTAATATTACTTGTTTTATCATTAATCTACAAAACAGATTTTGTTATTTTAGTTTCTATCAAAAAAATTCTTTATGAAAATTCTCTTTTGCTATTAAGTTTTCTAAAAAAAAATTTTTATGATAATTCTTTTTGCTATTCCTGTTTTGAACAAAAAATACTTTGATTATTTAATTTTGCTATCAAAACTTTTTAGTTGCTTCTTTTTGCTATTAAGAGTATTATAGTTTTTTGTTTTAGTTGATCATAACAGAATATTTTATTGATTCTTTTTGCTATTAAAGAGTATTATAGTTTTGTTTTAGTGATCTTAACAGAATAATTTAATTGATTATTTTTAGTTCATTCTTTTCCTTATTAGAGTTTCATAAAAGTTTCTTAGTTCATTCTTTTTGCTATTAGTTCATTCTTCGACCTAATGACCACCTGAAATTGAAAAGCACTTACAAATGAACTCTGAAAAGGTTGAAAGTTGGCATGTATCATCATTTTACCCCATAGCATGTGCTAAAAAAGTTAAGGGGTTCGTGGCACAAAACCGGATGCACTTCGTGTACAATGGACAATCTCTTTCGAGTATCAGGTTTCAGACAAAAACTCATCTGTTACAAAGGGATTTTAATTTTTTGAACTTATTTGAACTCCAGCCGACTTTTTGTGTGTTCAAAATGAAACCATTCATAGCCACCATCATTCAATTTTGAACCCTTTCTCGACTTTATTTGGTATTTTTCATTCATTTACTGATTTTTTTAAGCAAATGACCCTGAAATTCAAAAGCACTACAAATGAACTCTGAAAAGGTTGAAAGTTGGCATGTGTATCATTATTCACCCACATAGCATGTGCTAAAAAGTTGAGAGGGTTAACGGCAAAAACTGGATGCACTTCGTGTACAAAACGGACAATCTATTTCAAGTATCAGGGTTTCATACGGAAACTCTATGTTTACAAAAGCATTTCATTTCTTTCACATGTAACTGCAGTGATATTCCTAGATCAAAGGCCATCATCATAATAGTTGTGGACAGAAAGTCTTCACTTTTTCTTCGCTTGTGTCCTTTGCTTATTGAACACTAACCATGGATAATCTTCATCGTTGTAACAGTGTGCTTGGGTCAGCCTTGACTTTGAAGGGAGTAATTTCATGAAACTTTTCATATCTTCAGACATGTCTGTCTTGCCCTCCAATCCCACGATGTCTCTCTTTTTCCTGAAAAACAATGTGGCGCTTTGGCTCATCGTATGATGTATTCGCTTCCTTATCTTTTCTTTTCTCTCGGTTTGGTAGACTGTCCCTTCACATAGAAAACCTGCGCCCACATCATTGGCTAGGACGAATGGTTCATCTGTGTACCCAAGAGTTGTTCAGATCCATTGTTGTCATTTCCGTACTGTGGGTCTCCTGTACCCCGCCTCCTGACAGATTTACCCATTTGCACTAAACAAAGGGACCTTAAAATCATGTCACATAGTCAAGTTCCCATATGTCCACTATGTAATCATAATATGTTTCCTTTCCCTCTTGGTTGCTGCATCAAAGCGGAACACGCGATACGTTTTTTGGTTGGTGCTCTTTTTGATCTTGGGCGATCGTGTAAAATGTCTTCCCATTTATCTCGTACCCTTTGTAAGTCAATACAGTCAAAGATGGTCCCCTGGCCAACGAGTACGCTCATCAGAAACAGCGTTGTCACCCATGAACGTGTTTGCAACCAACTGCCGAACAGCGGTGTGGGGAGTGCTCCTACCATACTGGCGAGCTCATGACTAACTTTGTTCTGCGAACGACAACAAAGATAAAGAGACCTCTCTCCCGTCCGTCGCTACTAGTCTCTTAGTGTCCCAACAACGATCCGATGGACCGACCGGTCCTGTCCCGCGCTGTGATCATGGACACCGGCCTCCGTATAGTCAAGCTCGACTTAATGGGTGTGCTCGTCCGGTAGAGAACCGCTCCAGGCCCTCCCGGCACGGCCGCTAACTCTGCCCCGAGCGCATTAATCGCATGCTCGTATCTCTCTTCAGGCAACTAAAGATGATCTCGGCATTGAGAATCTTGAAGGACCATGCCCCCTCCAGCCGCTCCTGTCGCTGGTATGAAACTCCCCCCATGTCTAGCATTAAGGCAGCTTGGGTGGGGCGGTGCTGGCAGGTGACAGGAGGTTCGGCCATCAGTAGGCCAACCAGCTCCTCCTTGGAGGGCAGTGCTGTGTAGTGCGCATCGTGGTGATAACACCCTTATCTCTGGCCACATCCCATTAGGTTATTGCTGCAGGCATAAGAGTGATTTGATATACTCCTGAAGGAAGCGTCGATGCTTCTTTGGGCGGGGGGTTTCTTCTCGTGTGTTATTTCATTCCGCACATGTGAAATCCTCCACATCACCAAGAGGCACAATCATCCTTGTCACCTCATCCCGCGGCCTCCAAGTGTGAAGAGCCACTCCGGCCCAGCGTTCCGATGGCTTCACGTTGGGTATAGACCAATCCAATGCCACACCGCATGCCATAGTTCCTTCGTTAGTGGACACCTGCAAACGCTGGAACCATCCTCCTCGTTCCACACCACAAAGGGGACATATATCATGATCTCGAGGTGTCGGGAGAATTTGTTTGCCCGGGTAGCAAGTGAATTTTGTAACAACTCTCCAAGCAAACACGCGTACCTTCGGGGGAGCAGGCACCACCATATGATCTTCCAGATCAGCGCGACGACCATCACGGTGCCCTGCTCGTGGATGAAGCCGATGGACGCTCTGCTCGTCCATGGCAAAGCGATAGGCGGATCGAATCACTGAAAAACAAAGCAAAAGAATCACTGAAAAACAGTTTGTATTTTTGTTGTAAGTAAAACAAATAAAATAAATAAAGCAAAAAGAAAACAAAAAAACTAGAAAACTAGAAAAAAAATATTAAAAAAATGCCACCTAACTGGGCCACCACGGCTGATACGACTAGAAACCATCATGGGCCAGGATTCAGGCCGCAGAGGCCCGTAGGCCCACGGCAAGAGTGCAGAGAAGGCCTGAAAGCCTGCAGTTGAGAGAGCTCGAGAGGGCTCCGGCGCAGCAGCGCTTATAAACCACTCTCGAGCTCTCTCAACTAGCGAGGTGGACTAAACATCCCACCGCACCGCTCCAGCGCAAGGCCTTTGTCCTGGTTGGTAGCACCAACCGGGACGAAAGGGGGCGGAACAAAGACCTTTGGTCCCGGTTGGTGGCACGAAACCGGGACCAAAGGGTGGCATTCGTCCCGGTTTGGCCACGACGGGACCATGCTCTGTGTTATAAGCATGACTTACGAATTTTTCAGTTTTCAATGACATTTGCCCCCCTACGAGCCGAGCTCATCACGCCGCCAGGCTGCCCTTGCTCCGCCGTCCTCGCTCCGCCCGTGTCTTCCTCCCTCGCCCGTTATCCTCCCCTGCAGCCTCTCGCATCCTCCCCGCGCACCCCCCCGTTCCCTTCGATCCCCCTTCGCGCCCTCCTCTCTCCCCCCACCCCGCTCCCCTCCGTCCCTCGCCCTCCCCTCCCCCCGCTTCCCCTCCCTCCTTCCCTGCTCACTCCGCACACCTTTGCCCTCCCCTCCGTCTGCCCTCCTCCTCCCCCTCCCACCCTCTCCTTTGTCCTTCCTCCATGTATGTGATGATGTGAAGTTGGTTCTCAGTGCAAAGTTTCAGCCATGTCCACAAGTGTTTGATGAAATGCAGGGCTTGCTAGAG
The DNA here is from genome assembly GCA_011799875.1 of Thinopyrum elongatum. Classification (NCBI taxonomy): domain Eukaryota; kingdom Viridiplantae; phylum Streptophyta; class Magnoliopsida; order Poales; family Poaceae; genus Thinopyrum; species Thinopyrum elongatum. The sequence continues at coordinate 44,938,096 of CM022298.1, read as the reverse complement.
ACTTTGTTTTATGTGAACTTGGCAGGATGATGTCTCCTTGGATGTTAGTGAAGATGTTAGTTGGTTTGATAAAAGGAAAACTTCTTAGTGCAAGTTTTATAAAATTTAGTGGCTGGACAACTACATGAATTTTTTTTGGTGGACTTGCTAGATGAATTGGGCTGCCCTTCTGGACTTAAGGGTTTAGTTGGAAGGACTACAAGATGTAAAAAATTCAGAATTTTTTTAGCAAGGAAAAATTGGGTGTGTAGTTCAATGCCAGATTGGACCAAAATTGATGTTTTTGTTCATAGCATTTTTTTTGTCCATGTATGTATGTATGGGATGGGATGGATGGATGGATGTGAGTATACAAAAATGTTCATACTATGATTTTTTTTTCTTCATAGCAATTTTTTTCCTGTTAGTATAATTTATGTATGTATGTTCATATATGCAAAAGTTACATTTAATAAGAAAATGTATGTATGTTCATATGCAAAGAATATGCAAAAAGTTAGAATTTTTATGTTCATTGAAATTTTTATGATTTTTTTTTTTGTTCAGTAGATTTTTTTCTTTGTCAATTTATGTATATGTTCATATTGTGTATTATAGGAAAATTTGCATGATCAAAGTCATTTATGTCAAAGTTTGCGATATACCCCCCCCGATAACATTTTTTTTTTATGATGATTATTTTTAATAGCCATATATATGTAGTGTGGCTATAAGTATGTATGGATGTTCATAGAATTTTTTTATATGTATGTCGTTGTCGATATAGCACCCCTCCCCGATAACTTCGACATGAGGGGGGGGGGTCGTTATACCCCCTCCCCGTATAACATTTTTTTTTCTAAGTTACAAGGTAAATGTTCACCCCCCTCTCGATAACCGGCCAGACCAACCTCGAGGCCACCCAAAAACCCTAGAAAAAAAGCTTGTGATCTCCTGACTCCTCCTACCCCCTCCCCCAGTCGCCCCTACCCACAACTCTCTCGAGGCCCCCCCAAACCACTAGAAGAAACCCGGTAACTTCGACATGAGGGGTACGTTCGATCACACCCCCCTCTCGCCCGAACAAGTTCTATTAATTTTTTATATCGCGGGTGTGGACATATATCAAAGTTTGATCATATGTCAAAGTTTGAATTTTGACATATGCAACATTTGATCATATTCAAAGTTTGATCATATGTCAAAGTTTGAATTTGTACATATGCCACTTTGATCATATGTCAAGTTTGATCATATGTCAAAGTTTGAATTTTGACATATATAGATTATCAAGAGCCCCATTATGGATGTGCATAAGTCCGGAAGGATTTTTGACCCTGGAGAGTTAAAGAGGAGCACGGCCTCGTTGGAATTGATCTATTGTCTGTTCCATTTGAGGATTTCTTCAGTTTTTTCATCAAAAGGAACCTCGATAAACTAATCATCACTTGCTACTGTCTGTAAGTACATACTTCTGGTAATTAATCTCTATATATAGCTCAGTCTTTCATTGCATGTATAATAATTATCCTCACTATATATGCAGATTGAAGTCGTCGAATGCAGAAATGCACAAATCTAATGATATTGGGTTCATTAACACAAATCTCATATGATAATGGCGGTTACATTCACATGCGAATGCAAAAACCGAGGCCAACTTGCTACATCCTTGCTTAAAAATCAAAACAAAGATAAAATACTCTTTTCCTTACAACTTCAATTGAGTGTTAATGTCTTCTGCATATTCGGTTTCCCTTATTACTCGAGGTTTAAGTAATGTAATTGTTGAGTTATGCATTGCGTCGCAGCTTCCACTTTATTCTCCTAGAGATTAAGCTTGAGCAGGGACTTAGTAGACCGTCTTAGCCAAGAACGAAAGATCCCAAGGAGTATGCAGCCTATGAACTAAATGCTCCAAAGTAAGTTCAATCGATCATTATCGCACCATATCGGCAACTTCGGTCATTTCTAATATCAAGTAATTATTTCTTTGTCTCGCAGGGTTTGGGAAAGTGTTTCACCACCAGAAGCTCCAGGACTGCCGGGGGAGCTGCGATTTACACACACCCGAAAGTAAGTACTACTACTAGTTCCCGCATCTCCCATTGATTCTAGCTAGTTTCATCAAACCATTATAATGCTTGATTATCAGTTTGATTGACCTTTATTTCTCTGTAAAGTGGTTGTGGCAGGAAGCGGATAATTTTTTTGTGGATACTACATTTACGAGTACATCTACAAACGCGACGACCTCTAAGCGGGCTACTCTGAAAAACTATACTATAGAAGTGCGTAAGCCAATATATATTCACAATTTTATTTTATTACTCACATTTGTGTTGAGTTCTATTCATATATATTTATTGACCCCCTTCTTCAAATTAGATTTGGCA